>CM022484.1:18481821-18603792 GCA_011952105.1 Coreoperca whiteheadi
CCCCCACCTCACTCCTCGGCGGTTTTGAGGACAGAGTCGTCTCCCAGGATCTTGCACAGCTCGTTGAGGCGATGCTGCATCTCGGGAATGCCGGCCAGCTGGGCCTCCAGCCGCTGTTTCTCCTCGGTGAGGGAGAGGCGCGTCGCCGTGTCCAGCTGCTCGAAGCGCCAGCCTCCCTCCCCGTCGAACTGCAGCAGGTGGGTGTGGTACTTCCTGGAGGCGGAGAGGAAGGATTTAAAGCAGGAGAGTAATACCCCCCCCCCCAAAAAAAATATTAAAAATGAAAACAATTTTCTGCAGTCTCACATTTCTTAATTTGGTACAATGAATATACAACTTTATGGTGGGTTGAAAAGTGAGTAAACTCTATTTCACAAAAAGCTTGGTTACTCTCCACCACATTTCTGGAGACAGTGATACATCGCTTTTATTAAAAACATACTACAACATTTTCCTACCACAGGGAGGGTCTGTGTGTGATGGAGAGCAGAGAGATGCCGGCGTCCTTAGCAGCCTGGAAAATCTTTCCCTCCACGTCGATGCTCACAGCGCTGGTACACTCATCCAGCAGCGCATATTTAGGCCTGACATACACAGGGGAAATTGTTCCAATCGCTGCCATCCATCCGGCGAGTAACTAATGACATTGGTTATGTAGTGAGCTCATCTGCACATGCAAAGCTAGAACATGACCCACTGTTGCCCTTGATAAAAGGCTAACAATGCCGAACTCAAACTAGCAACTTTTTGGACCCTTACCTGTGGTAGAACATGCGCGCCATGCCCATCCTCTGCTTCTCGCCTCCCGACAGCACGTCCTTCCAGTCCAGCTCAGCATCCCAGCCTGGACGCAGAAGAAGACATCGCACAACCTTGAAAACGCTCGCTGCCAAGATGTTATTTAAAGGCAGTGATTTTTCGGGATTATGGATGCCGAGAGCAAATATTTTCCAGTTGCATCCATGTCAGATGTCGGCAACGGCATTGAGAGCATGATGGGACACAAAACCGTTTCAGCGAAATCCATATGTAGCTGTTATTACCAACAGCCATTACAAAGGAGGGGAACAGCACTGAAAGACATGATGTGTGTTTAACCAGCCTAGGTGCCACTGTGTAACAGCCAGAGAGCCTTCTGTGGGACATTTTGAAAGACTTAAGAGAAAATCCTCCGCAGTTATATTACATGAGCGCCCACATCCGCGACTGATGACCCGTGACCGCATGCGCGTGAGTTCATTCGATCAAGACCTTTCTCAACATTTTCACAGGGCGGCCATTCATGCATTTAACCCTCTTGCAGCTCTAAGCTCTGCACAGTAGTTGGTTCACAACAATAGGCCTGTTTGTTTGGCAGCGAAAGGAGGGTGGCTGCCAATTAGCCAAGACTCAAGTCGCAATACAAGTAATACCCGAGTGCATAAGGTCCCGCCTCTGGCTGGTACACATACCTGACCTATTATGGTTGATCTCAACACACCTGCAGACCGGCACTGCAGTGACATTTTGCACATGTTTCGATGACATTTTGAAAAGTTAAAATTTAGAACCTTTAACAATAAAAGATGACTAAACAAAATCTTACTCATTGTCAGTGACTTAATTGTCAAGTAATCAATTATGCTCAGATTTGTCGTAGTGGCTAGTGGTTATTTTGTCTAGTTCTGTCTATTTTGTGCAGATATTGTTTATCTGTCTGATGGTTATTTTGTCTGTTTGTCTATATGGTGATTAGTTTGTCTATGTTGTCTTTATGATCTTAGCTTGTCTAGTATTGTCTAGCTATTGTGTGTTGCTGAGTGGCAGTTTTTTTTGTCTTACTGCTGGTTATTTTGTCTATTTTGTCAACTTTATGGTTATTGTATCTGATGGTAAATTTTGTGTTCTTTGTTGGATGGTTACTTCGCCTAGTTTTGAAGTCGGTTTAAGATGTCAGAAAGTGTTAGGTGAGCTATTTTCAAGCTATTTTTCTGTGTTTTTCTAAAGCCTTCAATCTCCTAATTTCACTTGAAACACACAGCTCCACAGCTTTGTAAGGTGTCTTTATTACTGTCCTACCTCCCTCTCTGGTGACAATCTGGTTGAGGTTGACTATGTCCAAGATGGCTTCCAGGTCCTTGTCACTGAGGCCTCTGGCAGCCATGTTCTCCACCGAGTCTGGGTAGATCACCTGGTCCCGCAGTGACCCCATGGACATGTATGGCCTGGAGAAACACACACACACACACACACAGACACACACCTTATCCACTGAGTGTTTCTCTGTCAGCTCGTCTTTAGCGTCTGGAGCGCTCAATGAAATGAGGTGCTCACAAAGAGACACCCTCTCTGTAGTGTGTGTGTGTATGTACAACACATAGCTGTGGGCTGTGGCTTTGTGGCAGAGCGGGCCTGTTCAATCGGAAGGTCGGCGGTTTGATCCCGGCGTCCCCCAGCCCACGCGTCGAAGTGTCCTTGAGCCAGACACTGAACCCTAAGTGTGCGAGTGTGTGTGTTGATGCGCATTTAGATTACTTTGTACTGAGGGGCAGGTAGCTGCTGCCATCAGTGTGTGAATGTGATATGTAATGTGAAGCGCTTTGAGTAGTCGGAAGACTAGAAAGGCGCTATACAAGTACAGTCCATTTACCATTTACAAAGGGGCACATCTTTTACACACTTAAGGAACAAATGCTAAAAGAGAAAGACACCCATTACTCACTCTTCTGTTCTATCTACTGTACATAGGGTATTGGATTCTATTACAGCTGCCAGGTGGCCGTCTCTTCCTCTGTATAAAATATTCACCACTCTGCAGGAGGGAGTCAGCTGAGTCTGCGCCTCTAAGCAGCCCTGGGTAAGATTACATTTGATGGTTTGTCTTAGACTGGTTCAGTTCAGTTCAGTTCCGTTCAGTTGAAGGGCTAGAGTCCTTCTGCCAACCTTCTGGAGGATCAAGTGGTCGTCGTCACTGTTAAGAGTTGAGAGCACCGACACCCCAATCCTCCATGTGTCATTAGATGTTTGACTTTGATGCTACGTTACAACTCTTTACCATGCGCTCCTGTGACTGCCATTCACGGCTGCAACTAACAATTATTTTCACCATTGATTCATTATCTTGACAGTGGCAATAGTGTGCATGTCCATAAAAAAGACAGCGTAGTGAAAAATGACCATCAACATTTTCCAGAGCCCAAGGGGACATATTCAAATAGCGCATTTTGCCCAGCTAACAGTCCGAGACCCAAATATATTACACTGATGATACTCAACATTCTATCAAATGTCAGTAATACAGATTGAAGTATAATAAAGAAATAAGCCTTGTTTGTGCGGTAAATATTTCACTGTGGCCAGAGCTCTGGTTTCTCTTTGTCAGCCACACACACACACAGGTTCCGTACAATGGATGAGATTACTGGTAGGGTTCACCTGTACAATGATCAGTGGAATAAGCAATGTGTGAACGTGTCTGTTTGTGTGTATACCTCTGAGGGATGTAGAACATATGTTGAGGAGAGGGTTTGTGTAGCCGGCCGCCGTAGACAGGCCACAAGCCACTGAGGATCCTAAACAGCGAGCTTTTCCCGCAGCCGTTGGGCCCTGTGATCAATAGGTGCATGCTCTCTTCTACCTGAAATGGAAAGAGAATTTATTAATCCCCCTTAAGCCGAGCCGGTCCTCAGTACAATTACGCAAAGTCATTAAGATATGAAGCGTTGGGGAGATAGAAAGCATCAGTGGGCGTGTAGCTTTTGATAGACAGCATGTGGCTACTTAACGTTACACACAGCAGACGTGAAATGTCAACCCAGGAAGAGTGGCAAAATTCTCCTCGCTGTGTTTTTGACAGAACTCCCTGTATTTTAGGCGCCTGTTCTCTGTCTCTGAAACCGAAGCATTCTGAGCTACAGCTGGAAGCCACATCAGACTGTTCGGAGGTATCACTAAACAGGGCAACAGAGCGGCAGCACAGCGCATACCGCTTTCTGCCGCAATCCAAATAAAAAAGAAACGTTCGGAATGTAGCTTTGAAAAATTAACCACAATTATGAATAGTCTGGACCAACATTCACTATGAAAACTGTCCAATAAATTATTCAACAGCCTGATTTTTAGAATAATACGTTACATACTACCTTACCTAGGATCAACCTATAACTCCTTATCAGCCAGGTGAAGAAGCAGGTTAAAGAAAAGGTTTCAAACTGTGAAATACATGAAACAACTCAAAGGTACTTGGGTGCAACTCATAACCAAACCCTGTGCTACTGGACTAATGCAACGGCTACACGTGCAGACGCTGCAGCCTGTAGCTCCCTCACACTCCGCTAGCTACCTTCTTTCTTTTCATGTGTTATTTTTATTCTTTTTTTTCGGTGTTTTCTGCTGAAACACGTATTAAGAGTAAGCCCGGGGTTTGGATTAAACAGCGGCGGGCCCCGATCCAGATCGACCTAAACCAGGCAGACACGACGGCGGCTGCGGTGATCGCCACCAGGAGGAGGGGAAGGACAGCCGGGACGGGAGCCACGCTGGCCCAGCTTGACATTGTGGCTGCTCCTGGCTAATGTCCCGCCTGGACCAAATGGGACTCGGATCTGGCCAGGGGACGGCAAATCAGACACTGCTGTGCCCACATCTTTACAGAGACCTGCTCCATCAACATCCATGGAGCTCCATCTTTTGCATTAAGATGGAAACCATGTTGTTATCCCCGGTTTCTATTAATTCCAAAAATGCGCTGCAGAATTATTTCCCGGGTGTATACTGTAGGCTATGTATGTACATGTATGTAACTATATAAATAACTGTATATTGTTCTATTTCATTTTATTGCATTTGTTTGATGTTACCCTAATTGACTATAAATTGAATTATCTGTTATGTTATATCTGTGTAGCATGAAGGGACTCCAAACCTTCATATCATTATACAACCTTGTGCTCTAAAATGATAAATGAATTACCTTTGTACCTTGCCCCTGTACATTAGGCCTGTTGGTACATGATAAGTAAGCGATGCTCACTGAGAAGTAAAAGTAGTCCAACTATCATGTGTAAGTGTAGTGAAAGCATCTCAATAGTGATTATGTGCTATTTAGCCAAGGTGTAGCTACAACAAGCACATAACTGACCAACTGATCAGTAACTATCTAATTTCTCTGTCTGCAATGTCTATGCTACATGAATTATTATGTCTATCTAATTCCACTGTACACACTGTAGCAGGTTCACTTAAATATTTACCCTGTGAGAAAAGGAAGCTGTAGCTGAACATCGGGTGTATGCTATTTCTATATAGGCTTACACTTGTTAACAGATTTTAGATAAACAGATTTATCTACCACCTCAATCTCAGCAGGGTGTATTGACCTCAAGTGTTTCACGACCAGGTCTGTTAGCATGGGATGCTAGCGCTGTTTGAAAGCAATACGCCCGCAGGAGACTCTTTTCTTTATAAAATTGAGGCCAGGGAGGTTTCAATCTTCTTCCCCCATTATTCTACAACTGGTAAAACAGAGCCATGAGGGGGCGTGGCTTGAACAATCCAGGCTAACGTGATGTTAGCCAGCCATATTTATCCTCCTAATTCTCCATCAGCAAAACCTGCGATCCTTACTGGTTTTGATGTTTTCTCATTGTCATTTACCTGTTCTCATCTAAGAGCATCATTATACTGACGTTAGTTTTGGCTGCCTCTTTGCAAAAGAATCCTTTCGGGGGTTCACCGTGACAGATCTCTGCCATGATCCAGAGGTAAAAATCCAAAGAAATCAAGCTATCAATCACTGAAGAGGGAAATAAAGATGGATAAAAATGCAAAAACGTAAACAATACATTTCTATCCATGGGGCAGCCCCTCAGGAGAAAAGGGGAACTATGCACAGTGTGTTGCACGTGAATAGGAAGGGCCCTTAGTGTCCCAATGACGTCTGAAATGTTCGCAAAGTGACAATTTGATTTAATTTAATTCCAGACAACAGAGTAGCGCTGTCTCACCTTAAAGTTCAGGCAAGACACTACTACGTCCCCATTCGGCGTAATAATTGGGACATTCTCACACACGATGCCCTTGTCCACATCTATCACTTCGCCTGCAGAGACAAGAGAGAGAAAAATAGAAGGACAGAAATTAGAGGATTAGACTCTGGCGAGGCATAAGCATGGTTTATGGATGGGATAATGCCTGTATAGTAGGATTTATGGGGTTAAGAATAAATAATCCCTCCTTACTACACCACTTATCTCTTAGCTTAACAGTGCTCTCTAGCAGGAGATTCATTCTGGGGTCAAACAGACGTTTACACAGGGATATTTGTGCAATGATTCCAACCTTTGACCTCGATACCGTTGATGGCTTGTAATATCACGTTGGTGATCTAGAAATGTATTCTGCTTGTGCAAGTTGCCCCAGATAAGGGCATAAAAAAAAACAACAAAACCTGGTGAGCGATAACAGAGAGGTCCAACTGTGTGACCATTAAAATGAAGATGTAGCCGCATTTTAAAGTACCTTACACTTTGTCCCTTAACTCTGGGCCGAGGTTTGCTGTTCATTTGGCGTTACGCCTAATTTCACTTTAAATTGTTAATTGTGAACAGAGGGGTTGAAAATAAAACGATGAATGTAATACTGACTACTCTTTGACTTGAGTTGACTAACCATCCAAAGCCACAAGCTTGCCCCATGCTCCACACAGGAGAAGTGGCAAAGGTTTGCGCAACATAGCAACAGTAATCTAGCATGTGTGTGGAGTTTGAGAATGGCCAGATAGGCTTGTGACTACCTGTGTCTCTCTTTGATGTGTGTGTGTGTGTGTGTGTGTGTGTGTGTGTGTGTGTGTGTGTGCAGCAGCACGGGCCTACCCTTTATCTCCAGTGGTCCGTCTATGTGCATCTCAGGCTTGCTCTTCTTCTCTGCTCCTGCTGTGGCTGATAGAGAGGAGCGCTTGTAAACACCCCTCTGGACGTCCTCAAACACCACAAACATGTTGTGGACCCGTGCAGTGTAGCCTGCCAGCTCTGTGACCTGTCCCGACAAACCCAGAGGGGTCAAAGGTCATCACTGGGGTAAAGTCAGAGGAAGGTTAGCGTGACCCAAGAGAAGATCACATTTTGATACAGGTGACTGTCGTGGTCATGTGCTAATAAAATTGTAGAGTAGGTCAACTCAAAGAATATCTCCACATGGATACATGGTTGAAATCGTTAGCTAAAAGCAATGGATAAATGGTGGAAATAGTTCAAAACTAGCGGATGAATTGTTAAAACAGCTAAACGTAATGGTGTGTGCAACAATGCGAACTTATGCAAATATGTAGCTAACACCAAAGTCACAAAGTGGCTGCTGCTGTGGATATGTTGCATGCCATGTTACTTCCTTTACCTTAAGTAAAGAACGATTTGAATTACGATGAAGCAAACAGACACAGAGAATATATTAAAATGTGAGGGAAATCCTTAAATTAAACTTAATTTCCAAGATGAACGAAAGCAATTGGAATGATTTCAACAGCACAGGATGATACATAAATGCGGGAACAACACTAGCTGCGTTACGGTACAAAAGGAAAAGAGGCAAAACAAAGATCTTCATGAGCAACCGGAGGGTGTTCTGCATTAAAAAATAACGAAACTCAGGGAGAAACGAGGATAAAACCCAGAGAAAAATCACCCTCTTGCTTTGGCTTTAGTGCTGCACCCTGCGGCGACACAGTGCAGGCCGCTGACACAGCTTGGTTATATTAAACAACAGACACGGATTCTGGGAATTCATGGACACCATGTGGGGCTTCGGAGTTGGGACTGGCTCAAAGAAGAAAGAAATCAAAACACAAAATGAAATGTGTCTTAAGAGAGAGGGACAGACCGAAAGAGTGGAGGACTGATTGGGTTCCTCGTGTAAAATGGTGAAGGAAACATTTACTATTAAAAGAGCATTCTACAGTAGAAGGATCGGTGATTATGAAACATGATCCCAGCGCAGTGGGGGACAGAGAACTGAAAAGAGAACTGAAAAACCACTGAATAGGCAATAGTCTGTTATCTACATTCATTTAGAAACTATTGTCACTTACGTCACAAAGAGACACGACAGGCGTCTGATTTTGTTTCGAATTTACTGTAAAATGTGTCCCCGAACATCTCCACCCTCAATGTGACAAATGCCTCTTTCGACTCAAAAAGGTCCAATTTGGATTCAAAAAACATGGACACGTGTGGAGCCATACGGTACTTTTCTGGTTCTATTACTCAGCCTGGATCTAAAGCTATAGATGTTTCTTTAGCCCCACAGTGTGTTGCTGAAAGTAACTGATTATCTAATCAACTGTTTTATCATTTATAAGGTGGAACTAGTTCACATGTGTATCGAAATGAATGATGTACTAGTTTTTATGCTTTTTAATATCACAAAATAAAAAATGTCATTGATGAATTGACAATTATATTTGTGGCTACTGGCAAAAAAAAGTAAATCCGACAACATTTATGCCTCTGTTAACTGCATTTGTCATTTTCGTGGATATCTTTTAGACTGATTTATTGGTTGCAGCCCTACAAAATTGCCAAACAGAGGGACATGGAACAACTTATGTGCCGGCAGGTTTACTGCCTGCCAAAGAGATGTGAAGCGATTGCTTAGTGATCTACAACTCCGACAAACCCGCACCAGCGCTGCTTTGTCTACCGCTCTGCCTCGCTTCACTTAATCCATTGTCCACATATAGAATCAAGTAATAGAAATGAGTGGACCGCCCACTCTGAAATGATAGGGATTCATCTCTGATAACACTCCAAGACATGCTAGTGCTCATCGTGCAGAAATGTTTTGACGATAACAATAATAGTAAGAAAAGCCATGATGTTTTAGCAGACTTTGCACGAAATGGAAAGTACAGGGATCGGAGGAAAACGCACATCTCCGTGCTCCTTGAATGACTGAGGAAAACCCGAGTTTTAGCGTTTCTTTAACGTACAGGTATGGTCAGTGAGGTCTAAGGCCTCGTGTCTTTGAACGTTGCTTGCATGGGGTGAGTTTGTGTTAGTGTTTTTAAAACAAAAGGGGGAAAAAAAGACAGAGAGAGAAAGAGAGATGCAGAAGTGTGAGCTGAAAGATCAACAGATGGAGGATTATTCACAGCTAGGCTAAGCCCTGAGGGAAGGAGCTCTGGGTAGCAGACACACACACACACACACACACACACACACACACCAGGATTCACTGCTGGCTGACCTACAGTGACATTCTGAGTGGCAGTAGATTCAATCTTGAGGAATTAATGCCTATAAAAGGTTTCTGTGTTAATCCCCCCCCTCCCATGATTAGATCTGATGTGGTCTAACATATCAGAGGACCAACACCAACTTCACCCAGCTGTGTTGTCAAATCAGAAAATCTGGCACTTCGATGAATGAATGGTTTGAAAAAGGTACTAAGCGGAACCTTCCCTGCTCCATGAAAATGGAAGTTCCGTTTTCAAACATTGCTCCGTGTGTGACGTTTGTACAAAAAGCTTTCGTCCTGCCTCCGTCCAAACTGATCACATTCTTGATCTCTTCAGACAAACATAAGTAGTCCTTTAAAATCCCCGCCAAGCAGCTTTTGCAGCATGCAACGGTGTTGTACAAATCTTTTTTTTTTTTTTGTAACCAAGCAATAACAACGCTGAGGAAATTGTGATACATTTCCAGATAAGTACTGGATTTTGAGACCCTCTTTGCAATTGTTTGGGCAGAAAACGTGTGGATGGTACATCTTAAATTGTTTGGAGACATTTCCTAGACAACTTTTAAAGGTGTAGAAAAGAAAAGAAAACAACAACAACCACAGAAAGATAATGGGCAGGGCTAAATTCCAGGGATAGGACAGGCCTTCGAAGAACAAAAGCAAAAAAGAAAGACGACTCTACGAGATGAGTAACAAACTAACACGACCTGGGACATGTCACAGGGCCATCAGACACTCACTCACACAGCAAACACACTGTCAAATCAAATAGGCAGAGTGTTTGGAGGCGTGAGCAGGGCATACTGCCTAAGGAATGTGCCTGTTAAATTGCGCACACACACACACACACACACACACACACAAATCTTGGCCTTGCACGCAGGGGCTTGCTGCTGCACATTTAACCACAGATCAGAGCCTAATGCAGGCTAAAACTCGTATCCTCCAGGGAAGTGTTTTTGAGGCGTGCAATGAAATGACAGTCAGGGCAATATGCTTTGCCACAGATTAGCACATTACTGAAATCAAACAATTCACTAGGAGCTGGAGCCCGCGTTTTGCAAAATTGTGTTCAACAGTGTATTTGTAAAATACGGCTTGTGTGTGTCTGGCCCTGCATGTCCACACTCTGGTGTGAGTAAAGTGGCTACAATGGGAAGTTTTTGAGAAGAGGTGACTCACACTGAAGGAAGCAGAAAACAACCCGCTTGCACTTTTAAAAGAGTCGCAATTCCCCCTCTTCACCACAATCCCAGGCTGCCGAAACGATCTCGTTCACGGACAAGGCACACTCAGACAGACACGCTACATGCTCAGAAGCAGACAAGTACAAAGCAGCTGTACTGCAATACTGCCTCACCACAAATGGTGCGGCAGCCAAATCCTCTTATGGACCTCATAATGTAGCCGGAGAGAGAGGACGCGTGAATGGGTCTTGCTATTTTTTTTTGGGATTAAAATGCAACGAGAGATCAGGGACTTGGCCGTCAATGAACGGGGCCTTTCATTCACTGATTTCTTTCTTTGCTTTTTCAGCCAGGACTCAGATAAACTCCTGTGCACGCACGTTGGGCTTCACGGGGGGAACGAAGGGAGCGATCTAAACCAGTAATGTACAGCGCGCATCTGCCAATCATTTAGCCATTCTGTGCATTCAGACACCCACCCGCCCGCATGGTGAGTTCACGTGGGGAAAGCAGAGAGCGATGGACACGCTGTACAGTGTGTATCTGTCAATCATTTAGCCAATCTGTGCATTCAGACACCCACCCGCCCGCATGGTGAGTTCACGTGGGGAAAGCAGAGAGCGATGGACACGCTGTACAGTGTGTATCTGTCAATCATTTAGCTAATCTGTGCATTCATACACCCACCCGCCCATCTGTTTCGACCACTTGTCCGTTCAAACCAAGGCCAATGAAATGACCCAACCACCCATACATCTGTCCATCACGTGAATATCTGAACCTGTAGCCTGACAATTCTTTTTCTTTAGAAATGAGATGGAAAACAAACAAACCCTGCTTCATCTGACCATGAATATTGTGATAGCAAAGGCACTTAAAGAATATCAATACCGTCTGACTAAGAGACCATCTACTTACATGCTTAAATAAGAACAACATTTTTCTTCTAATAAGAAACTCCATTTGAGCTGAAACACACTCTGAAACCCAGAACTCCTAGCATATAACGTTGTATCAAACATGTCACACTCGCAAATTACAACTGTGAGTGGTGACGAGAAAGATCTGCACGTTTACCGTGCAACTACTGGATGAAGGGCGGCAACTAAGGATTATTCTCATTGTTGTGAAATCTGACGAATTTCTTGACCCATCAGTTTGGAATATTGAATGTCAAATAATATGTTCCAAACGCAATTCCCCAGAGCTCAAGGTGAGGCCTTCAAATGCCTTGTTTTGTCTGATCAGCAGTCCGCAACTCAAACGATACTGAACTGACATTAATATAAAACAGAGAAAAGCAGCAAATCCTCCCATTAAAGAATGTGAATGTTTTACATTTCTGCTTGGAAAATGACTTAAATGATTAATTGATTATCAAAATATGAATTTACTTCCTGCCAATCGATTAATCGACTAATTGTTTTCAACTCCAAACAGGTTGTTGGTTGTTTTTTTTTTAGAACAACTGCATTTAAAAGGTGGGGTGAAAAGTTGCACGTCATAATAAAAGGTAGGTTTATAATGTGAATTAGATGAGAGAGATGCTGAATTAGCTGCTGCTGAGTCGACGCGTCGATGCAAGATCATTCAAAAATTCAATTCAAAAAGGGCAACAGCGGACAGTATATGTGATAAGTGTAAAATGTGTCTGAAGTGATGAACCTCTATGTTTTAAAGGCTTTTGCGTTGGTATATCCAGTGTGAACAGAAGTGCTTTACTTTGAACTTTGCAGTGAAAACTGGGGGGGAATGATGGGGGGGCCTCTGAAGCGGAGACGAAGACGCGCTTGCACTCCAGCGGAGCCGCATTGACCTCGCCCCGCCGTGTCCTCACCTCTTTGTAGGAGGACATGATCCTCTCGATGGCGTCCGCCCCTGAAGCCAAGAGGTTACGGGCGGTGGTGAAAGCCTCCGTCCTCTCGCTCACCATCACGTGCGTCTGCCCGTCCGCCGTTTCTAGAGGGCGGAGGGATGGACAACAGACAGGGGGAGAGAGAATACAGTCATGTTTATTTAAGCAACTAAATGGATCAAACTCTCGATTTGGCCTCTGTTATCTTCCTGTGTCTCTGGCGTGCGAGCCCATTGACAACACACTGTCACCAGGAAGGTGTGGGAGGCAGCTACCATTTTCACACAAGCTAACAAGCCCCTGCTTCAAGAGGAAGCAGTAGGTGCTGGTTTGGAGATGCAAATGCTCCTCGCGTGCACGGTGAAATGTGCCTACACCACAGAATGAAACACACAACTATTATGGTGGAACTTTAATAAAAAGGGTTTGCTACACACCAGTTACGATCAGATGCAATCAAACAAACTAAGGTTCCATATATAAGGACTAAGATTTAAGTGGGTGGGGGGGGGGGTTTGGCAGGAAAAAGGTGTGGGGCACCTTACCGTTGTCCGCGAAGCCAGTGGCCGTGATGATCGGCACGGCCACCATGACGAGCCCGCTGCTGCTCCACACATACTTCATGAGGAACTGCTCGATCATGATGTACCAGAGACGCTTGGACAGGATCAGGTTCATCTGGTCCGCCAGAGCCCGGTAGCACTTCTGCAGCTGACGCATCTCCACCTGCAATGCACAGTGTGTTAGCATACATAGCACCGTGGTCACCCCCTGCATCTTTATTTGCAATGGAACGCCCAATGGGTCGAAGCTTGAACGTGAATTATCAGTCTGATTACACCGACGTGCGCGTGTTATGACACTGGATTAACTCTTGGATGTGGTTAATCGAGATGATCTAAAATGCCTCGTGTTGTTTATACCTGGGTTTCACCTGTAGAAACGCCAGGGACTGGAATGGATGATAAAGAACACCAAATTAAGTATTAAATGTGCATATTTGTCTAATACAGTTAACCCATCTCTGTAGACTGACATAAATGTAATGATGGAAATTCAGGTCATACTGATAAACTTACTAACACATGGTCAATTAATGATCTACAAATGGAGAATTGACTTTTGTGGTTGTATTCTATACTGAACATAACTGGAGATCATAGTTACCCACCAATTGAATCATCACATTATTGCCAGTAATATTACTGCATGTCTGCCACAGTAAGTGCCACCTCTATATTATATATCTTAAATGCCGTCATCCAACCCTGCATACCTTGTGTCCCCTGTAGAAAGCTATTTCCTCGGCATTTGCAATGATCCTGGAGTGCACATAGCGCAGGTAGCCTTTCCTGTGAGCCTCCTCGGCCACCAGCTTGCCAAATTTGGGCGAGCAGGCGCGCAGGACCTTAGCCGTGGCAAAGACCACCAGCCCGGCCAGCAGGGTCGGCCCGGTGGCGTTGGCCCCCCTCGACCTGGCGGTCCGGATCAGCGTGTAGGAGGTCAGCATCACGTCCAGTATCGGCTTGGTGAGGTTAGAATAGAGGTGGGCCACCGACTGCGAGAACATCATTACGTCCTCAGTGAGAGACTGGTCCGGGTTGGCGAGCCTCCCGTCCATGTTGCTGACTTTGTAGTAGGTCTGGTCGGTGAAGTAGGTCCGGTAGGCATGGTTCACCAGCCGGGTGCGGAAGGCCAGAGCCAGTTTGCCCTCCAAGTACCGGATGGCGCTGTTGACGAACGTGGCCGGGATGGCGATGAGGAGCCATTTGATCAGCTGGATGATGAAGCGCCTGGGTTTCTTCTCCACGATCGTTTTGACAATCTTGCCGTCCAGGCTGGCCACGTAAATAGACAGAAACGTCCTGGATATCAGCGCCACCGAGTGCAGGGAGAGCAACCCGAGCTCTTTAGACACAATCTTGGGGAACAGGATTTTACCAAGTTCGAGGATCTGCTTGAAAAATTCTGCATTTACCCCCAGTGATGCGTTCTTATGATCCGCAGCATCTAGCGGCGTTTTTATCAAACAAGTGGATCCGTTTTCCGCCTTTGACACCCGGCGATTACTCCTGGGTTCCCTGTTTTTGCCGAGCTGCCTGCAGATGATGGGGTACAGCGTTTTGACGCCGTAAGCAGCCGCCGCAAGAAACACGGCTCGCTTCGCCGCAGCCGTGCGGTCCCATTTCACTTTGGACGCCGCATCCAGGATGTTGGACATTTTTCAAACGTTAGTCGACTCTGCTGACAATCCGCACAACAGCCATCACCCCAAGCCCGACTCGCCGCGTCGACATAAAAAGGGAGGAGGACTTCTTTGATGGTTGTTGGATTGATGTGAAGCGAGCCCGATGCATGTAACGCTACATCCTGCTCTTTTTGTCTCGCGTCAAGCAGGACAAGCCACATTCACTGTACTTCCGGCTATAGTTATCAAAATAAAAACCCAAGGTCAACTTCCCGTACACTACAAGGCTATACGTACAGTATAAACCGTGCAGTCAAGTATGCGGTTTTGTTTTTTTAAAGCCAATTCGCCTAACTTCCTTGCGTATTGTGGATGTTTCCGCTTAATATGCTTTCCACTAAGTTGACGCTACTTATTTCCGCACTATGCTTTTGCTGTGGCGGTTTTCATTGGTCGCGCCCCCGGCAGAAAACGGCTGGGTCACCGTAACAACAGAAGTACATGTCACACAGCAATCTTATATCCATTAAAATATATTGTTGCAAGCAATATTAACCACTGACAGCTTTTACACAAGTGGTTGAAAGACGTGTATACACGTTTATGAACACTTCTGAGGGTGTGTGTAACGTTAGTTCTTGTTCCTCGCGCATCTATACATATTTTAAGCAACAGGTTTAAAGTAATTAACGTTAGTTAACGGTAGAAAGCTAATGTTACCTAGCAAACGCATTAAGCTAACGTTACTGGCGTAACGTTACGCTGAACTTTCATGCGCGCATTAGCTAACTAACGATATGGCTTTGTTGCTTTCACACTCACTGCACTGAAGTTTCCATTGCTTCGCTGACAGTTCCAGCCGTTGAAAATGAATTGGGTTGGGGGCTCAAGGTAAGAGAGAGAGAAAGAGAAAGAGAAAGAGAAAGAGAAAGAGAAAGAGAGAGAGAGAGAGGGGGGGGGGGGGGTGGATAATAGCTAGCGTGCTAATGTTAGCTAAGATATATAACAACTGTCATTGCAGGAAGCGACTGGTGATGAAGAATAATGCAAAAAGGCAGAGGGTGAGACGGCTAAATAAGATTCCCACGACTTTCCACGACAAGTAACGTTAATAGCTTTAGTCTTCTCTGCGTAACTTACGTCTGGCTAAATGCTATGGTGTAAACTGCCCCCCCCCCCAGGAGTTCTTTGAAAAGATAAAAGAGCGACAGAAATGGAAAAACCTGGGACTTGCTTCGCCAGCATCCCCTCGAGGCACCAGTTCAGGCAGTATGGACCTGGTGACTTTGTTCATCGTCAACCAGATTGCTGCTAAGAAAGAAAATAAAGGTGAGAAATAAGAAATAACCACTTGGACAGCCACGCTACGTCACCCACCTGACATTCCAGGTCAACAGTTATGATTGCCAAAAATCTAACACAAGGTGCTCAAAGAGACGACATTACATCAGGAGGGTAACCCCCCCCCTTATACTATCAATCCCTCAGTATGGCAGGTGATGGAAGTAAACAATGTTTGTGTTTCTCAGATCCTCCTAAAGTGGCGGTTCTTGGCAGCTATAGAGGAGGATCGAAGCATAAGAGGAAAGAGCCCCTTGTACTCCCGATGAGCCCCTGCGCTCCATCGCAGCTGAGTCTTGTTGAGAGCCACCCTGAGTACAGGTAGCGCCCGGGTGTGCTTTGTCAAAAAGCACCTACAGTCACAACCAGAGTATTGATCGCATTGTAGTGGTTGAGATATTTCAAAATGTTGTCACACTTGGTTTTGGCAGCATCACCCAGGTCGATCACTACAGAATCAAATACATTGATTGTCAGACAAGCAGATTCTTCAAACTCATGGTATTCAAGTGCTGAGTCCAACCTCTGGCTTAGGAATTAAAGGGCCAATAAGTGGTTTCTGGCTCTATAAAGTCAGTATCATGGAACCCAGACATTATCCACCCCCTCACGAATTGGTGCTGAAACGGTCTTCCGACATTCATTGTGTTTATTATGTGTCAATGTCCAGTGTTCAAGGGACGAGGAAGAGAAAGCATGTGATTCCACAAGGGTTCAAGTGTCGGCAGGTTAGTCGCCCTCCGGGCTACATTAAAAAAAGCAGGTCACGCCTTGGGAACATTTTGCTGAACGTGAACAAATATGAGGACCTGCTGGCTAAAAAGTCACGTACTTTTCTGTCCCCTAGCTGTCGCCAGTGCTGGAGGCAGCTTTCTCAGACCACAGCGCATCAGACTACCTGCCGCCCGTAACCGACACCCTCAGCTCCTTGCCCTACACCTCATCAGCTGCCTCGGCCCGAGGTCGTATTTTATCGAACACACTCTCATTAATTGCAGTACACAACGGTAACTGTGCATTTTGACTCTGCTTGAGTATTTTTATTTTTTTTTTAATACAATCACTCAATTTAGGCCAAATGAAACTGGTTTCCTCAGGAATATTCCCCCTGCAGCTGAATCTCCAGCAGAGAAGCCAGGCGCAGGCACAGCTGCCTCCCCACTGCTCCCCTCCACCCTGGGACACCTCAGGGCTGGTGCAGGCCAAGGTAGTGAAAATAGAACATTCTTTTGTTTAAGGAATATCTCCCATTAATGTAAGCACATTATGCCATGGCTACAGTGATTACACAGGCGTGGGAACGTCTGACTCCACATGTAGCTTCATAGGCCTTACTTGTGACCTTATCTTTCCGTATATGATGCTACTCTAATATCCACTCTGAATTTATTTTTCTAGTTTCAGCCTTTCTCCCAGCCCAGAGGTATGACGGACAGTATCCCCTGGTCCTGTGGATCAAAGCCACCCTTCTACCAACTGGAAACACCCCCAGCAGCCCAAGTCCTGTTTGGCAGTCCAGAGCCAGAGTTAGAGCAACACTAGAAATTAATAGATTATGTTCTATCCTTGAATTAACTGGTCAATTTGTAACCACTCAAAGGAAAATGTGTGTTATCACAGTAACACAGAGGCCAGTGACCATGCAAGACATGAGGCCACTTTCTCTTTCAACCAACCAGAGGACAGGGAGGGGATGTTGGATGTCACCCTCAGCCAGTCAGACACCGGGCCGCACTTTGAGGAAGGTGTTTTTAGGGGCTTCAGTACTGAAGAACGTGAAAGAGAAGGTGACTACTGCTGGAAACGTTTGCACAACCACGGTGACCCTTTTCGTCAGGCTAACATTACGTTTGATTTCAGCTTCTCACTTTGGGAGAGGAAAATCAAAGATATATCTCAAAGACGAAACACCGGTGAAATCTTCAACACCACAGTAGGTGTTTATACATAAAATATGATCCAACACTTTGTTATCATTGACACGGAATATGCTTTGAGTTTGATTTTATGGTTTGGTTTCCTTGCCTTAATGTCAGGACCGTCCCTGACTCTCGGTGCATGGGAGTGGAGGTAAGCTGCCACATACTGTTTAGCCTTTTATTGCCTCCAAGTGGTAGAGTTTGGAACTAACATTGAATTAGAAGAAAACAAATAATTAAAATCTGCCCTAAGGAGATGATTAAGAAAATGTAACCTGGTTCTCAATCATCATGAGCTGTTGTACAGAGCGTCTAACAGCGTTTCGTTCATGAATCCTGATAGGCGTATATATGAGGGTACCGTGCACTTGATGTGGGCAGTTGCAGTTTCACATGTTAATCCTGTTTTATTCACAGCTCTCCAACTGCCCTGACATGGACTTTTGTAAGTTTCTTAATAAGCATCTCCACTTAAGCTAACCGTTTATTGTGTATATGCCGGAGAAAAGAGAATGAATTGAATAGATGTTCTTGTTTTAAATCCCACAGCATGTCTTGAACACAACAATGGCCCCATGAATGGCTGGGACTATTCGCCAAGTTACTCTTGTAGCAGAGGTTACCTCAGTTCAGACTCAAGTGATGTAAGTTAAGTTACACCCAGAAGGGTTGTCCTTCTTGCTGTCGCACTGTGGCTGCAGAATCCCCTAAGGATTTAAAAAAAAAAAACCAATCATCACTGTGACAGTCAACAACACTTGGTTTCTTTTCAGTAACCACTGTTTTTTTTTTTTAGCAATATGAAACTTAAACACTGTTGTGTTTCACTTTTCTAACTGTGTTAGGATGAGGATTGCTGTGAGCCATGTCCCCAGGCTGCCTATTCATATATGGACCAACCCTGTTGTGCAGATAGCCTGAACCCAAACCTGGGTCCAGATACAGCCGTAGGAAGTAATAGCCCACAGGCAGGAAGCAACACAGCTCAGTTTGAATCGCCTCAAGCTCTGGCTCACACTCCGAGCTCGGAGCAGTGCAAATGCAAGAAAACATCCGATGCAACTCGAGATGCGGGAACGCAAACGGTCGGCAACGCCACAGCTGTGACATGTGATGCCTCGACTCAGTGCAGCTTGGTTGTAGACAGCGCAACCGAAGCCCCTGGGTTCAACTTGTGCCTGCCACCTGGGGAAGTGTCAGTACAGCGTCCAGCCACAGGGAGGCAGACTGATACTGCTGCAGAGCCAAATACACACACACCTTCTTTGGGAAAGGCCAGCAGCGGAGGGAAGCACACGCCCTGGAGCAGGAAGAACTCTGGGGCTGGTTCCCTGTCAGGCAGTGTTAGCAGCAAAGTGATCCTAAAGAGACCCACAAAGCCCTTCCGAGATGCTGCGAGCATGACTGATGGCAGAGGTATCACGTGTCGCTCAATGTGTATATCGAGAAACTTCAGATTCACAAGATTACAAATACAAATAGTTATTTTGTTGAATTCCCATGTTTCGTGCTCTCGTGTCTGATTTTAGGTAAAGAGAATCGAGAGGGCCGAGATGAGCGAGGGAAACAGGAACATGGCAGTCTGATGAAAGGCCTCTCAAGTGAAGTGAGGGAGGAGGTCACATCTGCCCCCAGAGCCAACAGGCTCTCAGAAGAGGCCAGAACACTTGAAGAAATAGCCGGCATTTTGCTCCTGCTCAAGCAGAGGAAGAAGGAGGGATGATGAGGAAGAAAGGAAGTCAGATGAATGAAGGCAGCAGGAAATAAAAAAAACTTGTTAGGTTTAAGCATGTAAGGCGCATCAAATATGCACAGTGTTTGTTCAGAGTGCTAAGAGAGAGACACGGCGAAATAAAGCCCCAAAGCGTTACTCCGATTCATACGTTTAATTTCTTTCTCCATTAACATGTTCAAGTGTTAAGATCTCATGAAGATATTTATTTCTTATAGAATATAAACTCTAGCAAAACATTTACAGCTGGAACATTAATTAAACATACTATACAGCACTCTTTTTTTTTTTTTTTATTAGTATTTTTGTAATTCCTCATAAACAGTAGAAACACATGTAGCAACCATTTCACCATAAGTACACATTAAATGTCCCCACTGTGGTGGAGGACAGCGCCAACACTACTGGGTGTTTACGGCGGAACGCCACGGGATCTTTGACGAGGCGCAGCCTGAAACGATCACGTCGCGTATTTGGTCAACACAAGTTGAAATTACACAGTCAGTGTTATGGAGCTTCACCTGTGCGTGTTTCACCTGTAATAATACTTTCAGTACAAAACTAGTCTGTGGGGTTTAAAGGCAACTCATCCCGGGCCAACAGGTAAAACAATACCGTCACATTTTGAATTATAGTCAAGCTGTTTTTCCTCCACCTGTAAACCAATCCCCCATGGATGGAAAGATTGACAAGCCCAGTTTAATCAATTTTAAATGAACCATGTGAACTTGAGCTTCTTATTTGAAACGTTTATTAAAAAGAGGTATTATATCCTATTAATTCATGATGGGTTAGGAGCCTTGTACCAAACATGATGGACCGTCCTTCACCTGACATGGTCTGCCATGAGAGACCTGTTCACTGGACACCCAACAGCGCAGCCTGTTAACGCCTTGTTTACCTGTTTTGTTACACAAAGTGACTCCGTATTCTACTTTAAACTGTTTTCGCTACACAGAAACCGATGTGTATTTGACTAACAAGGTGTAACCTCACACAGTTTTACAATTTTACAAAACGACATTGGCAAATTGCGCTAAAGCCTACTCCTCTACTTCTGACACGAGAACCACATAAATGATATGCTCTGCTATTTGAACATAAGGCCATGGAGGAAGACAAAAATACATGAAATGGTAGTAAAACAAAACAACAACAAAAAAATCCATCACAGGTGAAATGCCAAAATGTACATGTCAAATAAAAAGAATATGTAGAGCTAATTATCACAACATGATATAATACATCCACTTCAGGGATTTGGACTGAAAAGAAACGGCCATTAGGCACCTTCACAATACACAGGCACTAATATTATCATGTTAAAGATAGAGTGAAATACTTGAATACACGTGAAGTCGCAATCATAAGTCGTGGTTTTACCACTTTTTTTGGAGCGCTTTCTTTGCTGGACGTTACACAGTTAATATGCATCAATAACAACCAGCAATTAGCAAACGGTGCATGACACAACGTAGGTTTCTAATGTGGGTTCATAGTGTGGGTTTTGGCAACCTAGTGACGAGAGGGACATGAGACTGTACTTGCCATAGTATTATGTTAAAAACGACATTTTATAGAGGCAGGTAAGGCCTGAAACTGAAGAAAAGAGACTATGCTGGAACAATTAGTAATTTGTCGCAAAGCTGATTGAGAAAGCATATTATTTCAATAAATAAATTAATACAAAGAAACCATAGCAACAGATCTTATATCCCCTTCAGTGCTACTAGATTGGTGAGTTTGTTTAGGCACCAACTGACAATACAAGTTTTCTAAACTTGCACAATATACTGTACATCTCTGGTGTTTGCTTTTCATAAAAAAATATCAGAACGACCGCAAACTAAGACTGTCATCAGATGAGGAACTGACATTAGGGTGCTGTGCTACAAGCTTAAACAACAGTTAACTGAGATGTGTTTCATATAGAAAGGCATACTGGTACTATAGATGAACAATAAGTTACAACTGCTGTCATGTGGATGCACAAACCTGATTTTCAAGACCACGTTTACTGTACGTTTTTAAATGGAGTTCTCAATGGAAACAAATTCTGACATAATCCTGTTGGATGGTCATGTTTGACTTTTTATACTATATGTACAACATCATATATAAATCATAAATGATATCTAGTCATAAAATGTACAAAATATTTGGGACATCTTACTTTGACACTGAGCTGCCGCCCCTTTTGTTGAGCACATCATCAGCAGGGGACTTCGTGAGAGAGGAAGTGTCCCTTATATTTTGTACATACAGTGTGTGTTCAACGGTCATGTTTCGTGTGTCCATGAAAAAGACACTGAACGCCTGTCTGTCGTGTCCAGAATAGGCAATGTTTTAACCTTTCATTAGAGAGATGTGGTGCTTGGTTGACCACCGACACCGAATCTGGAGTCAGTTCACCCTCAATTCAGAGAATAGGCTGAAAACAAAACATTCATACTCCTGCTGCCTGCCACAGCGTTATCAGTGATTTCGGATTCTTAAATCCACTGAATTGAAAGTGAGCTCACTCACGATACTGATACAAGCAAAAGGCCTTTCAAACTGCGATATCTTAACCTCATAGTGGGGATGACCAGTGGCTCCTCAGCTCACACACAAAAAAAGAAAAATAATACAGACCCCACCTATCTGCATGTTTCACTAATCACTGAAGCGAACAAAACACCCAGAGGGAGGCCACCAACACTCAAACTCTCCCTAGTCCACGTCAGATGCATCGTTGTCCGATAGATGGTAGTTCGACCCTTTGACTCGAATGTATTCGACCTGCCGTCCCTCGTCTGAATCAGAGGCGCCGCAGGAACAGAGCTGGTTTTCGAACAGCGCCTCGATCTCCTCCAGACGCCGGGCTTTGGTCTCTGGCAGGCAGCCGTAGACAAAGAAGAAACCCAGGAAAGCCAGGCTGGAGTAGAGGAAGAAAGCTCCTGGGAAGAAACAAGAGAACACCCTGTCATTTAGGACAGTCACGAGGAACACTCACACTCGTTCATCGACAGAAAAAGAAACGCTGGTGGCCCACGGACGTCTTCGGAGATGTGTGTGTGCTGACAAAATGAAAATGTTACACCAAATTGAAATATTGCTTTCAGGCTGCTGATAGGATCACTTTACAGGAGAAGTAACATGCTCCTGTCAAAATGGCATTAAAGCGGGGCTAACAGGAGAATGCAATACTACACAGAGACACAGAGACAAGAATCCTTACAGAAACACAGTGACAGAGGTTTAATGAGATTTCCTGCCCACTGTGATCTCTATTTTCTCCCTGTCAAAGCCGAACGACATTTTAAGCTACATAAAGTGCGCATTGTGCTAAATAAAATTTCTATGACAACGTAATTATGTTTTTTCAGCTTTGACGCTGTTTTTTCGTTCTAGATGAGTGATTCTCATAAACCGGATGCATGTTCGGAACGACCCGAATCGATCATTAACCAGCTGCATCTCAGGAGGCCTCCACGATAACCCCTGATGGATCGGCCGCCACCTCCACGAAAGGTCAGTTCCTTCCTGTCTGAGGAGAAAGCTGCTGGTATATTAGGTTGGCACTGATGGCTGGTAGTAATCGTTTGCAGAGTGTTTAGTCTGACTAAAATGACATGAGTTCCGGCTGACTGGGTTTATGAATGCGAAGGTCATGGTAGAGTTTCTGCACTTTATCTCCTCTATTTTTCCCCAACCAAAGTAAAGATAAAAGGTAACTGGTTTGCAAAACATTCTGCAGCCCAGGAACTGACCATAGTAGGTGAAGTACTGAGCCAGGTGGAGGAAGGTGAGAGACACCAGGATGTTGAAGGTCCAGTTGACTCCAGCTGCACAGGCGTTCCCTGTGCTCCTCGCCCACAGAGGGTAGATCTCTGAGTTGATGGTCCATGGCATTGGACCCATCCCTGAGAGAGAGAGATGAGCCTTGTGGGATTATTTATGAGGAGATGGAGAGCCGTTTAAACAGGAGGCTAAGAGGAGAGTATATCTTGGGTTACTCTTACACAGTGAGATCACATTCCTGCACTGTCTCGAGATAAAAATAACATTAGAGAAGACATGTGCAGCCGAGCTTGCGGTTCTGTGAGGCTGTACTTAGCAAGCTAACGTGCTGATGTTTAGCAGGTATAATGTTTACCATGATGACCATTTTAGTTTAAAGTGTCAGCATGCTAACATTTGCTAATTAGCACGAAACACAAAGCACACACCGAGAAGGACATGAACATCTGATCCTAATTTCATGGTAATCCATCCAATAGTGGTTGACATATTTCACTCAAAATCACAAATGTCAAACTCATGGCGGCGCTAGAGGAAAATTTAGAGGATGGGCAAACTCCATCTGCTGAGGAAGATTGGGCAAGATGATTTTAAAGCTCCAGAACACTTTCTTAATGGACCATGCGGTGGGACCGATGTACCCACGGTCAAGAAAGAACCTCCCTCCTCAAATGTATTATAGTAGCTTTAAAGTAAATTGCACTAACACTACATTGTATCTACACAGTATATAAAGCATCTTGGCATGGCTGAGGGATAAGAGTGACACTGAAATGCCAAGTGTAATCGCAATCAAACACAAAAGTATAATCACATACAGTATCGTGAAGCTCACAAAGGTCCGATCTCCTACCTGGAGCGAAAGCAGCCAGGTAGAGCACCAGACCCAGTAAAACCATCCAGGAGTAGGAGGTGGGACAGTAGTTGTAGGCCCAGTAGGTCTGATCTCTCATCAGGCTGACGTTGGAGCATCTGGAAGAGGGAGGCACACTCATTGGCTTTTGTTAATCACTCTTGACATTGGATCTCAAGAAGGTCAAATGTGTCATTTCACATCAAGCAGTTGGATTTAACCAAAACTCTGAATATACATTTTGGGCCTAAGTTATCAAAACGTTCTTCCACCACAGCGTAGCCGCCCTCTGCTGCATCCTAAACACATGCACATACTCGCGCAGCTTCCTGTGACTCACCTGCCCCATGCTGCTTGCTCGGTGGAGGCCTTATTGACTGGCACACAGGAGGCGGTGAAGAGCGCCGAGACGTTCTCACGGTAACAGAAACCGCATCCAGGGTCCAGCATGCACGGCTCGCACAGCCTGCAAGCCAAACAGCAGACACAACAGACTTTATCTATGATCTCACTGAACCCAATCAGTCACACTGCACGGTAGCTACTGATGTGACGTTCCATTGCTTTTCACTGTTTTGTTGCATTGCGCTGACTCCTGTAGAATACTGACAAACATATTGTAAAAGTACAGTATTGAGTTGATCCTGCACACCGCCTATACTATTTCACAGGATGGGACTATGACAGAAAACAGAATTCCACCCTCTCTACTTCAGACTCTAATTGACACTTGCCTCATTACCCAAATTAAATGAATGTATGGGCTGTTCCCCACATACAGGAAGTAATAAATCAAAATACAAATGGTGTGGGATTCATCATCATTACATCTTTATCCTATGTTATTGCTCTGTCTTTGTTCATTAAAAGTACATCTTGTCTTGTGCCATAGTCCCTTATGTGCTTAGCAGTCCACATGTAAGAGGGTTTGACATGTTGACTTACTGGCAAATGAAATTTTCACAAGGGCACATTCTGTTTTCCATGCAGTGTCATAAGGGTTGTTGTTTGTGGTGCCCAATGAAGTGGATGAAATGTGTGTTTCGTTTCAGAGGTCTATTTTTGCAGTCTGCAGACTCCCTGTGTGCAGGGCACCTTGCTCTGTTTACACACTGAGGTCATGCAGACTCAAATAAAACCATGTATTAGTACTGGAGGGAAGCAAAAGTATATACTGTGGGAAGGTGAGTAGAGACATGCAACAGCATAATGCTGCGTTTAAACTACAGGCTTTCAGCTTCAGCTGAGATTCAAATGATACAATTGGAAAATGTGACTAATACCTATCTTTTAATAAATATAATAAATTATGTAATCATATATTAGCAAATCTATGGTGTTTTCTCCTTGATCATGCTATGTAAAAAGTGTGCAAAAGAATGGATTAAACAGTTTGTTTATCTGCACAAAGCTGTAGTATGTACGATTTCCCTCACTGTGTGGAAGCTGCTCCTAGATCAGTGTTTTGGGGTAGGCTTATATTAGCAGCTCTGGGACTTTGGGAAAGTTTACATCCCATCATACTTTACTAATAGTGGGCGCACTAGTTCTACACTTCAATAGAAAGACAATGCTGCTCCTTCACTTCTTTACTACATCTACACGGATCATCAACTGGTGATGACCTTTGCCTGGCTTTGGCCTCGGCCTTTTAGCACAATATCATGTATGTGTCCATCAATTGCATGTTTAAGACCGCTTTTACAGGGTTAGCGTTTTCAACCAACTCATGGAGCTAATATTAGCTTAATTAACTAGCTAGCTACAACTAATAAAATCTGCTAGTGGCAGTTGTCGCCGGCTAGAAATTAGGACCCTGCTTTTGTCTACTTCTGTCGGATATCAACGACCAACTTTAAAAAATGACTAAGACTTTAGATTAGTCAATCTGCTAACAATATCACTCTAAACTGCATATGCACCATGCAAGACTGGATATCATCAGGCATAGCAACAGTAACTAAGGGGCCAGGGGCTTAGGGAATGGTCAATTGTTAATTTAAAGGTAACATATCCAAGAGATTGCGTGATTTCCCAGGCAAGTAAAATATAGTCAAACCCAACTGGAGACATATTCAAGAATCCATCCTTCAATGGGACCGCCCATCCGCAATGAGTGTGAGCTCTGGCGCTCCTGTGATGCTGCTGTGGTCAGCGGGGGGCTGTGTGGGCTCATGCGGTGTAAAGTGAACTCACTGAAGCCACTACAGTGTGGTAAAAGCACTCATCTCTTCAGATGTGCGTGTACGTGGTGGCGCGTGTTATAGCGTGCTGGAAAGCGAGTCCATTATCTATACCTGTGCATAATGTGACAACAGGTGAATAATGACGCTTAATATCAACCCTAAGAGCTGGTTGAGAGGGGACTAAAACAGCAGTGCTCTTTCAACCCCACCCCTCACGCTTCCTTTGGTATGCTTCAAAAGTATGTAATTATTAAATAAACTTCTCAAATGTGTGTAGCTCAATCCCCAGAAGATACCTGCATGTTGATTTGTTGATTGACCTGTTGATTTCCATATCTAAACTTTGTACATCTCTTTTTTTTCTGTATATATTTGGGGTGTTAATTAGCTGTGGGGGTAATTTCACCGCTCAAGTCAATCAATTTTAGGTCCTGAGTAGTTTTTAACAGCTCTTATTTGGATTGTAACATCAGGATATGTGGGAAAACTGTGCCGAAATTGCCCAGTATTTTCTTCTTATGGTTAATAATGGGAGGTGATGTGGTCATTGTTTCATAACAGAGGCGCCAGTTTTCCAACAGCAGTCAGTCTACTGGAGCTTAATGAATGCCACTTGGATCCAACCTGAAGTATGTACTCACTGGTATTTGGAGCAGGTAGAGTTGGCCATAGATGGGTCTAGTGGGTGGAAGGTGACAGGAGGACTGTGCTGGGCAGACATTAGAAAACCGATGGCCAACAGACTCAAACTCAAACATGTACCTGTCGGAAAAAATGACATACATGAAATGCAGAAAGGACCCTTAGGATCTGTAGACGTCACTGATGTGGACACTCTGACTGACTTACCTACGATACTGCCCAAGGTGAGCTTCCTGCGCCCCACCCTCTCCACCAGCCACACTCCCAGCAGGGTAAACAGGAAGTTGGTGAGGGTGGTGAGGCCAGCCAGCCAGATTGCCAGCCTGTCGTCCCGCACTCCTGACATCTGCAGGATGGTGGCGCTGTAGTACCTGTGGGACACAAAGATAGAGGGAAATGAATGAGTAACTGTCGTGACATTAAAACAATAATTTGTCCAGTTTAATCGTGGAAAACGGTCCCTTTTTATACCAGATAAACAGCCCAAGAATAGCACAATTAAAGGATAATTCTTTATTACAACCTGGTTCTTATTTTTGTAGTTTTGGCCATTGTTTCCGTCACTTATAATAATACTATACTAACACAAACCAACCACAACCTCTCTTCTTGAAAGCCAGCCACTCATCCACCAATCACGGCCTCTCTACTTGAGTACCAGCCACTCATCTAGAGACAGTTAGTGATCGGCTATAAATAGTCTCTCAGCAGTCACTTGCAATGCCCCCCCTCTCAACCCTCCCCCACCCCCCGTCCCCCTCTGTCTGTTCTCATACAGTATAATTATACTTGCAACTCTGGCACCATGTTGCTCCACGTCGGCAGATTATCTCCAATCATCATCAACAAGGCTCTAAACAGGCTGCGGTCAACAATACAGACACCTGCACGGGGTCCATTTCCCACTTCAATTATGATTTGATGTAACTACGATGAACATGAAAAACATGCACAAGTACACATATGATGGCAACACAAACACATACACCTGCAAGGACTCTATTTAATGTATCATTATGGAAATGATGGGCTTGAATGAGGAAAAAAAACCCTATATTCTCACCCACAGGGGTACGTCCACATGCGCACACAAGCTGTATATAAACACATACAGCAGATTCAAAACCCCTTAGAGAATGCAACACGAAAACAAAGAAGGTAATACTCATTAAAGAAAAAGCCAAAATAATAGTCTCCAGCTTTGTCTGCCTCTTTGTGTCTCTACAGGCAACTCCGAATTAGCATTCTGCTTTTCATCTCTTCAAAAGAATTCTTATCTCTCCCCTGGCCTCTCTCTTTCCCAAAACAAAGGCATGCAATTGAGGGATTTGCATAATAACTCTTTACTTTTCTGCCATGGCATCCAAGAAATGAGATGGCGTGAAATTCTGGTTTTAAGAGCTTGACCTACAGTCGCGCAAGTTTTGGCAGGTGATTAAAGTTACAGACGGCCTTATTAGTCATCCGCAAGCGCAAAAGATGTAAACTAGCAAATGCGTGTGCTGAACGGACACACAGATCGAAATACATGTGCACGTGTACACACTCAAAAACACACACACACGGGAAAGAAATGAGTTGGTTTGGGAGCAGCAGTGGGAGTAAAAACACTGTTTCTGTTCTCAGAAACCTGCTGTGTTCCATCTCCAGCCCTGCATTTTACTGATTGCAGTGCGCACACACACACACACACTATGATCTGACTTAAAAACTACTATAAGCAGTGTATCTTGTGTTAAAAGCATCTCAGAAATGGACTCTCCAAGAGTCGCTCCAGGGGTGAACTTGAGCCTGTCTCATATCTGATAACTGTCATTATCCATCCTCTGCACCCTCATACACTCTGAGTCCTCCTGTGAAAAGGGTTATGTTGTCATTCTAGTAACAGGTTCCCTGAATTGCCTTTAGCAGCTGAAAAGAAGGAAACATCTTGGAAAAATAAATAGCGTGCATTTAATTTCTGCTTGTGCTAATTCCTTGTGTGTCTACTTTGCTTTTGAGCGTCAAAAGTCAGCTCACGGCGTCAGGGGGGAAAATAGTTGGAGACGAACCGAAATGTTGGTACAAGAGATCAATGCATGAAGAAGCACTGCTGCTCAGTAGTAGTTATGGAAATCTTGCATCATTATTATGCAGAACATTGTGGTACAGAAAGTGTTCACTGTTTCCTCTGGGAGTCAATTTTGTTTGTATTTTCCAGCTAAAAAATGATAAACTGGCAATCAGTGAAACGCCCTCATTTTTCTTGTTTTCTTCTCCATGATATTGAGAATATTCGTGAGCTTTAACTTTTTTGTTGCAGTGCTGCAAGCCTGAATGGGACAGGTTTAAGCCGTCAACCATAACAGAAAGTGACACCTCTCAGTCTGAAACACCCACTACTTGTCAGCTATTAACACACATGGCAAAGTGACAAGAAACACTCCAAGGTTGTCAAGCAGGACCTGCAGGAAACCGACCTCCGAGGTAGTTACAGATGTCTGATAAAAAAATCCTAAAATATATATTTTTATTCTTGCTTTTCATTTTGGTCTTCTAAGACGCAGAGCAGTCTTTGACAATACACCTAAAAAAAAAAACCTTCATCCACCAATATTCAGCCACCAACTAGCCCTGCGAGTAGTCGCTACACTCTGAACATGTTATTATTGGCTGTTTGTAATGATGGCGAACTGGGAACTGGCAGTTTGGTGACAAAGGTCCCAACTGCAATACCTCGGTAATAATCCATGATGGTCAGATTGCATTGAAGTCATTTTAGTTTGACTAGTAAGACCTCCACAGTGATCATCTTAAAAATATTAGAGGTTGGGGAGAGTTTCACACTCTATTTCTTGTCACACACGCGCACACTAAGCAACAGAGATGTCCTCTTTCTCGGTCCTGCAAACACACAGAGACACACGCGCATGCACATGCACACCCACTGTGTTTTTACATAAGAGACCCCGCGGAGCGTTGGTGCGAGGCAAACATGAGAAGGTGTGATCTGGCCCCGACCCCGGTCTAAAACTGGAAACATGGCTCCGCGCTACTGCCACACTTCGATTCCATACCTCTCATTCACCTCACTGAAGGAGAGTGACAACACAAACATCAGCCGGGGAGAAAGACAGACGCAGCGGGAAAGAGGGCAAAGAGAGAAACAAAGGAAGACGAGAGGAGCAAAAAGAGGAACTGAGACAGCGATGGCTTTAGGGAGTAGATGGGTGAAGGGAGTGACAGGTGGAAGAGAAAATATGCACACGCACGAACGCGCTTCACAGGTACTTTTATGTATCCATTTTAGTTCTTGTATCGCATGTCGCCAACTTGTCAGGTGGTCATTTACACCTATTAGCAGCTAAAAGTGGAATAAATCAAATCCCTGAAACCAGACTCCAGCCAAATATTGGCGTGTATTTATTTTAGAGGTGGTTGGTAAGTCTGTCAATTTCTTCATGTTAGTGTCTATTTTACGTTTCCACTGAAAACAGAAATACTGGAGATACAGCAGACGAGTACAACACTCACGGATAATAGATAATAGACATGTTTTCGCTCCACTCGATCTCCCTCTTGCATTCGATCACTCCCCACTGTTCTCAGCCCATTTCACATGGGTGGTGGTGAGAGGACACCGCTGACTCATGGTTGGCATTTACTGTCAAATTACTAGATGGTCTTGGAGGCTGCTGAGTGACTCTTGGGAGTGCACAACGTGTGGTCTTAAAGGACCACACTGATGGTGGCTTTGTATTTTGTAGCCGATTAGCTACAAATCCCATACACTTTACATTGTCTTGTGGCTTCCCAAACAATGACCATCCTCTCCAAGTAGCAACGGTGAAAGTAGTAGTAGTGAGGTTGATTTATACAGTACATACACAAAAAGTCTCGGTGCCTGGTCACACCAGAAAGTCACTCAGAGAAATTCATTGGTTTGTCCTTGTGAAATTGGTGAGGAAATGGAAACAAAGAGGAAAGCTCTATAGGCATTGCTTCTCATTCTGCAATTATTGTTATAGAAAAATATATACACATACAGCCTTTACTCACTGTTCTGCCCATGACACACTTAGCATTATGTAGAACTTTCATGATCTTCTAATACTACAAGTGCATTTCCACTCAGCTGCTTTTCTGCACATTTTCAATTTGCTCATTATTACACCAGAAATTCAAATGCAAGTCAAAATTGCAAAAACGTTGTTACACCTTCGCAAAAGTGTACAAATTGGTGCATCCATAAAAGCAAAATGCAACAAAGTGCAGTGGTTTAATGGCACCGGACTGGAGAATTAACGCCACCAACTGTTTATCTCGATGATTGACAGATACGGTCATGATGCTGCTGGTGCAGTTAATAATGGGCGATGACAAACTTGTGTATGTGTGTGAAAGAGAACTAGAGGGAAGGGTTCCCTCGTCTATACGACAGAAACGCTCCAACAGAGTGCTACTTATCGACAGAGCGCTGATCTAATTATGTAAGTTAGTAGTACGGATTAAAACACGGAGAGAGATGGCGACGGTGGGAGAGGGAGATTAAGCGAGTAAGTGTGTGTGTGTGAGTGGGCAAGTAGGCAGTGAGTCGGTGCAAATGAACGAGCGAGCGCTTATGGGAAGAAAAATGAATGGCTGGAGAAAGCAGAAAAGGAGGGCTGTGTTTGGGTGAAAACAACAAATACAGACGGACAGGAAAAGATGTGGCTGGAGACACAGCAAGAGAGAGACACAGAGAGCCGGAGAGGGATAGGGATTCTCATGGGAACTGGCCTATTTTTCAAATGAATGCATATGAACACAGAGCTGCGTCACATTTATTCTCTGGAACAAAAACGCTTAGCCCAAATAGGTACACTGCAGATTGCATGTTCTCATTCAGAACTACACACACACACACACAGACACACACACACACACACACACACACACAAAGCACACAGTGTTACGTCTGCAGATGTATATCATCATCCCACAGAATGAATACACACTTGGCTCTGCCTGGCTGACCCCGAGGAAGTGGCAAAATGAACACCCGCATATCATCGACAAACACAAGGCAACAGTTCTGCAGCAGCAACACCAACTAACTAACCAAAACTAGACCTTCGGGGAAATGCACAGAGCTAGCGTGTAAACGGTTAGCTCGCCAGCCACAGCAGTTTACTAACCTGTGCGGGTGTGCATAAGCATATACGATATGTTTTTTTTGGTTTTGACAGAGTGCCTTCAAACAACGTTATGGTTCACTGGTAATTGCACATTGTTTGTGTTACTCGCAATTTTTTGACTAAAGGTAATACAAACGCCGGCAGCAGTTGCAAGGTGGTGATCCCAGCAGATCGTTTGGTGGTTTTCTTTGGTCCAAATCCCAAATGAACTACTTAAGTGCAGTACTTCTATGGGGGTATTTCCAAACCCGTCTTGTCACGTTAGAGATGTTGGCATATTAGAATAAATATAATTCCATTTCTCGTAAATATGATAACCATTACACGGACACAGATGTTTTCAATGTCCTCACTGATTTGCACCTCTGCCCAGGCTGAAGCTGGGAAGAGCAATGCTGGAAATTAGATGAGGATACTAAACCCCATGTACTTATACTGATGATAAGGGTGTGAGTTGCCCTGAAGGACCCTCAGTCACCCACAGTCCTGACAAGAGGTCTACACCTGCGTGGGTGAATATAAACAAACTCATATAATGATAAAAAATGAACGTCGGTCTTTCAGTCTGGTCTATATTTTGCTTATGAAACTATTTCTGCATTATACAAGACTTTGTGTAATATCTGCATTTATTTCAACATGTGTATCATACACGTTGTAAATGCCACTCCATGTACACAATAAGCATGCTTCACAAATGACATCTTGCTGTGCATTAAGCAAACGATATGTTTGATCTGAAGTGAGGGGTGAATGTGGGTGAATAATGGGTTTCTGCGTGCATTTTGATTCGATTGAAAATTAGAATATTTCTCATTAGAGAGAATCCTGCTGCGACTCCATTGGAGACAGTGAAGGAGGTTGGCATGATTAAGCTGCTTATGAAAACATACGAACACACACAGGAACTGACTAAAAATCAACTCTGTACATTTAGGAATTTCTCTCAACACGTGCACTAAACACACACACACACACACACACACACACAACAGAGTGGGCTCTGCCAGCTCCTTGCGGGCTTGCCAGCAGAATGACCATGTAAAAACTGGCATCTAGTGACATTCCCAACATGACATTTGTGTGTGGGACCATCTGTGAGGGCCAACTGGTCTGTGTCAATGACAAAACATCTAACTGCCCACTTACAACAACACACAGTCATCACATCATATCATAAAATAGATGCATACTATATAACACCAAAATGTTTGGTTACTGAAGATATCTGTGGATTTTTTTCTTCTTCTTATTGGTCCTTATAAAATGATAGAATTGAATTAATAACATACCACATGTCCCAGGCATTACTCCTGTTCCAGGGTAGCGTGCAATGTTAGCCAACTACCTTCCAGGCGTTAGCTTATGGCGAGCTCGCAGAAAAGCTCCTTCCAACAGGTTGACGAGTTGAAAAACTTGCCCAGGACAATGCAGAAGTCTGAGTAAACTAAGCACAGGAAAAAAAAAATCACTCTCGCGCACCTTTTCTGGATCCGTTCCACATTGGTGGAACGATCTGCCTGCTCCTACCAGATCAGCAGGTTCTGTAGCCACCTTTAAAAAGCACCTGAAAACGCATCTCCTCCGTCAACACCTAACTGACAATCACTAACTTCTTCTTCCTTTCTACCTCTTTTCATGAAAAAATTAAAAAAAAACCCTATCCTTCGTATACTGTGCTGGGCTTTAACAGACTAGTTAGTTTTTTTTATGCATTTTTTGTGTTGTTATAATTGCTTCCTCATATGGAAGTCGCTTTGGATAAAAGCGTCTGCTAAATGAGTAAATGTAAATGTAAATGATTAGCTACCTGGGAAAACAAGATGCCAGTCAGTGTCCTGATGTAACGTTAGCTAACAATGTTAGCTTGGTATAAAGCTAACTACCCAAAGAAGCTCCCACCAGTGGCTGGCCCTCGTTGATAATTACACTAAAAAATGAAGACTTCAGGGTTTTGTATGCAACGTCTAAAACACTTGGAAGCATTCTATCGCGCTAGCGCAGAAAACACAACCAATTGTCATTTTCTTCACGTTCTATCGTTCTTCCACCATTTCATTGTTGACTTCTTTTGCAATGTTCGGTCTTTTCTTGACAAAAAAATCTGTTATTTTCTGATCAATAACTCCATCGTGACCACTACACTCTGACCATTTCCTGTAGAGCCTGGCCAGGGAAATGTGGCTAATGTGTCAACAATCAACAGCTATTATTGTCACACCATGGATGTACTCTGGGTACCGGGAGCGCAGTTAGTTCAGTTGATAGAGCGCCCGCCCCATGTACAAGGCTACAGTCCTCACCGCAGCGGACCCGGGTTTGATTCCGGCCTGTAGGTCCTTTGCTGCACGTCATCCCCCTCTCTCACTGTCTCCCGTTTCCACTCTCTACTGTCTCTATCCATTAAAGGCATAAAAAGCCTGTAAAAATATACTTAAAAAATAAAACGAAATGGATACCAGACCCCAAGATGTCTGTCTATTCATTCCAATGAGAATTGCTCGCCTGGCGCATACGCCAAAAACGTTTTCTAGCTTCCAGGTTCAGTTCTGGGGTATGCAGCCCGCTGAATATGAGCAGTAGGGTTCCTCCCGCTCGGCCCCTGTCAATGAGTTCCCGCTCGGCCCATAGGCTTTACAATGTGATGACGTCACAGATTTTAAAATGGCTTTTCTTGACTTGAGGACAGTTTTACAAATACAAGACCTCCATGGATCAAAAATTCATAATAGATAGAGTCATAATTGACTTTGCTGTTTGCAGCATGATGTGTCATAGGAACAGCTTGACAGAAATCTCTTTCATAATGGCAGCCTATGGGGAAAACGGTTTTTGGGCTGCAGGGGAATTTTTCATTGCAATACCGCGAGTGACCACTGGAAAAACATTGGCTGCAAGGCTGAGTTCTTATTGTACATCCATGTGTCACACCTGGACTTTTCACCAGGTACTACCCTGGTTCCCTTCCTTACTGATGCAGTTTCACGAAAAGGAACAGTAGCCTGACCTTACAAGTACAAAACAGACAAGAAATTGACTGCAGCTAATAAAAAGCCTTATAGTTGTTTTTACATTTAGCAGACGCTTTTACCCAAAGCGACTTACATATGAGAACATTGACAAACTAAAGGTGCAGCTTCGGGAGCATTTTTGGGGTTCAGTATCTTGCTCAAGGATACCTCGACACATGGCTGGGGGATCGAACCGCCGACCTTCCGATTGGTAGGCGACCGCTCTGCCACCATTTGCTCTGCTTGTCATTTACTTTAATATGACCGAAATACATTGGGGACGGTTTGCAGTGTGAGTGTATGCATAGTATGTATTGTACATGTATTGTCTATATAGTCATTCTGTATATGCACAAATCTTTTCAAACTGCTCAATATGTACCAAAAAAACCCAACAACATTAAAACATCTCCTGCACTTAATATTTCTTGTCCCTTTTTCTGTCTTCCTTTATAAATCTATTTCCCCCCCTTTCCTCTGCCTGTCATCTGCCTTGATTGTCCTCCACAGGTACCTCCACCTCATCATCATCAGTGTCCCGCCGCCCTCTTCTTCCTTCCTACCCTATCTGTCTCTTTTTCCTCCCCTCTCATGCTCAATTCGTCTCTCTCTGTCTTTCTTCCCTTCTTTCCCCCACCGCTTTATCAACACAGTCTGCTGACCCGCCCTGACAAGCTACAAACACACACACACACACACACACAGCAGGCCCCACCAGCCCACGATGACCTTTGCATGCTAGATTATGTGGCTAATTGAATCAAAATGATCCGGTCACTAATGGGGAGGGACGATATATCTAATTTGACCCACTGCTGAAGCACATTTTTCCGCATTTATTACTGACGACAGAGAGGGAAAGGTGGGTAAAGAAGAAGAAAAAGAGTTGAGAAAGAAAACCCAGCAGTGCCATCAAAGAATGTATCCACCTATAATCTATATACACATCCATCCCTTCATCCGCTGGCAGACAGACAGGCGGGGAGGCATTCAGCGACACAAACTCATGCGGGCAGAAAGACAAGTAGACCAGACACACCACCTGACACTTCCCTGGCTCCTGAGAGATGTATTATTGACTCTCATTTCACAGGCTTCTCTGACAGACCCGCAGTGAGTGTGAGTTTGTGTATGTGTGAGTGAGGGCAGGGAGGTTATTCATATTTTATTATTATTATTATTATTATTACTATTATCATTCAACAACCAGAGAGCCCAGAGAGACTGTGTCTGACAGACAAGAGTTCAAATCAACCTGCTGTAAAAAAAAAATAGTGTTAGTTGTGTGACCATGTGTATGTACTCATATATCGGTCACGCAGCATATTATTCCACAGTTTTCACAAAAGAATCCTTTGATGTGCTGCTGACAACAAGCCCCTTAGCCAATCCGACTGTCTGCACGTGTTTGCACCAAATAAATCAGCCATAGCATAGGCCAGGTGGGTGGTCATCTAGCTACCGTGTGCATCTTTTGTTTAGCCACGCTAGCACCTCAGTGGATTTCTTCAGAAATTTGCCACTGGATCGATTGCCATGAAATTTGGTCCACACATTCATGTCACCCTGTCAGAATGAATTTTAATAGCTTCGGTGATCCCTTAACTTTTCAACCAGCGCCATCATCACGTCAACCTTACAATCTGTCCCATACTTTGGTTATGACCAAATACCTACCAAACTAATGGCACTCCCATCACCCTCAGCTGTGCTTACTGCTAACTGCTAACTGCTAAATGTTAGCGTGCTAACATGTTAAACTAAGATGGTGAAAATTGTAGAAATAATTTAACTGCTAATCAGCATGTTAGCATTGGTATTGTGCGCATTTTAGCATGATGCCATTAGCATTTAGCTCAAACCACCATTATGCCTAGGTTCAGCTAGCTTGGCTGTTATCACTTAGTCTTAGTTTTTTCTAAATAGCAGATATTTAGTTTAGTGCAAGGAAGGCTCAATTAGACCATTCTTTCCTTTCTGTTAGTAACCCTGTTACCCTGGAAAATCCAGCTGAAACCATTGGTTTTTGGTCATTTGATGGTCTGAACTAGTCTAGTTGATGGTCATCGTGGTGGTCATAAAACGTGTTACATCTTCTCTGATGTAATGTAATGTAAATTTAATTTAAAAAAGAAAAAAAAATTGCCTCAACTGATGACATATACACACATATATTTATTGGGTATTTGCATTTTCATTCTACTGCTCTGTAAGCTGGGCCACAGAGCTCCCAACAACACTTTTCTAACGTTGCAGTATAACAATTGCATCACACTATTTTATCAAGAAGGTTTTGATTGGCTGCAGGAGTTGCTTGCGCATAACAATACTGACTGGAGGTCACGAAAAACTTGGCAAAATGCTTATATACGCATTTGGGTTTGTATGTGGCTCCTTGTTCTCAGTTCCCTAAATATACTACCAAAAGTGATGATGCCCAAATGACCCTGGGTAAAATAATAACCACCCAGTCCCAGATGAATGCTGAATGTTGTTGGTGAGTTTTACTGGAATATCACTGCTGAACCAAGAGTTTGGATGACGTTCATCTGAACTTGTCTGCATAAATGCATGTGATTAGACAGCGTGCAGCCACCGTTGAGGAATCTCATTTGCATGCAAGTATGTGATGTGGACCTGCACCGAGTGTAATTTGCAAGCAAGTATGTGGCTGAACACTGATCATCCAACCAGCTTCTTTAAATTAGTTTGCTGTTAATTATGTTGGAAAGAGTTCCTTGATAAGCTTCAACTGATGACATTTTTTTATTTGGCAGAACACTGTGGTTGTCATGAGCTATATGTTAGTCATGTTGAGTATGAGTAAAGGAAAGAAAGAAAGGATCTCAGTAGGATACTGCATGATGAGCGACCACTGGATTCACACCACTCCCATGAAAAGTGGCCTGGCTCCATCGCCCCCCTGCTCTACTTTACAGCCACTCTGTCACAATTTTCTCTTTCTGACAGTCCGCCTGCCTCTCTGTGCCCCCTCTCTCTGTCTGTGCACCTGAGCCACCCAATTAAAAACATGTCCTGACCTGCGAACAGGGTAGGATCGAGCCGGGCCCAAATCTTTTGATGATTTTGTTGCGAAGAAATACATTTTCAATCATTTAGGCTATAATTTTATATTATGGTTCAATAACAAAAGAGTAGATATGGGATTACAGCAACACTCATCTGAATATAAAACTAATTAAAAAAGAATCAAAAACACACATCAAAAACTGCACTAAAGTCAACAGTCTTAACCATGAAACCGTATGTACCACTAAGTGAAAGTGGAATTTGGACGTCTTAACTTGATGCTTCGCCCTTATTTCCCTCCTTGTAAGCTTCTTTTTCTTGTTGGGGCTTTTACTTCAAGGCTCAATGAAGGGAGGACTCCAAGTAGAACAATGTTCTAATATGAACTCATCTGTAGCCTTTGTGTGAACATATTTGACGTAGAGAGAGAGTATATGCCTGTCTAGTTTAGTTTGCATTTGTAGCCAGTCTGCCAGCGTCTCTCACTGCCCTTTTCATTCTTTCTTTTCTCTTCTTTCTCTCTTACTCCGGTGGTTTAATCAGCGGAAGAAGCTGGGGGTCAGGGAGAGTGGAGCTTCTCTCTAAGCCCGGCTGATTTACCGGCTCCCCAGACCTCCTTTATATCTCACTGGCTAATAGGTGAGCCTAACAGCTCCACATGGGAACAAAAAGGCAGGTGGTAAACTGACAGGTGGGCAAAGTATACAAAGATTTGAACCACACAGGATGAGTGACATCAATGCCGGGAAAAAACAGAAACCTGTCCAACATGACTAAAGCATACGGTACAGGCGGATGGTAGAAATCGCCATGTAGAAAGTGATTGCGGGTATAGAAATACTTGAGTACAATATCTTTCATACAGTTTGGGAAAAAACTACACACAAAAGCAAAAACAACTGAAACCAAACCCTTGAGTGAATGCACACTGGATGGAGTTGAGATCTCACTCCACGGTTCTTGTTAAAGCCCACCTCCATGGTCAATCTACACAGGTCAAAACAACTCTGTTGGTCATGGGAGAGTTAAAAATAGTGTGCATTAACAGTATTACACTAAATCTGGGTTTAATCACATTGAACGATGGACTTTGGCTGACACGTGGCACCCATGTTCAGGCACTTCCTTATTACAGTCCTATCTTCCAAAAATACGGGTGATTTCAGACATATCAGAGTTTCCCCAGTCTTAATTACAAATTGAAAGCCATTTACAAGTCGGAAACTTGCACACGGACAGGACGTGAATGCGGCATCAGCGCTGTGTGGGCATGTAAAGACTGTACTTTATTTTCCCTACTTTCCTGTTAATTGTGTCGCAGGACAACTTCCAAGTGTATCATTAGTTTTAGAAGTATTTGTTAGTATGGGGCATGGATTTCGGTGACCTCATGTAATTACCAGCAAATCTCTGCTCACCTTCAATCTGACTGGAGATCTAATTAGCCAAAATAACTGTAAACACCTGTGTAGGTGTGCAGTCTCTCTAAAAGGAAACTGTACAACTTGTACACTTGATTGAGCTAAATAAAACCAGGAAAAGGTGCAAAGCAGACAACTCAAACTGAGACATTATTGTCAAAAAGCGATTGTCAGCAGCATGAGGTCTTTAATGTCAATTCTGAAGGACTTAATTATCACCAAAGGAAGACACAGTGGGTATTTTCTTGCAAATGAAAGGGCGATCAGATTTCAATTTGTAGACCGGAGAAACATTTTAAAACCAGGTGTAAAAATGACACAATCTAGACACCATCTTGATGAACGATGTATTAATGTTCTCTGTAAATGGGTCACTGCTGACACAGATAAACTAGCAGGCCGACCTTTTCAGAAAGACTTGAAGACTGGCAGATGCACAAGTCGGAGAGACAGAAAGGCAGATAGGGACAGAGCTGTGACAGATTTAGTTGGTCCCCTCGGTCTGCTGTTCAGACTGTTAGCAACAGGAGATGAAGATGAACATACAGTAAGAGAGGCAGACAGTCAATAGACAGACATTCAGTGAGAGAGACAGAAGCGGGTATTTAAAGTGATCTGTGACAGATCCAGCGCGTCACCTCTGCTAACCACAGCTGAATTTGTTTTCGATGTCACCCTCTCTCCTCATCTTTCTGTCCATTCAAATCTCAACATACAAGCACAGCATGTGCAAATGGCCATTTGCTCACATACTTCCCCCGCAGATATCCACGTGAGCACACGTCACACACACACACACACACACACACACACACACACACACAGACCCCAAAGTCCATAGTGCCACATTTCACGCATTAAATCACACATGCGTGCAGACCCACACAGACAAACAAAGCCGTACTAGCACGCACTTATCCTATTGCGTCCGCCACAGATGGTTGCTAAGCAACAGCACAGATCCACAGATTGTTTACACAGCCTGTAATATAGTTCATCTCAAAGGGGAGGTGAGACAGATACAGATGATACAATCTCCTCAGATGGAGAAGAATAAAAGAGGCAAGGTGGTCCGTCCCTTCACAGGCCAGTGGGCAGCAATGCAATGAGGCTACTAGTCCCCAGTGTACGATGTGTTATGAAAGATAACAGAAATGTTTTGTGATTTAATACTGTGCTGCTAAATCAAATACATCTGTCTGAATCTCTCTCGTGTTGAAAGGGACAGCTCGACACACCCAGATTCAATGTCATGAATCATCATTGTTTTGATTAAACCTGAGGGCCAAAGAGATAACAACACACTTGAACCTTCCTTTTCAACGGCGATATGATGTAGTAACAGGACCGACTCTGCAGTTTGAGCCATGGGAAAGATAACCGACAAAGTCACACAAGTGGCACTGGTACTTGTTTTGCGATTCCACACGTTAAAGGACCACTAACTTATCAGTTAGGCAAATACATTTATATATATTTAAGTATGTTACAGTAGATTCATAGTAAAAAATGTGATGTATGTTCAGAATCTCAGTAGTTTATTGTGTGCTCACGAAAGACACCAGAGGGACAAAAGTAATGGCTTCATATGACTGACAAGCAGTGTTAGCTGGCTAGGGCATTGATCGGCAGATCATTGATGTACCTTATCGGCACACTCAATTGGCAGGTCTGAAACAATTAGAGCAATAAAGAGAGAAAAAAAACCTTTCGACAAAGAAAGGAGGGTGAACACTGCAACTCAAGTTTTCAAGATGGAAAGCTCTGAGAATGGACAAGCACTTTTTTTTCTTAAAGTTGCTTGTTTTCTTCCGGACTAGAGACAACAAAAAGTATTTTTAACTATGCCAATTACTCATCCCTTACAATAATGCTGTTTCGGTGCCGGTGTTTTGTATGTACACCCATTACATTTTTGTTTTCCAAGACAGGCCTATGGAACAAACCTAGGCATAAATGCCGCTAGGGATACTAAGATGAGAATGGAATAGAACTGATGGAGATGAAGCAGGAAAACATTTATTCATGCATGTGTGGTACATTTATGCAAAAACTGCTATATCTGTTTGCTCTTGTTACCCCATGATGATACGTACTTTCTAAATACTGCAAACACATTAGAAATCAGCTAAAACTGTAGTTGTGTAAATGGACTTGGCATCCGGTCATGAATCCTAAACAGTTGCATACTTGATAACTACTATTGTAACTGTCCTTGGCCCATTATGCCCTGGTTTACGCTGACCACTGCAGACAGACACAACAGTTTAGAAAAGTCTGTCATCGTGGCCCCACCGGATGAATAATTCGGACCTGTACTGGACGACTGAGGTAGAGTTACGTGTGGATGGTTTCACTCACATGACTGTGTTGATTCCTGAAAGCTGCTGGAACATCTGAAGACCACAGCCCACCAGGAGGGCTCGCCGCGTGGGGGGGTAGGTCAGCATCCGCCAGATCACCGGGCCATCTGGAGACACAAGCGAAGGCACAGCAGAAATTAATTTCAAACTCAGCATGACTTCACAGCGAAAAATGACTCAGGCATAAATAGGGTTTCACTCGAAAATAAGCTACCCACCATGAGAAGAACAAGACCCCTGATGGCTGACATAAATGGCCAACACGAATTGTGATTTAAACTGCTTCTGCACGAACTGAATGTTGGTCTTGATGAGCGGTTTGATTGAAGAGAGAAATATACGGTCACACTCAGCAATATTGAATGATAATATTTTTGACTGTGTGTCTCTTAAGTCAGTTTCATTTTTTTGGAATTTTCCATAAAAGTCAGTAAGTGCAAGACGTGTCAGATCCTTTACAGAACGAGGGCGATGACACATCAGGTAATGCATTATTTGATATACCTAACATATAATGCTAGAAAGAACAAGACACCCATTAGCTGCTTTGCTTAGCACAAGACTCCAGGAGGTCACTGCTCCTGGGTAAGAAATATTCCAGCACACAACCTCCCATAAAACCACAACATGTTGTTTTTACACGGATTAAACAAATAAGATATGATGTGTGAATTACTGAGCCTTAGGAGGTCCTGGAAGGTGGATTTTGTAACCTTTGGAGAGAGCCAGGCTAGCTGTTCCCCCCGTTTCCAGTCTTTGTGCTAAGCTAAGCCAGCCAGTTGCTGGCAGTGCCTTAATGTTTGCCGTACAGCCATGAGAGTGCTATCGATCTTCTCATCTAACTCTCGGCAAGAAAGTAAATAAGTATATTTCCCAAAATGATGAACTATTCTTGTTTAACAAAAGGAAAAACACAGGGCCAATTTATTTAATGGGACCATCAAGAACTGCTGATAAATTCCCATATTCATAATATATTTATGATTTGGGCATGAGGTGGGCATAATGAGTTATACTGTCCTCACATTGGAAGACCTAGGTTGAAGCCTCTGTGACAGCAACCATCTGCCCTACTGAAATTTCTTTGCACAAGACTTTGAGGCCTTGTTAGCTCCAGGGATCCTACTCTGTTACTTTGACCTCTGACCTCCCTATGGTGCTGGAAAAGTGTAAAAAGAAATTTCTCTCCTGAGGATCAGTATAGCACAGTAGCAGCCTTTTTCCTTTTTCAGATTTCCGTTTGGTATGAAACAAATATTTGACGCCGGCTTTCGGCCTCGCAGAGTCCCACGTGGCTCAGCAACAGACTGTGATCTCAAAAACACACACAGGCAAGCGGCTCCTTTGGGAGGGGAAGTCTTAATAAGATGAGAGAGCGGCTGGACAGGCATGGAGCTGTCGGATAAAGAGGGAGACACACACGGTGCAGAGAGATCAGACAAACAAGCCTGAACAGACACACACACACACACACCCACACACAAAGAAACACAGGTAACGCGTACAACCCGTGTGCCAGGATACACAGGCGACTGTGCAAACACAAGCGCACACAAACACATCATAAACACGGATGCACATATGAAATGACACGCACGCAGGCTGATTATTTGGGAGCAGCTGTGTGTGGGAGGACTCTGGACCAGTGAACATCTCCTTAAGCTGTCTGACAAGCAGACCAGACTGTGTAAAGGAGGCCCCCGCTGACACACAAACACACTGAAGCCTTCCTTTGGATGGGCGTCCTGTCAGACTTCTTAAAAGGGACATGATCATCTTCGACTCCTTTCAATTCTGCAATGCTGAAAGAGGCCTTTTAACTTTCAACTATTTGTCCACACTTTCACTGCAGAAGACACTTAAAGAGATGAGAGGCAATGTTCACAACACACTCTGAAGCAGTCGAATACATAACTTTATGAAATCAAATTTTCATTAATCCCCGCAATTAGCCTCAATTTATGTTACTTAACTAGAATCTCAGTATCTCGGGCCATCAGGGTTTGTGTGACAGAGTTTTAGCCTTATCAGCATGAACTCAGCTTCATCTCCATATACCCTATTTACTCATACAGAACTGTATCTATATTGCTGACAAGTACAAACCACTACCAATGACTTTAAACTGAGACTCTCACATTGAAAGCAACTCTGACATTGCAAAAAACTACATCATTTAAGACACTTTATGTGCACTTATATCAGCTGTTCCAAAAACAATTGCTGAGAGTTTGTCCACTGACTGGTCCCCAACTCTGATACCACACGGAAAAGTCTCAATCTTAAAATTAGCACAGATTGGAAAACAGGGAGGAATTCCCACTAGACAGGATGTATATATAATTCAGTGTCATTGTAGGACGTAAACAACAAATAAGTAATGTAGTATCTTTGTGGTTCTAAGCAACTAAAAATATACAGCAGTGTAGCATTTTGTCCGGTAGGTTTATTGGTTTTATTCGTTCCAAATATCTGGATCATATAACAGTTTACAGTTAAGTCATATGCAGTACTTCCAACCAGATGTGTAGCATCGCAGAGCGATTCAAATAAATAAAAGTGTGAATAATACCACTATAATATTAGCATATTTACCATTGACAACCACCACTTACTGTACTGCTGTAGTGAAAAAATACCTGCTCTAGTAAGTTAAAGATATAAGATTGAAATATATATATACGATTTAACATTCTAACCCCATATAAAAACTTAATATGAGCCCTGTTCCTTATATGTGGCTAACTAACTGAGCTTGATTTAGATTTTTGATGAATTCATATATTCTTTTTCTCATGTGTTTTCAGTATAATGTTATGTTGACTGTGCTCTTAGCTTATGTTGCATTTTATTTTGCCAACTGTGTCTGTGTGACTGGGATTAAGGCTTCAAATGTTTAACGAATCGTGTGAGAATTGGGAACGAGGTAACTTGGGGACATCTAATGAAAGACACTATCCGAGTGGATTATGGGAAATGTAGTATCAAGCATTTTTGGAGCTTGACCTACTAGAGATTTAAAGTCAGGATATCTCTGACTCTGCTATACAGATCTTGCACCTTCTTTTTGAGTCTTTCTATTATGTATTGATACGGAGTTTGTGCTCAGGTTAGGTGAACTGTATCCTTTAGCCTGCTTGGCCCGCAAATGTTTTGAGAAAAATATAGTTATGTTTCAGCTTTCAAAAGTCAAGGTTTAATGTGAAGCAGAGCTCTAACCTCAGACAGTGAAGAGGAAGTGATTCGTTTATGGGTTGAGCCATTTCCATGGTGCAAACCTGGTGGAGTGTGATTGGTTCATCCCTAGAGACCAGAGCAGAGGACTGTTACCTGATTAGATGACAAGGAAATCAGGATTTATGGGCCGTAGTCAACTATCAAGAGAGTGGAGCCCTGATGGCCCCCCGAAGAAGAGCTAAATTTACTCGACCACACATAAACATGCAGATGCAATAAATCATACAGACACAATATATTCTTCCCTCTTGCTCTCTTCGGGGGTACCCAATACCGTTCATGTGTACGTTCTTCTACAGAAATACAATTTGAAATGAAAACAGACATTCATACTCACTCGTGTGCTCAGAGACACAGTCTCACATAGATGCACACACACACACACACACACACACACACACACACACAAGCTCACAAAACACACAGCTTCATTTCCCCGGTTGAACACCACCCAGCTGTAATTTCATGGGATGAGATGAGTTGAAAAAGGATGGCAATGAAAAACAAGTCAGCGAGCTACCAGCAAGCCACGAGCACAGTGATTAAGTCTCACAGCACTGCGTTAATTGCACGTCAGTTTTCCACATTGAACCTGCTTCATTTTTTCCTGTATTTTAATTCGGTCTCCGCAACAACACCACCACTATCACCACAATTTTGCTTTTGTCTTGCAACCAAGTGAATACAAAACTTCAAGCATGACAACATTCAGGTGTAGTCAAAAATACCAAGATATACCAGTTCTTATGTGAGAGGAGCACTGAATGCGATTGTAAAACCCATAAAACCCAGATGTAGATAGCAACCCTCTTTTCTTTAGTCAATCTACCCACACAAGCTCTGATCATTCCTTTGCCATCGCTACCTGCACAAATCCCCTCTTAATTTCACATCTGATCAGCATTCAATCCAGAAAATAGTAATAGCCTCACTCTAAGACCATAGTACGGGTTGTTTACCTCTTTGATATTCACTGAAGGAATCTCCAATTAGCTCTTATCCTCGGCTACCTGCTTTCGGGAAACACCCCAACTTCTCTACACAACAACCCCCACGACCAATCAGAGCGCTTGTTTAGTGCCAAGTCCTGTCAGATGTTTCTTTTCATGCACGCTTCAAACATGTGCCACAGTTGGCTTAATGAAGTATACAGCAGGGAGAGAAAAGAGGAGAGGAGGGACAAAGAGTCAGATGGTATCTCACTTTCCATGAACATTGGCAGGCATCCATCCACAGGACTTTAGATTACTGATTCCCATACTGATTTGTAAATCCTTTGTAAATCAGTGAAATGTATTTATATCCATGGGTCAATACACGGTCAACAGTTCCATGCGGGAAAAGCTGGTGTTGAACAATGGTCAATCAAGGAAACAAAGAGGATCAATGAGGCGGGCAAAGGAAGCACAGGAGGAATTATAAAGACACAAGTCAGTCTGTAAAAGAATTCTATCCATCCAATCACCGTGTCCTCGGCAAGTAAGTGGCTGGAAGCGGGCTTCACTTACATACCCGAGCGGGCTGTAATCAAGGACTGAAGCCCGAACACGCAATCTGCAGCCTTGCTACATCAACCCCCATCTCCCATCTAATTATTTCTTCCACATACTCCCTCTTTTCACTCCTTTCTCCCCTCTCCTCCACTTCCTCATCAGAGAAGGATCATGACACCTCGTACACTACTCTTCTATAGAAATTAGGTCTATCACTGCAACAGGCGATTATGGAACCACTGTAGCCACCTTTGGTGTTTCACAAAATGACAAAAAAACTGCAGTTTTAAAGTCGCGGTGAAATGAAAAATGCCTTTTTAACCCTTTTAGATCACATCGCAATATATCACATATCAATATAGACCAAAAAAGAAATTCTGTTTAATATTATTTAACATGATATTGTCAATTGTATAGTTACAATTCTTCACCTGCAGTACTTACTTATGTTTCTTTATACTTCTTTATATTGCTGTTATGTTTATTGACTGCACTAAAAACACCAAAGCAAATTCCTCGTATGTGTAAACCTACTTGGCAATAAAGCTGTTTCTGATTCTGATTCTGCTAACTGCAATGTTAGCTGCCATTGGCTAGTTAGCTTGGTTAGCCGTGTAGCTATCTGACTCAGCTCTGAGGTGCCAGGAACCAAACCCAGCAAGAAAACCACCTCAGTACTGTATTCCCTATCGTCAAACTGGCCTCCATTGCTCGCGAATGCTGTGTTGGGTCCCAGTCCGACCGTGCTGTTCACTGGGAGCTCCCAGTCCGCTAACACCATTCAAGGTGACTATTCGGCATGTAACATCGACAAGTTGTGGTTTTACCGCGGGTTATGTGCTGGCCTATTTCCTGGCTGGGAGCAGTGGTACCCGTAGTCATGTTGTCAGTGACAATCACCATGAGATTGCTAGGCAAAAAACGACACAAACGATACAACAAAGTGTAATTTCGACACTTAAATGTTATACAGATTAAAAAAACGAGTTATAACATGTTAATTAGTGAGCTTTTGTGGTGCTGGTAGATTATTTTATCTTTGGACAGAGCCAGGCTAGCTGTTTCCCCATTTCTAGTCTTTATGCAATGCTATGCTAACCATCTATTGACTCTAGCTTCATATTTAGCGTATAGGCATGAGAGTGATATCGAATCTAATCATTCAACTCTCTGCCAGAAAGAACAGAAAGTGAAAAGCGTATTTTCCAAAATGTCGAACTATTCCTTTAAGCCAATAATTAATTCAATCATTCATTAAGTTATATTTGAAGTTGAACAGTGCCCTAATCTTAACACATTTCCAGTTCAATCATTATGCCAGAATTATTATTATTTTAATAATTTGTGGGATGAAATTTTGCTTCTTCAGTTGTGCTCAATGGTGACCAAACCTTATACCACATTTTCATTTAGAGAAACAGGAAGAATCTACAGTGACTCCGTTAATAAGACTAAAAGTTCTGCCCAGTTGTTGCCTAATTTCCTTATAAATTTGGTTACATAAAAATAATTATACTTCTTTATAGCCCTGTTTGAACAGTTTATAAGGAATATGATTACAGGTGCACTGGGGTAATTAAATTGTTATCTGAACATCTCAATATTAAAACTGGACACTTTGTACAGACTTTATAGACTCTGTGTCAGTAAAGATTTTGGTTTCTTTAAATTACTTTTTAGTGAACTAGTGAGATTATAGCACCATGAACTGCTGCCCTCGAGCTTCTTATACATAGTCTGTGATTTTCAGAGATAAGGTGCCTTCCTGGTGTTTACTCCCGTGTTTTTTTTTTAGCACATTGAACCATTTGAGGAAGATTTTATTTCTATACTCCGTGATTCTTTGGCAACCCATAATATCCATTGGACCACCTTGACATCAAGCCTGGCATGTTGAGAGGAAGAAGAAGAAAATCAAATCAGCAAAAGCAGATGCTGTCAAGTACTTGTTAGAGAGGCAATTCTTGTGTCACCTTGAGGAAAGAAGGTTGCCTGGAGCCTACATGTGAAGCTTATGGACACGTGTGGCCTGTTTGCCAATAGAGGCTATATGTGATGTGGTATTAACATTACAGGTGCTATTGTGGAAGCATATCCTGGAAATTCAATATCTGAAAGTAACGCTCCATGTTTTTTGGAGAGGAAGGATCTAGACTGGTTCTTTCCTGGATGACTGAGAATCACTCTGGACCTGTGGTGTCTGGGAGAAACAGCATTTTAAGCGGAGCTGATCAAATCTTGTCGGTAGCCAAGAGTCCTGTCTGCAGATGCTGGGGAGTAGCTATGTTTATCTAAGGGCACCGAGGGGCCAGCGGTTGCCAGGAGCTGAGCACTGGCAGACGGATGGATGGATGGATAGATGGATGCATGAATGGAGTCTCAGTCACACACAAACAGTGATAAATACACAACAATTGCACTGGAGCTTACGCTAATTCACCATTAATATATATTATTGCATTATGGTTTATAGTAGAATTGTAAGCAAGCAAGCAGCTCGCATGTACACAAGCTAAAGCACATCCTGCTTCATTATTGAAATTTACGACCCCTTCTGCCCCCGTCACCTCTGATCCCTCTGAAATTGAATTGTTTTTTTCTTCGTTTTTACTCCAATCTCTATCAAAACTTTGAAACAAGGGGAGTTGCTGTCTCAACTGAAGCTAACAGTGTTTCTGAGAGCTTCCGAGTCTGCGAGTGTCAACAAATCCGCCGTCTCTCCAGTTTCAAACTAATCACATGGAAGGAATCAATCAACATAGCACGTGAGGTTGGTCTGTCACGTTGTTTCTGTCCATTTCTGTTGCCTGGTGGCTAAAGAAAGAGGGTTATACAAAGGCAGAAAGATCCATCTTGGTTTGAAAAGTGTTGAAAGGTCACCGCCTGGTTGTGTGACCCAGAATCCGATCGTACCAGCAGACACACAGTGCTGCCTGAAGTTGCGAGGCGGACACAACACAGAGCGGCGTTCACTTTTAAACTCGTTTCCCAACTGAGATTTCTATTATTCAGCGGTTGGACAGCTTTCCCTGCAGACACACTGTCTGTCATTAAATGTAAAGTAACACAGCAAAAATTTCAAGAACTGTTTCTCTTGTTGGGAACAGAAGTTATTTTCCTGCTCTAGATGACAGCTCAGTGACTAAAACCAGTTCGACCCAAAACTGGTGGGTAGTTAGTGTGTGTGTGTGTGTGTGTGTGTGTGTGTGTGTGTGTGTGTGTGTGTGAGACTGAGAGAGAAATGAAGGATCTTGATGGCCTAAGGGAAACACGCATTTTCTATTTTATATCTTATTATTCTGCAGTAGAGTTGGACTACTTTGCTGAACTGGATAGCTCTATAACACATGGGAAGATACACCACTGGGGGGGGGGGACTGCCTCTGAACTAAATATACACAAAAATAACCCATTCCAACACTGTATTCCTTTTTCTTTTTTTTTCACACATCCTGTCTTATCTGGCATGTGGGGATTTTCTTCTACAGTCTGAGCCAACTTATGCGCCGACAGAAATTCATTATCACATTATAAATGGTGAACTAATGCCGCTGGACTGCCTGCCCCCCGACCCCCCCAAAAAAATACTGCGTTAGTGAGTGTGAAAGAGGCTGATTCAATATCCATCTAGCCATGCAGGGCTTGTGACAGGCGCAGAGGGGGAATCATGATAGATCTGCCATTGCACAACTCTCCTCGTTCAATTATTAATAAGCTGCTTAGCTGCTTAAAACCTACAGGGGAACACAGCAGCAGAGAGCTTGGAGAAAGAAGCTCTTTTGTTCTCTATTTGTCACTGTTGCTTTTTCCTCGCTGCTTATTCTGCGACACAGTGACCCACACAAACTCATCAGTGAGTTTTAAGAGTGCTGCAAAACACATGTTTTAAGACGCGTAAAAGCTTCAAAATGCAAGAGTGAGGTGTTCACTGACGTATTTTATGTTGTAGAACAAAACGTGAAAAGCTCTTAAGCTTGTGTTAACCACAGACCTTATTTCAGGCATCTTCACAAAAACCCATTCAAAAAAGCCCACTGACTGTGAGACGAGGGAACCGAAAGTGCTAAAATGCTATCTCATTAACGAGATTTGGGACTCATTGGCAAACGAACTAGTCTTTCATTTAGGTATGAGGACGGGTTGTATGATTTGCAGCTGGTAGTACTTGCAGTCTACATTTTTGGATTATAACTGTGTGGTGTGAGAAAGTACATTATTGCCGTTATTATTTCATTGTATCTCTGGCGCCTTTCTGGATCTCCAATTTCTATACTTGTTCCATTTTGATTATGTCCTGCAGAGCACTTTATATCAACTGAGTTATTGACATACTGTAGCACTGAACTTCTATGTAAATAAAGCTGAACACCAGAGCATACAATTGAATTGAATATCACTGAAATGATATATGGGAGATAATACTGGCGATGTTTTCTTACAGTCAGTTCTACAGTGGGGGGGTATGATTGCTCAGTCTTATTCCACTCAAGAGTCAAGAGTCAATCACTAAACAGATGGCTCATATTTTGAATGCAGACAGTGGGTCCAATCTGCGCACCAATCTGTGTAGAAGACGAGAATAAAAAACATGACTCACAAAAGCAGAGTGATTGGCAACATCAGCGTTTCCAAGAGACTCACTGGTAAAAGAGTTGTTAAGCAGTAGGGGAGAAACATGGGATCTGCATTTCAAAAGGTGCAGAGATGACCTTCATGCCTGCTGGGGGGCGTGACTTGTGACCTGAATCTGATCTGGCTCTTCTACAGAGTGAGTTTAATTGGTCAAATATGTTTCTATATGAGAGGAGAGGAGAGAAAAGGAAAGGACGGGTGGGGAGAGGAGAGGAAATGAGAGGAAAGAGAAGGAACGGATGGTCGAGGAGAGGAAATGAAAGCAGAGGAAAGGAAAGCAGTGGCGAGGAGAGGAATGGAAAGGAAATGAGAGTTGAGAAAAGGAAAGGAAAGGGAAAGGAAAGGTAGGAATTGAAAAGAAGTGAGAGAAGAAAAAAGGAAAGGAGAAGAAAGGAAAGGAACGGGTAAAAAAGGGAAGGGAAGAGAAGAAGAGGAGAGAAGAGGAAAGGAAAAGAGAGAAAGGAGAAGAAAGGAAACTAAAAGAAGAGAGAGGATAGGAAAGAAAAAGAGAGGAAAGGAAATGAGAGAAGAGGAGAGGAAGCACATGAAAGGACAAAAAGGTAAAGAAATGGAAAGAAAATGAAAGGAAAGAGAGGTAAAGGACAGAAAAAGAGAGGAAAGGAAATGAACTGGGAGTTAAGAGGAGGTGAGTGCTGAGCCACAGGGGGGGAAAGGACCTGTTGTCATTGGAAACAGCAGTCGGCTGGCTGTCATTCATATTTAACCTGCCGGTGCTTGAACTGCCATGGCTTCTTACTATGCTGTTTTAATTCAGACATTTTGTCACTGCACTGATGCATAAACAGCACGGCATTAGGGAGCCTCTAAACTGGCATCCACAGTAACTACAGGTAAAATAATGGCACCCTTGAAAAAGTTTCTCTTTCTTCTTAAATACAACTAAAAACAGCGAGAAACTTTCCCATTCAAGACACTAATACAATGCCACAGCTGCTCTCGCAAATTTAGCAGCAGCTCATGTCTGCTTCAAAATGGTCACCGGGAGGCACTGGGAGTTTAGTGGCAAAAGAACGTCTCACATTTGATCCTGTCAAAATCTTTTTAAACACGGTCTCCTCTCCGCATGAGTCACTCACGCCTCTTGTCTCGGCATCCTTGAGACAAACTGCGTGGGTTTAGGTAGCACTTGTACCGAGCATTTGTACTACACCGCGGAGAGGCAGCGGTCCACGATGTGCCGAGACACACAAAACAACGGCTCGAAAAGAAGGCTACGCAAACAAAAACATGTCTGATTGAGCCGCTCAACAAACTGCGAACTGAGAAGCGGCAAACAGATACAGATGAGGAGAAAAAGGAATGGGTTAAGAATCGAGAAGAAACACCAAACAAGTTAGTTTCAGGGGAAAGATACAAGCTTGTAACAGCGAGATAGCGGTTGAATGAAATACTCCTTTGAAACTTCTTATCATACCTCTAAAGCGCTGGCTCAGTGATTTGTGAGAGCCTGAGGCGTTGAACTGCGAAAGAAGGAAACAAATGTGTGTTGAAGAGACAGCGAGATCCTAGAGCGATTTGTCTCCTGAAGGCAATCATCAAACTGTGCTGCTGTGATGAAAACAGTGAGCAACTACTAGCATTAGCAACTACTAGTGTGTGTGTGTGTGTGTGTGTTAAGGATTCGCATCAGAATCGTTTCTGTTGCCTTGGTTTGATCAGGATTGCTCCAAGCATGTGAAATGAACCGCTCTACATGAGTAAATGCGACGAGGTTTGAAGAAACCTTGTCAAACGTTTGAGCTGCAAACGTGTTCTCGTGGGTGGTTCCAGTTTGCGCAGGTGCATTCACAAACACACACACACACACACACACACGCGCGCACGCGCACACACAGGGTTGAAATGGGAGGGTGAAGCGAGCGGTATTCAAATGGTTGGAAACTGCAATTTCAGCACTAGATGCCACTAAATCCTACATACTGGCTCTTTAAAGCCTATTTTGAATAATAAAAAATAATCTAAAATAATCTACTGACCTAATAATCCCACATTTATGGATGGAACATTAGTCATAACCATTACTGTGCTCGATAATTTCACTCAGGGCACATTAGGGCCTCTGTACCCATAACATACCAATTCATCCAGCGTTCTTTAATTAAATAAGGCATCTCTGGATGAGTCACATGTTCATTGGTGTCACTATTTGTAGAATCTGGGAGCCTGGAAAAGCATCTTTAGAGGAACACTGCTGAATGTTAGCTGAAGTAGCCTTCATTTCAATCACATTGTGCCCTGCGATTCAAATAAGTGAAAAGCTCCAGAGATGTCATTAAAAATCTCCTTTTGTTGTCCCTTAATTGTGAGTTGACAAGAGCAACGATTATTCAAGGCTGAAAAATTGCAGCACATTGGAAGTGGACCTCTGCAAGGTCTCCGATGCAGACAACTCAAAGTCTCCTTTACTTTTTCTGCTCTCTGAGCAGTGGGAATGTGTTCAAAAATCCATGTTTGGACTTTATATGGAAGCGCTTATACTGCTACTAATAATAATAATACATTTTATTTGTGGGCGCCTTTCAAGACACCCAAGGTCGCCTTACAATGCATAATAAGAACCAGACTCACGCAGATAAAAGCAGCGAAACATAGCAAAACACTAACATGGACAAAAGGAACCAGGAGACATAAAGTGGGCAGACACGTGAAGGCGGGGGGATAAAACAGTGACACTGTAAGGATATAAGGGAAAGTATAAATTATTGCTTAAATTGCATACAATAACATTACCTGTCAAAACTAAACCCATTCGGTGCATGTAAGTGCCATATTACATTCTGGGTTTCAAAGAAAACATGTTCTGAAATACAAAAACAAGCACAATGTGCTTTAAAAATAAAAAGGTATATATACTTAAGTTTCAGAACTACGGGTTTCAACCTAACTACAGCTCCGGCATATCGTAAGCCTTTACTGTCTTCTCTGTGGCATTTGTAGGAGGCAAAAACGAGTGGACAGGAACTGTGACTGTCATAATAATAAATGAGGGAAGCTCAGGCTTTCACATCTTGACTGCAGCATTTTATTTTCTGGTGGTTATTTTCTTGCGCAAAACCTAGATAACTTAGGGGCATCATAACTAGTAGCCACCCCACTGATTTACGTTGTTATTTAGCCATTACATATAGCCATAGTAAAGCCTACATTTTTTACTAGCCTTCATATTCCTTGTGTCGGGTTCGCTCTGTGGACTGGGTGTGTAGACTGTAACATTGTGCTTTCTGCTGAGATGCCGAAGCACAGACGTCGTGCTATTGCAGCCGGCTAGTTGGGTTTTACAACAGACACGCTGTTCAGGGTTTTCGTGGACACTTTGTCGTTTTCTCTGGCCTGTCTCTTCTCTGCACCCCTCGCTATTTTCTCTCTTCCTCCTCTTTGTAATACGCACTGTCAAATCACAGCAAAGACGCTCTGAACCGTCTCTGAACGCACACAGGCGTAGCTCGCTGTGCGAATAATCATTTTTAATACAAAAACACAGGGCGCTGTATATAGTTATATGGATTAAACGAAGCTTTGATGCAAATAATTTGAATCGAGGATTTTTAGTAATCGAGTTATTTGCGGAAACGTTCCAGCCCTAGTGAGATTTGAATTCTGTTATGGTGTGGGGTAGGGAGTTCCAAAGCCTGGGAGCAGTGCAGCTGAATGCCCTAGCACCCATCGCGCTGAGACGTGAGCTGGGGATGGTCAGAAGACGACTCTATGATAGTCTCTCAAAGGTAGCCACTTTTCCAAATGACCAAACTCCTGTCTGAGATCGTCACGTTTAAGATCTCAGTATGTATAAAGTGATAGCTGTTCCCAATAGCCACACTTGAAGGTGGGGTGAATAGCCTGGCGTCACAGAGAGTTGTGAGACTTTTTAGGAAATATGATCCTTGCCCTTCTTGCCAAGATTTAGGTCGATACCGCTCTCATATCGGTCCGTTAAATATGCAAGCCAGGAGATGTTTAGCTTGGCTTGGCATGAAGACTGGGAAGGGGAAACGGCTAACGTGGCTCTGGCTTCCTGGAGTCTCAGTTGGTTACCTGGCAACCTAACATGTATGGAGATTTGGCAAAGGAATTTATTAGTCTATGGCAATTTTCCCACCGCTTTACTGATCTTGTCATCCAACTCTCTGCAAGGAAGTGAAAAAGCCGACGGCCTCTTTTCCTCTTGAGATTGTGGTTTCTTTCTTTCTCTGTAATGCAACGGACTTCAAACTTATACCTTGTTTTGTTTTCTTTGTTAACTTCCCTTATTGTTATTAAAAATGCAATCACCAGAGGTATCAATTCTCTATGTATCATCAATATCAACTTATTTCTGACTATTGACTTTCAAATTTAGGTGCTGATTTGTATCTACTTTACTGAAAATAAAAAACAATCCCCATGCTCCTCAGTGTGAATCGAGTGTATTGATTTTTCAACAAAAAGTAATGTACACTGTGCCTGCTAATTAGTAGCAGATCAATGAAATTCTGCAGCTGATAAATAGTCACTTACTAATTTGTAACAGCAATACAATATTGGGTGACATGAATTAGGAGTTGCATTCATACTTTTGTTTTTGGTCTTAAACTAAGTAGGCCTAGATAGAAACCAATTACTGAAGTAAAGAGAAAGATAATTCCCTAATCTCCCCTCTTTGCTTTCATCAGAAGCAGCTTGCCTCGCATCCTCTGCTAATGCAGCCTCCATGATAATTTCCCAGTTGGGAATTTGGTTTCATTTTCCTGCACTCCACCCTGCAGCCTCCATCAGCTCACTGTTGTTCGAAACTGATGACAACAAGGGCATAGATGTGTCATTTCCAAAAGTCTTATATCAAAATATTTGTTCATACTACCCTTGTGAACATGTTTTTTTAGGCAGCACATTTGGGTTTGTTAACGCACAAGCACGAGAGGTGGAGCAAGAAGTGGAAATGAAGAGCACTAGAGCAGAAAGCATATTTATTGAAAAGTAGATTAGCAGAGAAGACAAAGCCTCTAGCATGTTTAGATTCTATGAGAGCCGAGCAGTGAACCCAGCTTATGTCAGTAAATAGTGATGCTTGGATGTGAGGTGACTGCTACTAACTTTAAAACCAGTTGAAATGACCAAATAAACCGTTTTATACCATAAAGGGCATGTTTAATGACAGTGATGGTAATTCATTTTGGCCAATAATAAAACCTATAAACAGACAGGTCATGCTTACGTTTCAGCTACTGAAGAAGCTATTGTTTGGTAGCTCCAAACACTCTATCCTAAAGCCCTGGTCTCATTACGATTTGCTTGTGGGTTTAAACAGACCCAGAGCAGCAGTGGAGTTTCATAAAATGTTTAAATATCCTGAATTATTAATGATCAGTGGGGGAATTAGGACTGCGATGGTGGGATGCTAAAGCTCCCTCAGACATCTATCATGTGTTTGCAATGTGTTCGGGCATGTGTGTTCACATGAATTATAGCGATTAGGACTGCCTAAAATTAATAATTTAGAAATGCGCCACAGGTACATAAATGCAGCACACTTTTGTTGATAGCAAACAAATTACTTGGAAACAGATGGTTAAATACAAGCATGAGCCAAACAGAACAGCACGTTAAAGAAGGCGATTGCTTTGGACCACGAATAAACACAGGGGAAAACACTGGTCTATAAAACAGGCTCTGTATAAAGCTTATTTAATTCCCTACAACTTGACTGATGCTGTGATTGTGTATGTAATGGTACAAAGTCTCTACTTTAAATCAGTCTGAACATTCTCTGCTTTTATAGCTTTCAAATAAAGCCATATTCATTTAAACAATATACCCATTCATCTTGATTACTGGCTGTGCCTGTTTGCCTACCAAGATGTCTTATGTAACGCAGTGATTGCAGCGTGCTACACTGATGTCAAAAGTGCTTGACATTAAGCAATTTCTTTCATCACTCCTATTCAAATCACAAAAGGATTCAGACTGGATAAGCAGACTGAAAGTTAACTTTCTTTAAAGGCAGGGCGCCCTGGTAGCTCACCTGAGTCCTTACGGCAGCGCTCTGGGTTCAGGTCCGGCCCGGGCTGCATGTCACCCCCTCTCTCTCCCCTGCCTTTCCTGTCTCTCTCTGCTATCACTATCAAAGAAAGCAGAAATGCTAAAAAAACAATTCTACCCCAAATCTATCCATCTAGCTGCACAAATGCATGTTTTTAACAATGGACCAAATGGCTTCATGTAATGTGAAAGGTTCGCAGTGACGACCCCATAGAGAATCGTCACTCAACTTTGGCATTCCCCTCAGCTCCTTGAAACATTTTAGCGTCTTTTAGCTCAGCTTTACTGTTTTGGGGTCAGTCTTACAGCTGCCTGCTGCATCTGGAAAGCTCTGATAACCCCACTGTCCACTATGTGCCCAGCACCAAATGGCAGACAGCCAAAGTGAGTATCTGGCTGGTGAACATAGTATTATACATTTAGCAGCTTGAGACTCAAATAGAACTTTCTCAGTTGGTGAAGGACCAAAACAGACCTAAAAGGAGGTTAAATATTGGACTTACATTTGGTAGGTGGACAGAAACATGAGAAGAGCTAGTATAGAGTGGTGGTTGTGACCAATAGAAGAGAAGAAAACAAGCTAATAATCTAACATGCACATGTAAAATATTACAGCCACAACCGATTTCTTACAGCGACCTTTCAAGTCTAAAGACAGTGATTGTTTCATACACAGAAGGCAGATATTGGGTGGACTATTATTTTAAAAAGAGCCATCTGTCTGACATAGAAAACAGGTTGTAGTCACCAATAATCCTCTGTCCAAAATTAAACAAAATGTAGGTCCTTTGACTTTTATTGGCATTTGCTTTGACCGTGATTGCTGTAGAATAGCTCTGCGTTACAGAAATGTCATGCAACTGTAGATAAAGTGATCTACTGCTTGATACTGCCTCCATCACTCAGTGTCCAATCATGGCCATTGTTTTTGCAAGGTTACATCTGAGTTTGCTCAGTGTTGCTTGGAACAAGAACTGTTATGAACAAGCCTTCCAAAGAAATCAATGTGTTCAGTACAGTGCACTGTGAGGGTTCTCATGAAGAATGGCAATATAATGGCCGAGAGAAAAGGCCCGCAGTATTGGCACAGTATTGCTCCTCCATCATAATTGCTGCCCCCAACACCCCCATTTTCCACTTCACTTTGTCATCAACCTCTCCTCCCCTCCTCTCCACCTCTCAGGCTGAAATGACGGTAATCAGAGCTCATTGGCGCGGGGCTGACAAAGCATCATCATCACATCTCTGAGCATGTGTCAAAAGATGAAGTAGGCGCTCAGAGTTTCTTTATCCCTCTTACCACAGTAGCCTGATGTTTACCATAAATACAACAAGTCAATCATACATTATGTTCTATTGGAAATAACCAGCTTTGATCAAGACAAGGACCTAAAATGACACCCACGTAGTTATATCAGCAATAACATGGAAGATTCATTTTTGTGATTTTAACTCTGAGAATAAAAATACTTTCTTGTACATTAATAAAAGCGGCAATCATTTTTCATTAAATATTATACTATATTAAAATGACATTATATTTACAGTATGCACTGACCGAGTCGTCTTGGCTTCCATAATTGGTATTTTTAAACAATTTCTAGAAGAATAGGAAGAGTTTGCTTTTAGTTAGCAACATAAGCAACATTCTTGAATTGGGTTTAAAGGTTATAGTCCTGTTGAGGGAATTTTTGTGGGCAAATGTCAGCACAGGCACTTTTGAAAATTGTATTGCATATAAAATGTTCCTTCAAAAGGATGCTGACTAGACTTTGACAGGAGGTGATGATAGCTACGTTGGGGTAGCCATGTGTACTCCTGTTGTTCTATAATAATCCCTCTATCATTATCAGCTCTTTGACCAGAGGGCCTTTTACACCTTTGGAAATTACTGATGTGTTGAGTGTGTGCGTGTGTGTGAGAAAGAGAGAGGGAGAATAAGACGGTTATACACACTATAATTACTGTTACATCTGAGGTGAGAGGAAAAGGGAAGTGAGAAGTGCTGTTTCCATGGTAACCGACATGTCAGTGAAGGGGCACGATGTGCCATTGTTTTTCCAGGTGAGAACACACACAGACACATACACACACACATACACACACTACAAGACTACAGGTAAACATCGACATCTTTGCAGGAGTCATGAGTAGAGTCACTGACCACAAGTTAAATGGGTCAAGGGCCAATCACAGTGGAGTATTTCAAACCAAAGGACCAGATCTTTCAGAGAAAAAGGTTAATTATGGAGTTTAAGGACTGTACCAGGTGGGAGAATCCTCGGCTGCAGTGTAATTCCAGACTTAATGAGTACTCTAAAGGGCAACTAAGACAAAATGATAGGACGCCTGCTCTTCTTTAAACTCACATCATGGCCTTCACATTGCCCTATAACCGTTAATGTTTAATTCAGTAATGTTTTACACAAACTGCAGTACAATGCATGTGGACAAATCTAGCACTCACATTGAACTTTCTGTACTATACGGTTCATTGTGTTAAGGCCCTCGCAAAATAATATTTTCTAGAAGCTTGGTGACTTGTGGAGCAGTTTATACTCTGACAGAGTATGTTGGAATAAACTGATTTTGCTGCAAATTCTTGCTGTTTTAAATGCTGGTGTGACCAGGCCTTTAGAAGTGATTGTAAATGAATGAGGGCAACCTATTCACTGATGGCCTGCAGCAGGAACCGTACACAAAAACTGTACGTTTTTATTGTTTTTGCTCATTTTAAAGTCTACACTTTGTTATGACCACTGATGCGCTCTGTTAAATGATGATTGATCAACTTAAACTTGAAGTTTATAAGAACCATCACAACTTAATTTTGATAAGAGTAACGTTTGCCTCCAGCAGCTAACCTGATGCGCCAGATGATTTATTACACAGAAGCATCTGAGAATTTGTCCTTGGAAACTTTTTGGAATATGACTTTAAAAAAATAATCGGCAGGTGATTGGATGAACCATCTGTCAATCACGGCCTAACTTCAAACAATCAGATCAACGAGTACTTTGGTAACCCATTCTTGCCGTCTTTGTCAGGAACATTTGCACATCTGACGCGTGAGGCTATGTTAAAGCAAGCGTCTACGCTCACCTCTTTAGAAACCGCCACTGTTGTTTTTTCGAACTAAACAGTCGCTGTCGTCACACCTAAATCACGGTGTATTCATCCTGAACCGTTCAGTACAGGATGTTTGGTACGGATCAGTGTTCCCTGTGACCCACACTAATACTGTCAAAATAGTCTATTTATGTCTACTACTGGCACGCACGGAACAGAAATTCTAGAGTGCGAGTTTTGCCGTTGTGGCAGTGCACCAATTACATTTTTCATCAACGAAATCATGGAAAAAGGGCAGACCTTAGCTGCTCTCACCTTATCGCTGTTATCTACACCAACTTCCTGCTCCTGAATCAATCAGGTGTGTGTTTGATGTCACCTGACCATGACTGAGCCAATCAGGAGACTTAGTAACCAAATAAATAGTTTTGAACCCATGACAGTGTTTTTTCCCGAGTTAATTCTCTCTCCATCTGTCTCTCTACCAATCTCTCTGTCCTCTCCATCTGCCTAGCTGTCTGTGTGGTTGCTAGGCAACAGCTGGTCTCCAAGTCGTATGTCGGCCCTAAAGAGAGCACGTAAATTGCAAAGGTAGTAGTGGTGCAAGCATGAAATGTTGCGGCACAGATTGTGGTCACACATTGAAAGATTCTTTAACACCCTAACAGCGAGCTGCTTTTCACCAAATAGCGATACGATGGATCTTGAGATGGAGTGTTTGAACACGTGTGTGCTACAAGAGCAAAAAGAAAATAACTACACTCAATCTGGAAGAGGGAATGAGGGGAGCACATTCTGTTCTGCTGAAAGGTGGAAGTAAATTATGAAGGTCAAACAATGTGTCATGTAGTGTCTGCCCTTTCTGCCTGATTCCCAGCAAAGTTACTGAATATCTGTTAAAAGTTTCACAAACCTCATTATATTAATCTGAGACTTTCTGCTGAGTTGACAAAATAAAGCAGTTTTAAAAAGTCTTATGTACGGCCTTAAACTTAAGGAAGTTGGCCATGAATGCAGAAGGCTGGACATGGCGGTCTAAAAAACAGCTGTCAGAAAGTCATGTAGTGTGTTGTCATTTAGGATTTAAAGTTTAACTCACTTGAAACTGTCCTGTACTACGTGTTCACACTGCAAGCACGGATGTGTCACGCGATTCAGACCAATGGTACAAGAGCCTCTGACTGGATTTATGCCTTCAAAATAAAAGACGAAGAGAGCGATGAAAATGTTTTACTTGCTCTCTTCAAGTCTCATGTGAATGAAATTCAGTCTTAGTTTGCTTCGGTATGATTTTTATACTATACAGAGCTGGTTTCATGTCAACAAGCTGCTTCTTAATAAAAAGTTGTTGTGTGCTTCTTGACACCAACCAGTGAATAAAAAGATCCTCAATTGCATGTATTGATGGGTCTTTAATATCACAAGTTGATTCTATAAAATACCGTGGTATTATTATTATTGTTTCTGAGATTTCTTCCCACCTCCACATATGCTGTTATTAAAAATAAATCAAGGTCTGGGCATTATTTTTAGGTCCAACCATTGTTTTTTCTTTAATGCCAGGAAATACGTCACCAACTGTTTCTAACCATCCTGGATTATGCTGATAGGGTATGGCATAATAATACTAAACCAAATTGTTTTCCTTTAAATGTTTACAATAGTTTGTAGAGATTTATTTTGAAATGTCAGTATGGGTATGAACCCCTCGTTGTGATATGTGATTGGGTCCATTAATCACATTTCCCATTGAATCAAAGTGGTAAGCACTGGCTACAAGATAACAGGCAGGCGGTGGGAGTAGGCTTCCTGCTGTGTCTCTGCTCATACACAGTAACTGGTGATGACTGCAGGGATGGGTTCCAGTTACGGTAGGAGAGACATTGAAATGAAAACTGCTGGACACACACTGTGGGTATATCAGTGTGTGATTATGTGTGTGTGTGTGTGTGTGTGTGTGTGTGTGTGTGTGTGACAAAGGCTCCTCTTCACTGCAGGCCACACGGGCCCAGGGGATCTATGGATGCCACTCCTTCCAGAGACATGGTGTTCTCTGTTGTCAAGGTTGATTAGTTGCTGGATGAATCTAATCTCCTCTCCTCTCCACTCCTGCTCTTCGTTCCTCATCCCCCCCCCCCTTCTTTTCCTATTCTTTCAGTCTTTTGCCCACTTGTCCTCTCCTGCCTGTTAATCGACTCTCCTATCTCCACGTTCTTTCCCACCATTACTCTCCAGACTCTGCTCATTGCAGACAGGCTCAGACAAACAATAAGCTCTGTAGAGAGAGTTGTATAAGCAACAATCATGATACAAGTGTCATTTTTATGTTGGAATATTACATCCACACTGAATCAGAGAACCACATTTTATATCTCTGGCTTGCAGCTCTTCCAATATAATTGGAAATGTAGTAAGGGTTTGTGTGCTATGACGCGCAAGTGATATCCCTTAACAGCACTCTGTTAATGTTTCAGGTAAGAAACTATAAGTTATTTCCAACTTCATCTCAGGTTAGACTCTGCTACCAAAAACAGGCTCTGCATGTTGTGGCAAAAACCAACTTCAACCGAAAAAGACTTAAGCTTTACAGTCTGTAAGCCTTCAAAGTCCTGGAAAGAAAAAAATAAAAGCTACCATCATCCTATATTTGGTCTCCTTTGCTGAAAAAGTCTAATTCAATTTCATAATGCTTATTTAATATACAATGGTTCAGCCCCTTCCCCGACTTGGCACATTAGAATTCAGAAAAATGTTGAGGATCAATTAGCCAGATCAAGAATAAGACGGGATATTGTTGTCCCAGAAAGTGTGAATAGACCTGATATATATATTCTATCATACTGTATATCATATATAGAAGAGTTCTAGAAAGAAACAGGGAGGTTGCAAGGAGTGAAAGTAACACGATGACAGTTTTTGGGATTGGATTCAAATTCACATCACTGCAGCAATTATGACACCATATGCTCTGTGCGTGTGAATGTGCATAATGTCTCTCTTTTGTGGATTTAATTATACTTCCCTTTCACACACACAAGCATAAACAGATGGCAGATAAAGAGCATGATGAAATGCGGGTAAATACAAGTGTGTGTGTACGTGCGTGCATTTGTCTTTGAGAGAGTGCTTTCTTGGACTGGTTTGAGCAAGGATTGAAAATATTTGCGGGGTCAGACCGGAGTGTTCCACACACAAACCCTTTGGAGAAAAAAAAAAGAACATTTCATGATTGTGTTATGAACCAGCAATACTAGCTAATAGCTCAGTAAGCCGTCATTCTGACACCCTCGTTCAATACTGTCTGCGCACGCTGGCAAAGCCTCATATCAAACAGCAGCCTCTGCGTTGTCAAGCAAAGGCCAGCTCACAAAAATAATTGAGCATGAAAAAGAAAGCATTTTCTATCTACTACCACATTAACCTCCTCCACTTTTCTGTTTGGTTGCCTTTCTACCACAGATCTCTCTTTACAGCGCTGATTCACCTTGTTGAAAGAAGAAATGATGTAATATTGATCACAGCAACTTCAGTGTGTAAACCAGTGGGTGTCAACACTGGAAACATTTCAACTCAGAAGAGTCATCTGTGACATTTTCAGGGAGGTGGCTTACACCAAAGGACTCAACCTACACCCAGTTCATGGAAGCTTCAACAATATGCTGCTCTGTTGCTGCATGAGGAAACAGTCACTGTTGCACAGGAAGCAGCAGGTGATCCTAAGAATAGACAGAGGCACTACAAAGTCATCTTGAACACACCGAACGCCCCTATAGATAGTGAAGACGGACTGAAGAGCTCTGCCTGCAGACACTCAAACTGTGTCAGCAGAAAAGATGCCAGATTACTGCTCACGCTGTTTGATTGGCAGATCGCCCTCGGAGTTCAAAGTGAAATGCAACACAGCAACTGAATGACTTACTGTCGTTTCAATAGGAAGGACGTCATCGCGCAGCAGGAGGGGAGCATGACTTGTCTTATCAGCCTCACTGAGGAGGACATAAATGTGCCTGTGACTTTATTTTTCTTTGAACATCGTTGTCTAGGTCTATGTTTGAAGGCCCATCTAGGGATGGGCATCGGAAATTAGCAACAGCTTTAAATGCTGCGATGCATTGAATTGGATAATTCTTATGCAATTTTCTATATATACTGTATCTGTCCCTATCAAATAAACATTTAATGAAATGAAATCATAATGCAGTTTTAATTTTGCACATTTACTTTTACCCTGTGGAGTTCTCTTGTAAAGAAACAAACATTACAGTGTTTCTCAGCAAAACACATTGTGTGTATTGACACCAAACAAACATCTCGAGTGCATTTGTTTGCTTATGAAACATTTGAAAGGTGATTCTAAACATATTTTGAATCCTGTGTTGTATACATCCACGTTTGCAAGCTCCTTCCTGCCTTTGCTGGTTAATGGCTACATTTCTTTGCACGTTCATGACACCAACTATCAATCAGTCAAATATCGTGAAACTGTCTGCAGGAATGTGTATGGCATCGCCACGTGCTGGTGCATGTATACGTGAGTCCTCGTGTGCATCCACGTGAAGCAAAAAAGAAAGGCTCACAAGCTTTGCCTTGTGTGTATCTACTGTACCTGCAGATCCCTGCACAGGCAAGAGCAGCCTCAATTAATGCACGCTGTGTGCTATGCCAGTAAGCTATTAGGCCTTCCTCAAACATCTGTAGGTAACCTTTGCTAAACTGATATCCAATTAAATGAAACTGTATGCAGCCACCATCTGCATGGACACCTGGAGCTGTAGGTCCTGAACAAACAGCATGACACAAAAACCAAAACCAAAATGCCCGTGCTGGTCTTTTGCCCCAATCCTCCCTCCTTTTCCTCCTGTTACCTCCTCCACTGTCCTCCTCATCGATGCTGTTCTTGATGCTGTCGTACTCCTCGTCGATGTTCTGGTTGCCTCGGATCTGACTGAGCACGCGGCGGGCCTTCTGGGTCAACCCACGCTGGATTAACCAGCGGGGGCTCTCTGGCAGGAACAGGAATCCGATGAACTGGAGCATGGCGGGAAGCACAGACAGACCCAACATGTACCTGGAGAGGGAGGGAGGGGATATATGGAGTGAGGAATCTAATTATGATCACAGAATAACATAACATTTAGGTTTTGGCTAACGACAACTTTGGAAAGCTTTGCATGTCGGGCAATTTTCAATTCCTACAACATTTGTTCCAGAAATTGGTTGCAAAAAGGTTGCCCGTGCGTTCAGTTAATGTTGAGCTATTTGCGAGCAAGCATCAGGTGGTTTAGTTAATTAAAATTAAACACTGGGGAAAATGCCAGGGCTTTATTCAGATTCTTCGGCTTCGAATAACCTTAACATTTACATTCAGCATTTAACTTCAATCCTGAACCTAACAGATGAGGTGTTGCAATAAGTGGGGTTGTAGTCAAAGCAAAAAAACTGTTACTAGAAGTATATAGTGCTATTTACACTAAAGAGGCATTCTACTTGGATTCCTCGAATGGTGGTCCATAGGACCAAAGAGAACAAAATCAAATCGAATGTTGATTTCTAATATCATGACAGAATGACTTTACCCAAACAAAAAACACTGATACACTGCACTATTATGTTGAGAGGAAAATTGCCTCTCTGTATCCACTCATGCACATAATCCGGGTTCAACACATTCTGTAAAAGGGTTGTTCTGCAAATCCAAAAAATGATGTGGTAGGAAGGCAAAGAATAAGAGGGTACAAGAGCGGGGAATGAGGGACGAAAAGACAGATAATGATAAAATGTTGGAGAGCGTTAGCTCTAGAGGCAGAAGAAGCGGAGAAACAGCAGGTCGCCATTTTATACAACTCCAAAGAGTGGGGAGAAAACCCATATCATTTGAATGAAGTGAACGCCGAGACATTTAAGGCTTTTCTTCTGCTGCGCAGGCAAAGACGTCAATCAGGCAACATTCATCTCTGAAAAGCCATTACCATGTATGAATCACATCAATCTAGAGGGTTCTGAACCATCTCCGCCATCTACTGTACGGTTCTGTACAGTAGATGAAGCGAATCCTTGCAAGAAGGATGATTCTTATCTACAGTGTCTCACAGCACAACATCCAAACACTCTGGAGGCTGTAACGCTGCATTGAGTGTGACAGCAGGAAAGGACGCAAACAGAAGCAGAAAAAGAGCGAAGATAACAGATAAAAGAGAAAAGGACAGAGAAAATTCCATACTGTATGTTTCAAACGTACAGTACTCGCAGCAAACGTTGGGGGCTGACCTGTGCATGAAGTTGACATTTAGAAAGAGGGTCTGAGCCAGCCCGGCTTTATCTGGCATTTGATATGATAAGAACCCAAAGACAAGATGCTACTATCATATCTGATTATAGGACCATTTGTGATAGTGGGAAATGGGAATCCTTGCAGCCTTTGAAAAGTACCTAAAGTGTATTTATTCAGACATATACCTTTTCAAGGTGCTTTATGTTATTTATTGCTTCTCTATGTGTGAGGTGTGTGTGTGTGTGTGTGTGTGTGTGTGTGTGTGTGTGTGTGTGTGTGTGTGTGTGCGTGTGTCTCTGTGTCTGACCTCCAACCATCGCGCTGCAGGTAGCTGAAGGCGCCGTCGATGAGGCTGGCAGTGAACTGTCCACCGGTGATGAAGAGGGTGTTAACCGTCACCAGCTGACCCCTGAGGTGGGGCGGAGAGGCCTCTGCGATGTACACTGGCACTGTCATGGAGGCAATACCTACACAGCGGGGAGAGGGGGGGGGGGGGTTAGCTGGAGGTTCTGCTAAGCAAGGTGACTGGTGTAAGAACGGTCATTCAGAGATTGTGCCTTGTACGGCAAATGTTGCTTGTTCTCAAAGGGAATGCAGGCTTATATGAAAGGGGTTGCTGTTATTTGTGTAATTTATATGCAGAACGTACCACATATATGAAGCCATTTGGGAAAGTTTAGAAGCTAAACCATGACCAAAACCGTATGATAACATTAACCAATAATCTGACCTGAACACTGATTAAAATATAATGTAACAGAATTACTAATTAAATCATAATAAAAATGACTAACAGAAAATTACACCTTAATTTTAATTGTGACTTAAATAATGCTTGCACAAATGGAAACGTAGGCAGCATTGTTTATATTACATTTGAATATTGTCCACTGTACAGTGGGTTACGACTTTGCAAATCAAATGTCAAATCAGCTTTTCTATTTTCATATGGTTATAGAACGCCCATATGAATATGTGGAAATGAAAATTAGATTATTAAATATATATTAAATTATACCATGCTATTGTGAAATCAAATTTGCATTTCCAAGTTTACATTATGATTTTAATATAGTCCCCTACATGCTCAAGGCAGGTTTTTTAAGCTGAACCATGTCCAAAAACTTTGAACGATATTAACTCAAACAAATTACCTTAAAGCTCCACTAATTAACATTTTTATATTAACAATGTGAAAGGAGTCCCTCGTAGTCACAAAACTATCACCTGACTCTGCAGTTCCCCTCAGCAATATGGAGCATTTTAGCATCTCTTAGCTTATTATTTTAGTTTTACGGCCAACAATTTTACCGTTTTGGTTCAGTCTCACCACTTTCATCAACCTTGTTTACAGCCGCAGCAGGCACGCAATTTTCAGCAAAAAAAGCTCTGATAAACCCACTGTACGCTACCGGCCCAGCACCAAATGGCATACAAACAAAGTTAGCAACATAGTGGCCAACAGGAGTTGGTGGAGGCCAAACGAGAGCTAAAAGGAGAGTAATTATTGGACTGACATTTAATGTACGAGGTGGCCAGAAACACAACTTCAAATGAATGGTAATGCCCCGTGTCTGCATTCACCACAACAACTTCACAAGGTGACAATAATGTCAGTGTTGTGTTTGCAGCTTGATGCATTGCCCCCAAGTAAACCTGGTATTGCTGCTAAAACTCTAACTAAAATATAATAGAATTGCTAATATTACCTCACATTACCCCACAAATGGTCACAAACACACACACACACACACACACACACACACACAACAACAACAAACGTGCAGTCACATGCTCGCTTTGGTACTCACATACACACAGAACAAACAGCGTGTGTTTGCCCAGGATGTATCTGACACGGTGCCATGGGACCGCAGCTTTCTGCAGCTGGCTCCTGATAAGCTCTATTAATAGTCTTCCACTGCGTTCTATACACCCCCTCCGCCCCTCCCCTCCCTACTGCCACCACCCTGCCCTCAACGGGCCGCCATGACTACGTGGCTACCTGTTGCTATGGCAACCACTTGCTGAGAAAAGCAGCCGTGCTGTCTCCGAGCGGGCACCACACTGTGGCAGCTCTGGGAAGGAAAATCGATAACACAGGAGTGAGGAGGATTTCTTATATATCTTATATATATATATAGGACCTCCACAGAAGCGAGTGGAGCGCTTTGGGAAATCGCCATAAAAAAGACACTTTTCCCCCCCGCACTGTACTATGGGAAGAGTTAACAGGCTCTGCCAACGCTGCACAGTCCTCCAGCCTGCTGTTACACCCAGAGATGTCAGTCTTGTCTGGTTTTGATTCAAATTGATTTGTTGACCGTGCAAACATACCCCAAGGATTTGGAGTCAAGTCTTTATCTAAGTTATGGCTTAAAAATGGATTATCATCTGATGGCGGAAATCCAAGATCCAGATGACAGCAGAAATCGAATCAACTGCTCTTTGGCATCAAGCCTGAGTGCTCAGGCCATTCACATGCTTTTGAGAGATGCTGCTGAAAGGTGAAAAACCGAACCTCTATGACACAGGTTACAGTGGAGTTAGGACTTTTAAAATAACTATTTTAGTAGTAACTGCAATGTACTAGGTTTGTGATGTACACAGCACAGTCGCCTCATGACATGTAGCATCTGTGATGCCACCAGACAGTTTCATATTTTGGAAAGAACTTGTGGCCAGTGTGTAGAAGAACTGCATGTTAAGAGACACAGTCCACATCAGCTTTAGTATTCAGCTGCAGTGGTTGGTGCCTGCTCTGTACTTCACAAACATTAGCAGCACACTCTGCTGCTTAACAAAGGCCAACATCTTTGTTTTTATTACCCTGCAGCTGTACTGGGCAGGGCTACTGAAGACAACTTACCTTTGCCATCCCCAGTTTCTCAGGCTTTCAAACACAAGTCTATTGGCTCTTATTAAAAGGTCCAGTACATAACATTTAGGAGGAGCTATTGGCAGAAATGGAATACATTTATAAGTATGTTTTCATTAGTGTATAATCAGCTGAAAACAAGAATTATTGTCTTTTCTTTTTATCTACAGAGGGAGCGGGTCCCCTTCCATGTGGCACCACCATGTTTCTACAGTAGGCCAGAAAAGACAAACCAATCACTGGCTCTAGATTTGGCCTTGCACGTTTTTTAAAAGTAGTTTCTCCGACACGCTTGGAACGGGAGTATTGAAATAGCAAAATCCTACATACTGGAACTTTAAATTGTAAATCTTTTTTTTTTTTTTTTTAAATAGGCTCACAAACATATTCTTCCTTTTTTTTTTAAAGGCTAAGGAATTTCCTGAAACAGCAGGGCACTGTAGTTGTTAGCCCATGTTACACAGACATGACTAAATAGTTTACTATTCTCAGTGGTTTTCATTACACATTTGGGGAATTGGCGAGTATCTATAGCGGCAGAGGAGTGTATGTGGGAATGACTCAAAATAAACTACAGTTCCCACAAAAGGAAGATATATCGGGCTTTGGCTACACACACAATACTCCTTTAGTAAGATGAATCAATAGTTGGTTTTGGTATTTTTATGGTTTTATTTGCTGACAACAACAAAAATACAGAAACTCACCAGACTTATTCTTAAATGTAGTTGAAGACTACTGCTCTAGTTTTAAAACAGTTTAATTACATAGATTTCTCTTTTAAGCAGGACTATGCCTCTCTATAATCTGGTTTCCTTTTGTAAGTCAAATTCAAATATATTGTGCTTAAAAACACCAAGTGCTTTAATTCAACTAATTATGCAAACCAATTATGTGCGGTAAACAATTTGCTATAGTTTGAGCTGGAATATTCTTTATTGACCTTGTATAGCCGTTTGAGAAATAAAATCTTAGCGCAAGGTCCACTTACTGAAATGTTCCCAGCGCTTTCAGCCACATCTTTAGTGGCCTTCAGTAGATGGCGTTTGCTTGGTTGTCATGGACTTGGTAGAGTTATCATGTGTATCACACAATAATAGGGGGTCATTGACCAGGAGTCAGTGGACGGCTCGAGGGAGATCACGCAAGGCATTCACGTCAGACACCAAACACCATCCTTGAACAGAAACAGGGGTTACAACTCCCCCCTCCGCCAAATACGACCACCTGTTATCACATAACTAAAATTCCATACTTAAGTCAACTGTACCATCTCCTTGGTGACTAAGCAAACTCCACTACAAGAATATTTTATCCAAACAAAATATGTAATATGTTTGAATGTAATGATTCAACAGGTAGCCAGAGCAGCAGACAGATTCCATGCCAACCGACTGAGCAGCTCATCAGCAGAGACAGCAAGCACCAAAAGCCTTGAAATCTGTTTTGGTTCCTTCCTGTCTGACAGCTCCATTCTGAATGCGTGTTTGCACCACATGTTTGTATCCCTAGATGACATTATGCAGATGCGCACACACAAACAAGTCAAAAAGGCTCGTTTTTTGCTCCAATGCCTCTATCTGTATTCACCTAATACAGCCAGGCCTCTTCCTCCTCCCTCGCCTCTCTTTTCCCTCCATGCTCCTCTCTTTTATCTAGCTTAGCCATATGTATCACCAGCTTGTCGCCATCCAAGCCACGCCTGCTGCCTCAGACAGCCCATCTGCCTATGAGTGAGATACTACAGATGATGTTGATGTATTTACTGAGTAATGGATCATTTCCATTTCACATCCTTCTGCAGGTGGTGATGTGGAAAATATGTTAGAGCCCATTAAAGCTAATACCATTGCAGCCTGGTAAAACGGTCAAATACTGTACAGGTTTGTTTCACTTTATTGACCGTCGGAAATTAAGCGTTTTTGGCTGGTCTCTGGAATCTCTTGAGTCCAGCTTCACAGTCATTTTTTATCTTGCATTGGAATTCATTCCTTTTTAATATGCTGTCTTTTCACTCATATTTTCTATCTTCTGTGTTCGACTTTCCTTTGATGTTGCATAAAGCAAAAATCCACAATTTCCCACCTCACTTGAATCAGTGCCATGCCATTTATGAAATAATGAGTCACAAATGTTTATTACGTCAAATGGATAGCAGTTTGCTAGTTCGCTAGCTTGGTTAGCCGGGCAGGTTGTCCTTATGCCGTTAGAAAAATAGCTTTTCCAGGGAGCTAATGTTTGTGTTTACTTTTGGCCAGACTCAGAGACAAGCGTTCAAATGATTTAAGTAAAAGTGAAGAATTTTTTTTTGGAAAGGAAGTGGCTACTTCCTGTGTTTACGTTTGGTGGGTTTTATCATGTTCATTTGGAAAGCTTCTGGAGGCTGCCGCTGCTTGTCGCGATATATATAGTTTTGTTGCAGTCACATTTCCTGAATCTCTACAATCGACGTGGCATTTGCAAAGTTACCATGACCCATAGTCAGAGCGAAGAATAAAACCCAGGTTAAAAAGTATCTTCATTTTATTAAAGATTTTTTGTGTTTGTTTGTTGCCATGGTGCCTAATGCCGATGATTGCCACAAATATAAAAGGTAAAATGTATTAATTTCTGTGCCCAACTGGATTTTCATGAGAAAGACCTGCTTGATAGCGAGAGCTTAGAAAAACAAACTAGATTTAATTTGAGTCGCTCTTGTCCTCTTGTCCTATATCAGTAATATTGCATAGAGGACATATTTCGAGTCACGTGGCATTATTTTGATACAAGTGTATCAAAGTAAAGTACATCTCAAGTATTCATCTTAAGTTCTCCACTGAAACTGCGTTGAAAACAGGCAAAATGTCCTCAACCAAAGGCCAGATTTCTTCACTTGCCTGAATGTGAGTCCCTTCCAAACACAGTCGCAGTGTGTTCCCTTGCTCGTTAATGAGCTCTCCTTTCAGCACCGGGGAAGAGCTCCCAGCACTCCCTCCTTCACACACACAAACACGCACTCTCTAAAGTCATCGTCTGGTCAGGCTCAGCCTCAAAGCGGCACAGCACACAAACAAAGGATCTGTCTGGTCTTGTGAAGGCAGCCTCCAGGCATGTAGTACAAAGCTTGGGACTGACTCACTTGATCAGAGGACGGGGGAGATACTTCACAAGACCCTCCATCACCGTGATGTAGCAAAAAAGACAGGCAGAACATTTTCTGGTACTAAGTAGCTGGTTGAGATGGAGAAAGCTAATTATAGGTTAATGGAGGATCCTTAAAAATGTGCAGTGAGGAAAAAAGAAGTCTCCCCCCGATAAAGCTGTTGTTTACGTTCAAACGGGGTAAGTGGTGTAATTGGTGATTAAAGGCAGGAGAGGTTGTGCCCTTTCTTAATTAAATTCAGTATAGTGTGCCTAATTTCACATTGGAAATTGCCAATGCAGATTAGTTTTTTTTTAAAGGCAAATTAAAGCATAATGTACCGTGTGACTCCAATTTTTTATGATGTAACTTCCTGTTTAGAGATAAGTCATACACAATTCTATGACTTCACGTTCTCATAAAACCATTTGGGGGGAAGAATTACTCAAAGTGCACAAACGTCAAGCCAAAGAAACAACTCATTTCCTGAACACTTGGCATTTCAGTGATGTGATTTCCACATTACAACAATAATATGCGCATAACCAAACTCCTCATTAAGTCGACACGTAGCTTTCACCTACTTAGGATGAGAGTTGACTTAATTATATAAACCAACCAATTCATTATCAAGCCTCCGGGTAATAATTAAATGTTATCACAATATAATTAAGCTCTATTTTTATGCAGTCCCTTCATCTACTAATTTCTAAGGACAAAACAATTCAACATTTGCAACTGCTAGATAATTTTGCCAGAGATGATTATGCACACACTGGGAGGGTGACTGTGTGACTGTGTGTGCTTTTGCTTGTGCATTTGTGTGTCTATGTGTGAGGGAATGGATTATGACTAACTAAGGCCGAAGGCATCAGAGAAGAAGAAAAACATTTTATGGCTCTTTGTAACCCTTTAAATCTAACCAACGCCACACAGAGAGCGCACAAAGAATCCATTATTTACCCGTGAGTAAACCCTTGGCCCGCAGTATGACAGACGGAGACGGCCAAAGTCATCAGTAGGTTTATGTTTTGGGGGGTAGCCATGCTAGTTTGACTACTCAACTGTCCTTGAAAATGTAGTTAAACTCTCTTCAGAAAAGGGAAAAACTTAGTAGCTTTTTAATCAACCTGCCGTGTTGTTTTATTCCTTCACCTCTTTCTGGTTGGAGTTTATTTTTCAGCTGTAAAATGTCCGGTGCAGTACATTTCTTGGCCGCAATTGTTAAAAAAGAAATCAAATGTAATGTCACTGTCATTTTCAATAGTTAATTCCTACTGAAATGTATCTATTGCAGAATGTTTTAAGAAAAACTGATAATACAGTGCCACTGTGGTCTAAAAAAAAACATTGCAATAGTAGCTCACATAGCCAGTAGTAAACATGCTAGCAGATTGGCTCCCTAGTGCTATCTCCGAGCGCCCGCGTCTTCCTTGCTTTGGTTGTGTAGGAAATCACTAGCCAACATGTGTAGAGAAGATTGGTTGGAGTAAATTACTATGCTCAATTATAAAATAACGCTAATTACACATCACAAATCCCAAATCCAAGACAGCTAACAAGAGTTGGTTTCTCCTTCAAGATTGAAATGTCTTTCTACAAAGAATCTGTGGAGCAAGGAAACCTCTTTATTTGAAATTGGAAATTGCCTAGTTATGTGATAAATCCTTGTCAATCCTGACAGTCTGGTTCAATGCCATCTGTTTGCTCAGACTAGCAACAGCTCGTATCACACAACAGTCTCTGTGCTCAGACAAAGGTCAGATCAACAACAACCGGCCGGGAGCAGACAAACGAGGGGCTTCTGGGTAGAAATACAGGGTGCCAGGGCTTGGCGGTATATGGCCTTTCCTGGTTTGACAAACAGCTCTGATGACCTTTTGGGCGAGTTCAGGTCAGAAACTCGCTTTCCTGATGATTCCCTTGATTTTCTGTGTTCTCTTATTTAATTTATATTTATTTGGTTAGGGTCCAAGCCAGCTCTCCCTCCTGGCATTTAAGATTGGTCAGTTAGGGGTTAGGGTTAGGGTTAGGGTTTGTTTGTTTAAATCAGCCTCACAAAGGACGCACACAATCCAAATGTATACGCTACCATTGAATGACTACAACCCAACAAGAACACAAACACAACAGTTTTGTGCAACAACAATATTCACATATTTAAAGACTTTCACAAAACAACCCAGAGTCCCAAAATCCATATATCAAAGAACAGCCCCACTCACACTTTCAGTCCATGTAAATGTATTGCCCAATGAGGCGAAACAAATGATTAAGTTCAGTTTAGTGGGTGAATGTAAACAAAGTGAAAGCTAGAGTGCAGGATTTTTATGTATAAATGAACGGCCGTTACAGTCGTTCCCTTGCCAAACGAGTTCACACAATGCTGATGAAGTCTATCACCACCAGGTAAATCGCTCTGTATTTCACAGTATACAGAGTTTTTAAATCTGATGTCTGTGGCGACATTCCCGCGCTGGCGTCACTGGTAATGATGGGTTTTACACCAACACAACGATTGGCTTGATTTTGATTTCATTTCATTTGGTTTGCCATCCGCCAAATAGAGTCGGTTTTGTAGCTATTACATTTCCTCTACCGAAATAATGGGTTATTGTCTTAAAATTGTGGAATTTGTGTAACTATTTCTGAACAAAAGCCTGGGGCGAGCTCACTGTAGGCATACATCATCAGCACCCGTCGACAGTGTTTGTGTAATTACTTTCACTGCCAGAAGGGGCAGACAAAAGTTTCCGCACTCCAGCTTTAAGTTCAGTTCATAAATAGCAACCAACCAAAATACGATCAAGTAAAAGAAAGAGTTTTTGCAATTACGGCATCAAAAAAAGTCACTCTGAGAGTTCAGTCCAGGTTTTGGCTGATGGATTTGTGGGTGAATAAACGGCTCCTGGAATAAGCGGAGTAGAGGGGTTTTGGAGATTCGGGAAAATGTACTTTCCTTCCGCTCTCCTCCTATCCCTCGCTTCTTAAAAAAACTAAACAAAACCCAGTGACAGATAAACGGAAGGGTGTTAAATTGTGGCGCGAACCGGGAACGAATCGGTGAGTAGATTGTGAAAATGGGGCTTTCTCGGGGGCGTACACAGGTGGTGAAATCAGGGGCCCGCTGTTGTGCTACGGTTTCCGGGTTGAACGACACGTTTCCTGCAAATGGTGCGCAATGGTGTGCGAGGGGCTTTGAGGCGCGTTTTCTCTGGTTCGGTGGGTGTGTCAGAGGTGCTACCCAATCACAGCGACGTGTTTATAAACCCTGGCGTATTAAAAAGGCAGTGCGCATGCGTAAGCAACAGGGTGTTCAAGGCACCGCCATTTCCATTTAAATGAATGTTGTGCTACGTTTCGTCGGGGCCGAACGTGCCCCAGGTTGTTATGGGGTGTGTTTGTGAGCGTGCAGGTGACAGGCACGGACCGAATAATTGCATGCAATGAAAAACGTTGCCTTATTAGCATCTCCAGCGGCTAATTGTGGTGCCAGAATGTGTTTCATTACTTGCATGCTTGTGTTATGAAGATGACAGTATAAGAAAAAAAAGAATGTGATCGCAGATACCTATAATGAAACAGCCACTTATAATAAACAGCTGAAATGACCCGGGTGATTAGTTTATTCTCCATATTAGCAATCAGAGCTGGAGTGTGTAAATGATAATGTGAAGCTGCAGCATTTTCAATCCTCGTTTCACATGTTCACTTGGGAAAAGGCAATATCATTTCCTCCCCTACTCTTTTAATACTGAAATCTCCGAAAAAAAATGTTTTCCTTCCGTCACCTTTCATTATTGGTGGTTCTAAATAAACACAGATACTAGACTGGCATTCTTTCTTTTGATATTGCAGTAAAATGTATGGGCTGGTGTTTCAAATTAAAACTGGCTGTTGATGGGTACCCATCTCCATAAAAAAATAATAGGGTTTGATCACTGTCCATAAAGTATGTGCACTTCAAAATGACAATGCCAAATTTACAAAAAGCCAGCAGAAGAAAATAATCCCTGTATATTTCCATCAGCAACAGGTATGCAAATAGTCTAAAGACAGCACAACGAGACTACATAAATGAAAGAGCACCAGACATTCTTAAATGGATTAAAGCAGCAACATCTGGGGCTTACATGAATTGTAATTTAGATGTAGCACTTCAACTAACAATTCTTTTCATTAACGATGAATCTGTCGATTATAGTTTTATGATTAATCGATTCATTGTTTAGTCTATAAAATGTTTTGAAAGTAGTGAAAAATGCTCATCAAAATTTCCCAAAGCCCAAGCTGATGTCTTCAACTAACTAGCTGTGTCCAACCAACAGTACAAAACCTGAATATATTGATTTGACAATGGTATAAAGCAGAGAAAAGTTGCTTTTGTCCCCCACCATTTTGGGTTTTTATTTTATGTAGGCATGCAGCGGGTGGATCCAACAGTTCCCATAATGCACCTTAATAGCGTCTCTTCATTAGACTTTCTCTACCTTATAAATGGTCATGTCTTAAGCGCCAGTTTGTAACACAGGCATTCTGTAATAAATGTGTCCTCTAGGAGTCCAAACCGAGATAACACTGATGACATCATCAAGGTAAATCTTTATCAGACTTTAGAAAGCTCCTCCAGAGCTTTGTTTGCCAGTTTTCACAGGCTGAGTAGTACTCCCCATGACAAGTAAACTGATCTTGATGAGCGCATTTATTCATTTATTCAAATGGCTCTAATTGATTGCACAGAGAAAATACGTTTGGAGAATTACATTACAGGAAAAATAAGAGAAAAGAGAAGCAGTCAGAATTGTCATCTTTACACAGCTAGCCTTTTCTTAAGAACTGTTTCAGTAGGAAAGGCTGATAGGTTTTAGGAGTTTTCGTCACTGGTGTTTGCACACACAGGGCATCATTTTCGACACTTCACAAGTCGCGTCTGTCGCTGATTTGCTTCAATCTTGTCCAGTAAGAAAAGCCTTTTCCACAGACCTGTAAGTGACTCACGCTATATAATCCATCACAGCAAACATGAAGCTTTCATTGAGTTTCATTTCACCCAAGTTGAGTGTTTTCATATCAGAACTTCCTGCCACCTCATCCCCCACAAGGAAAAATCAAAACAAACTTTACTGTCACATCCAGGCTTTCTGACTTTGGATGTTTGTTTTATATATCACAAAACAAGAATCCAAGTTCCAGCCATTTATCACATGAAGCATTAGAAATACTACTAAAAGGGGTCTGAAGGCAACTCTCGATTCAAACATCAATAATGAAGGCTTCAGTTTGTAGATGAAGTAAAGCTCTTCACTTTGGTTGGGCATGTTTATTAAAGAATTAAGCTTCCCTTCCTAACCCAATGGTTGACTAAGGAGAGAAAATGGTCTGCAATTCCTCCACGAATCACTGAGGAGAGAGCTTACTACTCTCAAAGGAGGCGGTGGACGAGTGCCATCAACGTGGCAAGCCTGGAAAGCCATTTTTAACAACCCTTTCCACAGAGGATGTGACTCACGAGTCACAGCAGCCACTATAAATAATTTGGGGTACATTGAATTCTGATCAAAAGGCGCGTTGCATGTAAAAGCATGCAGAGAGCAGCGGGAGGGCCAGGAAGAGCGAGAGAGACAGGGACGATTCGAGAGAGGAGAAAGCAGAGAGTGAAAAATATTCCGGTAGGGAAGGAAGTGGTAGAAAGGGGATGTGCAAAGGTGTGTGTGTAGGGGAGGAAGCAGGGATGGGGCCAGCCACTCCGACATCAGTGTCAGACAGTAAAAGTCTGTGCTTAGCAGGCTCATCTTGGCTTCCTTTTGGGTGTGCTGTGATGGTATCCACCTCCTTTAGTTTTCCCTTATCACTTAATGGTTGCCAACTAAATCCTAATGATGATTATATTAAAGACCAGTGGCCAGTGGCATGCAGCCGAGCAAGCAGAGAGCCAGGCTGTGTAATTAGAAGCTGTGAGTAATTGCAAATATCAGGCCTGAGGCAGTGTGAGGCAGAGAGGGGAGAGGGGGCTTTAAGATCTATGACCTATGCACCAGGTGCACTTAAGCAGATTCTGACCTCTGACCTTTCCCATTGAGAGCAAGGGCAGGGGACATGTTAAGGCAGAAATCAATAAAGTATCACTTTCATTGGTTTTCTAATTAGGAGCTACTTTGTCTTAACTTCAGTGACAGTGTTAACGTAAGGTAGTGTAGCAAGTAACTAAAATGTGTTTTTTTTTAAACTAATGCAAATGCTTAACCCGGTGATTTTGTTGTTGTTGTTGCATGCTTTCACACAAACAAGATGTCACCTTAATCTGTAGAGTTAAAAACGCAATTTAGGCTAAAACAAAACACGGGGGGGAAATGCTCAAACAAGCATCTGGTTTAAGGAGAGACAGATGGGTCAGAGAGTATGTTGAACACGTGTCTTACCAAGCCCCACTCCGACGATGATCCTCCCCGCCAGGAGAACCTCCTTGCCCGGGGCGGTGCTGAGTACGATCCCCCCAACGGTGAAGAAGAAGCTGGCCAGCAGTATGCACACTCTGCGCCCGAAGAGCCCGTTGAGGAAGCCGCCCAGCAGTGCAGAGAGGGCGGCCGCGGCCACAGTACTTGATATGAGCACCTCTTGCCACAGGGCGCTCAGGTCCAGCTCCCTCTTCAGCAGGAGCATCGCCCCGGAGATCACCCCGGTGTCGTAGCCGAACAGGAAGCCCCCCAGGGCGGAGAAGGCGGCCAGGACGTAGACGAAGCCGGGCGTGACATCCTGCTGGAACTGCTTGCGGGCAGCCCTCTCCAGGTCCCCGGTGGAAGAGGGGGGTGCTGCTGGGGCACCGGCGGTGGAAGCGGCGGCGGAGGCGCCCTGGCTGCTGATGCTGGCGCTGGACGGAGCCTTGATGAGACTCCGCTCTCCTCCATCGTTCACTTTCTTCCACCGCTCGCCCATCAGGTTGCTCATACTGCGGAGATTGTAGTCATGGTCGGACTGCTTTCGCGACATATGGGAAATACAAGACAGGACAGGGCTGCTGAGTTCCTACTTGATGCTTCAAAAAAAAAAAAAAGAAAGAAAGAAAGAAAACAAAAACACACTCACCCTCTTAACTAATTGACCCCCCCCCCCTCCCTCAGTTTGGAGTTATTGTCGCGTTCGTTATCCAAAACCACTCCCAAATCTAACTGCTGGCTGCTGAATAAAGTTGTTCTCCAGTCTTGTGTGCGTCCGTGTGTCACATCCCCGTGGTCCTGATGGGAGAGTTGAAGAAGAGTGGGGAGGAAGTGTAGTGGAGCACTCCGTCACTACCAGCGTCGGCATGACGCAAAGAAATATTGTTTTGGAAGCGTGATGCTGGAGCGGAGAGAGTGGATCCTTTGGAGTGGATTTAGTCTGCTACAATTCAATAGAATCATCTATATATCAATATAGGCCTACTGATAATAACGTAAAATAACACTACAAATCACTATTGACACGTGGGGCAATTAGAATGTGCATATCTGCTGTTTACTGTCAGTTGATCATGATGCCTAGGCTTTATCAAAACAGTGACAATATTTCAGTTTCTGACAAAGTCTTGTTAAAACATACTTCTATATCTTCTATATACATATATCTGATACAACTACAGTAAGTCTATATAAATATTGATTCTTTATTCTTTATTCAAATAGGCTTCATAGCAGCACGTTTTACCTGTTACCGTCCAACTGACTGCCTCGAGCATAATATGGAAACGGCTGCCCCCTGCCGGGCTGACTCTAGTATTGCAGGTCCATGTATAACAGGTTGACTAACTCAAGACACACACTCGCACACAGTCAGGGCCCAGGGATGTCACACACTCTGACAGCCATACTGGAGGTCTCTGACACTGCAAGTTGATGTTCTCAAAAGAACCAAACAGACGTGGTGTTTCAGTGTTGGTTAACTAGGAAATGACAGTGGGTTGCCAGTGGGTTTATCTTCAGATTTTAGCCAGAAATGATAAGCCTGCTGTCTTTCTGAATGCTAAATGTTCAGTTGATCCGTCATCCAAGTAAAGACACATCATTCAATATATTTCCATCATTAATTCTGACTTAAAGGTCAAGAAAAACAGGTGAGTTGGAGAAGGGATTTTCAACGTCGGAGACAACTGGATGTGGACTGTGCAAAAAGGGCCGCAAGTCACATCAGGGAGGTGCCGACAATATGTGCATCTGACTCGTCCACGGACACTGACGACATTAGAAGCAACCCTTACCACTGGCAGTGGCTGAACTACTTTACACGTTTACACCGCCGGGCATTTTGCTTCGCTAAAACAATGTTAAAAACATAACAAAACAATTGCTCATGTAAGTGTGTTGATGCTTTTCAAACTATCGTAGTGGTTTGGGGGTAATGATGAGGATTTACACAGTTCAGTTTACTGTCACAGTGCTCTCACAAAGCTACCTTTTAACACTGGCATTGCTGAAGTAAACGACACCCTCTACTTCTGAGCCAGTTGTTGTTGTTGAGTCATTAATGCATAGCCAAAGGGAGATATGTGATACAATTACTTTACTTACTTTCATTATCAAGTAATCTGAGCTGATTATTTTCTAGATTAATCATTTGGCCTATAAAGCGTCCGAAAACAGTAAAAATGCCCATCGCAATTTCCCGAAAGCTGGCGTTTTCAAAATTGCTTGTACTATCCAACCAAAAGTTCAAAAGATGTCACAGAAGACAATGAACACCAGCAAAATATACACATTTGAGAAGCTGAAAAAGGTCAGGTTTTGGCATTTTTGCTTAAAAGATTACTTGGATGATTCATTGATTATCAAAACTGTATAAAATGCATTTTCTTTCAGTCAACCAAACTCAGTTTACTGAGTCACAAAAATCTCTATTTGGAAAGAAAGCAACCTTATCGGACGATTAGTGAATTAGGGCAGCAACTAACAAATAGTTTCATTATTGATTAATCTGCCAGTTATTTATTTTACTATTAATGATTAATTGTTGGTTCTATAAAAGTTTGGAAAAATCACACTTTCCCAAAGCCCAAGGTGGTGTCTTCAAATGGCTTGTTTTGTCAAATGAATGGTCCCCATCTATAACATATTCAGTTCACATAAAACAGAGGCAAGCAAATCCGCAAATGTCTAAAAAAGGTGAATGGATTATCAAAATATCGTCGAAAGGGCGTGGCTGCAGCCGGGAGAAATGACATGGTTGTAAATGCATTTATGTGAGGAGGGGATCAATATGTGGACGGTGGCGTCACACAAAATGGAGAATGAGTACAGCCTGATAATGGCTCATGATGGAGCCCATTAGAGGAGGAGGGCAATAATGGGAAAGTTTCCTGGACACATAGTGGTGTACATGGTATCATGGTGATAACCTATAATGTCTCTTCCAGGGAAATGACCCTTGCGACTCCAGCTGATTCAGTAGCAGGGCTTAAAGGGTTTGGCCAGATTTTGTAAAATTTTATATGGCTCACAGCTAAAATTCTGGCGACCCCTGATCTTTTCACTGGCACCAACATCAGACCAACGTTCCCACAAACACATACAAAGGGAGTATCGAAAAAGCATGCTCAGAGTCCATTAAAATGTGCTGAACACATACATGCGCCTCAGAGGATGAAGCAAACGCTTTCCCCTTTAGTCGGGTCACTTGATAGATATCTCATTACCTCATAATCTTTAATTACTTGGAAATTTGGTGAGCACATCTTATTCCTAAGAGGGAAAAATGAATGTAGTTAGAACTCATTTGAAACGGTGGATAGGAGAGAATACAAACATGGGTGCTGCTCTCTGCCCGTGAAGCATGACGACGTCTGTTATTTAAAGATGAGAGGGCTCCCCCTACTGGCTGTCTCTGATTAATATAAATCTTAAAACACATAAGGTCACATCTGCCTCCTGTACCTATCTTCTCCTTCAACCGCTGAGGGCAATGGTCTGATCTAAACACTTCTAAACAATTCAATTCAGCACATGTCGCGTGTCCAAAGCAATTATAGCGGCCAGGCTGGCTTTCACCCATGCCATGTTCTCTGCAGTGCCGCGGCACTGCCAACAACAATGTATTGAGCATGTCATATTGATGGGAGCACACAGCAGGGAAGGCATCCAAATTCACTTCCACGTGTGCATCGCTGCCGTGGCTTTCTCCTCGATCTTATAATATTTACAGTAGCTGTAACACAGCCTTTCGAAAGCCGAAGGAAGAGAAGAAAAACACTTGACTGTCCACCTGAAGATGTTAAGTGATGCCTGTTTTTCCCACAAACACACACACTCACTCACACACACACACACACACACACACACACACACACACACACACACACACACACACACACACGCCTTGTAGGGAGAATGTAGGTAGTGTCCAGCTTTTGGACCAGCTGGTTCCATGTCTGTAATGACCATGCTGAATAAGGCCTCGTTCACAGCTGCTTTCCAGAATTAATTTGCACTATTTATGAAATGCATTTAGTTATTAATGACTGTATCTGACTGCTTTCATCCTGTTTTTAATGTGCTATACCATCCAGAAGTTGAGTGATATTTTAGATTTACAGAGATCCCATGTAAGCCTAGCTTGTCATACTTCCTGTCTGCGTGCTAACTATTCGAAGGGGAAATAGACTTTAGCACAAAACCTACTCTAAGCCAGCGGTCTGCATAGCATTTGGAGGCGCTAATCATGAGAAAGAATTATTAGAGTGAGGGTACAAATGACTAATTGTTATTTATGTGAACAAATACATTACACACCTGTAGTGCTGTACAGACCTCATTCATTTGATAATTTACACCTGTGCTTTTCCTACTGGGACAAGTGTCTTTTGAGAAAAAGGTCTAATGACTCAGACTTGAATGTGCTCTTAGAAGTAAACTGTCCCTGTCCTGAATCAAAAAGCAAATATCAATTGTGTTCCTTCATTGATCTGCACTGAGACAGGAGCTTCCATTGTGTTCCTTTTTTTTTTCTCACCTGTATATTGCTTGCTGCCAGATATTGCCTACAAAGGCATGTAGCCAGCATGGAGGGCACACCTAGAAAAAAGAAGAGATGCAAAATTCCTAAATGGGGTTGTCAGATTGCCAAGCCAGGTGACAGCAACCCAGTTGTTTTGTGGCACTATTTCCTCCTTTAACCCAGTCTCCGTAATCAAGCTTAACCTGTGCAAGCAAATCACCAGCGTGAACATTTGCAGCACTACAACACGTTGACGTAAAACACTATAGGAAGAAAGTATAGGCTTAAGGGAACCCAATCCTCTTGTCTTTGTTTAAACCAGAAGAAACTGAGTGAGAAACTATGTGTAAGGGATCTGCAACCTGTGGAGAGGACAAAAGCAATGTTGTAATAATTGTTCTAAATGAGGAAACAGAGCAGTATTCCCAGCTTTGCCAAGTAGGCTGGGTATTGACACCTAAAACCTGTAGACCTTTTTCACAGCAAGAATTTTGACACATTATACTGCAGCAGGAGTATTCAGTTCCAGGGTCCTGTATTGTGCATGCTGGCGCTACTGGACTGGCTCACCGAGACATTTGATGGAACAGAGCCTTAATTCGTGTTATTAGTTACACCGTAGTCTCGCGTAGCCAGACCTATCTCCACACTTGGTTTTAGCGCTGTGCTAGCGCTGGAGAAAGGGGATATCAGAGATTGAATCGTGCAGCTCTTCTAGACTTTCCAAATGTTATTGGACCAAATTGATCTAATTAGGATAGTGGATAGGATAGAGTCATTTCGCAGGGGGTTGTGACTCTCAAAAACATTTACCTAGCGTTTTACAGCCCTGTCGATTAGAATGTAAGTGTATGGGAAAAAGTAATCAATGAATCAAATGGCTATGTGTGACATGAAAAGGGTCACTGAACCAGCTGAGAATTATCACCCAACTCTATGGTTCCAGAGAACCTTTTAACCCCTTTTAGCTCCTTGTTTTGGTTTGAGAGCACTTTTATAGTACCGTTCAGTCTCACTGCCTGTAAAAACCCTGTTGCCAGTGGCGGCAGGCAGCTGTTTTCAGCAAAGAATCTCTGATGAACCTTCTGTATGCTACCTGTCCAGCACCAAATGGCAAACACACAGAGTTTACAGCTACTGTAGCTATCTGTTGAATCAGCCACCAGCTAAAAGACCCAGCTGGTTTTCTCTGGAGTCTGTGGAGACGAAAACAGGAGTGAAAATTGGGACTTACATTTGCTGGTGGCCAGCCACACGACTCCAGCTAATATTGCTCTGTGCCTGCTGAATGTAAAGGGGGCAACTGTTAGCTGCCACGTTAGCTGCCACGTTAGCCTTTTAAGGTGATAATTATGTCAGGACCTTCCGTGAGTTTGTTTTGGACCTATTCAGCCTCATAGTGTCCAAAAAAATTTATCAATGTAGCTTTAAGACATTGCAATGCTCAAAGCCAAAGTTTTTTTTGTGTGTGCTTTTTTGCAAAAAAAACGACACAAAAAAAAAAAAAAGGAAGGGGTCGCTAGCAATGACAATTATCACTCGTCTCTGCATATCCAGGGAACACTTTAGCCTAACTTAGATAATTGCTTTTGTTTTATGGGACATGTCCTGCACAGCTCAGTCTCACTGCTCTCATTAACCTTGTTTCCAGCAGCGATGGGCAGATGTTTTCAGCAATAACGCTCTGATAAACCCCCCGTGCTACCTGCCCAGCACCAAACAGCAGGCAGACAAGCTTAGCAGTTAGCTAGCTGGTGAAGGAAATCAAACAGCTAGCGGCTAAAAGACCCAGCAAATATGCCTCAATAGTTTGTGGAGACCAAAGCAGTGTGAAGACGTGAGTGGATAACAGTGGCCAGAAACATCCCTCCAAAGGCATGATAATGTTGCTCTGTGTCTGCTCCTTGTGCTTGGTAAGTAGCACCTACAAGTACGTTTCTCGACGACGAAAAGAGGGGTGAAAATGGGACTTAACATTTGGAGCAGGTGGCCAGACACGCGGCCCCAGGCGACGTGCCTGCTGAATGTAAAGGAGGCTTTGCTGACACGTTCGCTAACACCTTAGCCATAGTCTTTTAAGGCGATAAATGTGTCGAGCGTGTGCGCCTGTTGGCTTGTTTTGGAGCTCCTCTGCTCCCTGGTGACCAAACACATCGATTAATGTAACGTTAGCTTTAAAATCACAACGTGAAAGCGTTTGCAATGTTCAAAACTTAAATTGCTCACCGTTGCCCAAACGGCACTTCCCACCTCGACATCGAAGCAAGGTGTGCTGTGTGCCAACTGAAAAGTCTTTGTGTTTCTGCGAAAAAGTATTAACAGGCAAAACCGCTGTTTTTGCCCCTGGAGTGAATTAAAATTAAAAGATTTTGGCCCTTGTTGCACTGACAGAGCTCTCTGTGGCATGTAAGGGGAGTTATGACAAATACTTAATTCGTTATGCACAGCCATTTATTTTTCCATGCCAGCATTGTAGTAGCTACATTTACAGTATTTTGTAGTGGTTTAGAAACATATTTAACTACTTAAAACACTTGCATTTGAATTAAATTTTACCTTCAACCAATACCAAGTTACTGCAATTATAGTTTAGTTATAGTTTAGTTGTATAGATGTAAGCCACTTAATCCTTATACCACCTCACTGATTTAAGTTGAGCTTCAGCTTCTTTTGGCTCAGGTTACAGCTTTAGGTGTAATCTTTGCATTAAAAGAAATCTGAGTAGCTGGAGAACACATGCTTAAACGCCGTGTGGTACTTTCCCTCAGCTTTCAAACTGAAAAAAATAAACTAACTACATCCTGGTTCATGCGACCTGGCCTCATTCTCCCATTTTCTAGTCGGTCCACTCCTCTGTTAACCGAGAAGGTGTTGTTTGGTTCACCAGTGTTTGCCAAAAGTAAGCATCCCTCTTTGTTCACAATGCAGGGCTTAATATTTTACCCATTTTATGTGAGGCCGATAACGCGCATATTAACCAGATGTTCAGGAGACGTGAGGTTTAAAGGAATAAAAGAGAAGGCTCAAGTTTCAAACGCTCCTTCAGCAGTGGGTTTGATGTCGAGTCTTCCAGACTGTTTGTGCATCCATCCTGACCCCACACTAATCAAGATCTCTCTTTCACACACGCACTCACAGTTTCCCGTCAGAGGGATTGTTGTTGTACCATGAAATAGAGTTCATCAGCTTTAAATGCAACACGATAAGCAGGACATGCTTCGAGGTAATCTGTTTTTCTAGCGCTGCGTCATCATTTCCTTATTTCTGTTTGATTGCCATTTAGTTGAATGTTTAATCGGATTTCTGTCATCTTCCTGGTATTTTCTATGAAAGAAATTCATGTGTGCACGTGTGAGTGTGCACATATATGAGTGGGTTGTTCCAACCATATCACACACACATTATCTCTGTGTGTGTGTGTGTGTGTGTGTGTGTGTGTGTGCATGCATGGACACTGCATATATAAGCCAGGTGGTGGACTGTTTGTGCATTTTCTCCAAATCTCCTGCAGCGAGGGAGCATCAGGCAGCATGACCTCACAGCGATGGATGGTGGCAGTCTGCTTTTCACTTGCCTCAGGTACCATGACATCTTTCATTTCATCATTTGAATGTGAATTCATTCTTCCAAGCAGAAAACGTGGCAAGAGACAAGGATACTGCAAAATCAGTATGACCGCACAAGCGGCCGAAAATCACTATCAAATTTTAGCATTATTTTATAATTTGCCACATTCTGTCAAATTATTTGTCGTTTTTCATTTTTGTTACAATAGTTTTTATGCCAACCGTTTCTTGATCAATTTCACAAGGTTTTGACCACACAAGTGCAATTAGAGGAAAATCTCCTTTTATCACATTTAGTAGACTGTAGTAAGAAAAGTAATGTGCAAGAGTGTTACACTAAGTGGTGGAATGAAACATTTACTCAATTACTGTACTTAAGTACACATTTGAGGTACTTCTACTTAACCTAAGAAGTTCAATTTCATGGTACTTTGTATTTCTACCACTACAATTAATTGTAGTCCAATTATTTGACAGCTTTAGTTACTAAATACTTTTCAAATTAATATACGCACAAAATATGATGCACAGTTGGAGATTCAACTACTCAGCAGTGTATAGAGCAGTTTAAATCGGCACCACCGCAACCATCTACAGCACTAAAAATGCTACTTATGCATTCAAGCATCACTAATAATCCAAAAGGGTAATTAGTTAATTAGTATAACACTGACTGGAGCTATTTTTCTGTGTTATGAGTACTTTTATTTATGATACTCTAAAGTAGATTTGGCTAATAATACTTGCGTACTTTTACATCAGTGACATTTTCAATGCAGGACTTTTACTTGTAATGGAGGATTTTATATTGCAGTATTGCTGCCACTTTAACTTAAATAAAGGCTCTGAATACTTCTTTCACCACTGATGTGCGTTCATCTGTGCATTACATATCTATATATTTTAATCAAGTACTCTCTGGTATAACACTAACATTACTGTTATATCCAAAGTATTTTTACTATTATTCATCTTTTTAAATTCTTATCAATGTTCGTTTCCACCTTGACACTGTATTTCTCTCCTAGTTTTAGGGACAGGTGACTCGGTCACAACAACGGAAACTCAGAAGAGTGAGTATACATCAATCAGTGTTGATCATTAATTAGTTCATTTTATAGATCAGTTACTTAATGCAGATTTTAAAATAATTGCTGATCATGTGGTTTATTAGCCTGTCTACTCTGGTTACGCCCTGATAATGTAGCCTGCGTATTGTCTTCCCGTTATTCCACCACTCGCATGCATATTTGCTGTGACATTACTGCGCGCGTGGAAAGGCTCTAAACGACTGACAGCAGCCTCTCTAATCAGAGTAAATTGTTCAAGGAAACACTCATACGTCAATACAACACACAACACGAAATCCCCGGGAAAGCTGGCGCTGCTCGACAGAGGTGGAGTGAAATGTCCATGCGGGTGCGGGTCTCTAAATCTCCTGCCCAGTCACCATGTTGGAAACGGGCAAACGGAAAAGACCCAAACGCAGGCAGCTCTGGTGATGAGTGGAGTATTTATTAAAGGTTACCAGGAGGCAGGCAGATAAACCAAGGTTGCAGGTGTGATCCAGAGACTTCGACAGGCAGACAAAACCAACACATGAATGACACACAGAGAGGGAAACACGCAGACTGAATACACTCAAGGGAGGGGAGCCAAGGAGACTCAGGTGAACCAATTAACACAGGTGAAAACACCCAGCGCAGTCAGGGAAATCACAGACAGGAAGCACATCTAACAGACACATGGGGGAACAGACCAATCACATAATAAATCAGGAGCTAACAAACCTGATCCCAAAACTCACAGAACAACCATCTTCAAAATATCCCAAGACCCCACAGTACACACCATCAAAATAAAAACTCCACAAAGCACAGAAAATAGCCTTATCATCCAAAAAATCGTGACATCACTACCTCTTCTTAAACTGGTGCTCTGAAAAATCTTCTCATGCTACAAAAAGGCGTGAACACTGAAGAAAGAGTGAAGAAGAACATAAACACGTTACATTTTGACGGTAACGTTTTAAACCCTAGATCCAACATAACAAATTCATTTCCTTGAATTGTCGCTTCATTATTGAATCCAGTCTTGTCTGCAGCCATTGGCTAGCATTAATTAGTGTGCTGACCTTTGCTGTGATCAGACACTTGCAGGACATTTGGCAGCGGTGTCGTCCAGCCTTTCAACGGGTCAAGTTTCTACGTGCGGTCCAACTGCCCGTTCACCCTCACCCGCTTCACCCACAACCGGGTGGAATGCGACATCACCACGTGGCGAGGGGACAGCGGGCTGCTGGTCCAAGTCGAGATCATCATCAACAAAATCAGGACTGTTCTGAAGAATGGCAGCATCCTGGTGGAGAAGGAAAGGTTTGACCCCAACTCTAACCCACCCTGATACCGTTTTCTTCACAGGGAAACTGCCACCACACAGAAAACAAATGAAAATGCAAAGTTAATCTAATCGCACGTGCTTTGAGTCTGTAATTGTTTTTATTTATAGTCTCAAATAAATCCCATTATTCAGTAAAGAGAGTGAGAAAGCAACATGTGAGTGCTTTGTCCAAAGGCACTTCGAATCATTCACGCAAATGGCATTCATACTCAGGCACACAGCCAGGGGCTTGACATTTATATCCATTTGGAATTTCTTCAATGTTAGTTGATCATTAGCTTTGACTCTGGGATAATGGTTTGTCTCTCCCTTTGAGGTAAATGAAAACATACACGTACTACGGCGTATTCTGTCCTTGATTCTGCAAGGTGCGCAGTGCAATACTTTTAGAGTTTCATCACTTAAAAAACATCAAAGTTGAGGAAGTGAAAAGACATCCGATCAGTCAGAAGTGAAAAGGAAGACCTGTTTTTTACGTCAGGTGGTGCTCTTCATTTTTTCGGGCAAAGAATACATTTATATACAAACAGCTTTGGATTCTTATTGAGTACAAAGCTAAGTAGAAAAAGGGTTGCTGTTTGCATTGCTTTGTGAAGATGGGACCTGAATATCTCTCTGATAAAAGTGAAAAGCAGTTTATGAAATTATTTTGTGTTTATTTGTCGTTAAAACCCGCTCCGCATGTTTACTTGTTGACAGTGTTTCCCTTCCATACGACCACACCTACCAGCATATTTTTCAGTACGGCATCTACACCAAACTGAAGAGTTCGCTGCTTCCTCTGTCCATCACCTGGCACAATGTGCCTGGAGGAATAGACACTGTGTGGGTGAGAGGACACTGGCGCTACTTATTGACAACATACAGTAAACATACGCAAGAGAGCATGAACACAAGTGCATACGCACACATTGCAAATGCATCATCCTCATTTAACTGGAGCATTCACAGCTAGTCTGGTACTGTAGAGCACTAACCACACCCACCTAACAATCTTTCGTTAAGGTGGAGCTGGAGCAGGAGCTGAGCACCGACATGACCGGACTGTGTGGGAAACACAACGTCCAAGGTATGAGAGTCAAATGACTGGAATTAATAGCAGGATTGTTGTGGTATAGCAGTAGTAACATTAGCAGCAGTACTTTTAGTAGCAGTTATAGTGTTGGTGGTAGCAGAAGTGTGAATACATTAATTCTACATGTCATTGGTGAGCTTCTGTTAAGCTGTATGTGATGTTACATTTAAATAAAGAGAACAATTCAAAAGTTTAAGTGAAACCACAAAGGTAAAAAGAAAGCAAAGTGGGCCCAAATGTTCCCACAAGTTTATTAAAGAATGACAGTTTTTCTAGTCATATTTATAATGTAGCTGATTATAGGAATGACGTTTGTTTGCGTGCGGTTTGCTTCAAGAATGCACAATTCTTTTGAAATTAGGCAACGAGCAGCAGTTGATCACGGAGAGCGTGCTCGCTGAGGACACATGTCAAACCCGAGATCCTGTCTCTACCATGAATCAAGTAAGTAAACTGCTGCAATGACGAGATGAGAACACAACCGGGCGGATGTTGCGATGATACTAGATTCCAGTCTGCTGTTGGCGCTGCTGCTGTGTGTTTGAACAGCCACAACATACGACATGCCATTCAGATGGTTTCTCTGATGATATTTATAGGCATGCAGAAAGTTCTTTTCCAACACCCTCGACTGTCTGCAAGACAGGATGCCTCATTATCTCCAACTCTGCGAAGAGAACATTTACAGCTATGAAAGAAGCATATACATCAGCTGTGCTTTCTTCAAAGAAGTTGTCCAACAGTGTGGAAACAGCAGCTATGCCTGGAAAATGTGGAGATCGGTAACCCCATGTGGTAGGTGCTCGATGGATCTAGATCTCAAAGCTCTTCTAATTGTTTGGCTCAGATCTAATGTTTGTACACTTATTTGATAGACTGTATTTTTGATGGACACCTGCTGTGGTTGTCTGTGTCTGTGGGTGAATGCAGCCAAACCGATTTGTCCCGGAGCCCTGGTTTATGTAGATCTCGGGCCGGCCTTTGTTCCCAGCTGCTCCAACCCGAACCCCACGATCTCCAACCAGGATCTCACCAGCTCCTGTGTCTGCCCAGAGGGTGAGCGCTATCTGATTGTATGATGTCGCGCTTCCCTTATCGGACTCTGCTGTGCTTGTTTAGCCTACATGAGCCTAATAATAAAAGGTTCACTAATGTGTGTCGCAGGTGAGGTGCTTAATGATCGCGCGGGTGGCTTCCAATGCGTGAATGTGTCCAACTGCCCCTGTGTGTTTGCTGGCGAGAGCTACTCGCCGGGAGACGTACGCAGCACCAAGTGTCAGTCATGGTAAGTTTCGCTACTTACGGAATATCCATGAATTGCAAATTTACTTTTTTGGGATGAATTAAAAACGACCTATATGAAGTTTTTCCATTTAAATTTCATCCTCATTTGTCTCCACAGTGTGTGTGAGAGTGGGAAATGGCAATGCTCTGAAAACTTCTGCCCCGCCAGATGTCTCATTGAAGGGCAGTTTGTGACAACATATGATGGCAAGCAATATGTCGTCCCTGGTAAATGTGTATATGTGGCCTCAAAGGTGATTTTTTCCCGCTTCCTCGACATTTAACATTAACCCATGTTGTCTTTCTCTGATACTAACTGCTCTTAAAATCATTTTAAGGGTCTCAACTGGGTAATAAAAGTTGAGTTTTTTGAAACGGCACCCTCTCTGAAAAGCGTCACTCTGCAGCTTTTTCAGGTACAAGCAGTCTTTGAGGGTTGAATTGAAAACAATATGATCTATCGCACGAATGTCAACCAAGAATAGTGTACAGTCACTGAATATAAAGTTCTTCTTTTTTGGATTTGCAGGACACATTGTATACATTCTCACCCAACGTGGTTACATTCGGAGAGGAGGAGATCACTGAACTTCATCAGTCTGGTAAAAGGAAAAAAAAAAAAGAAGGGAAGAATTGTTGCATTTATTTAGGGTTTCTTAATGTGAACATGTAAAATGTCAGGTAGCCAAGTAATCCATGCATAATGGCTTGGTACCTCACCTGCCTGACCACTTACCAACCTCTGTCACCTGTCAGATCATGCTCTGGTTTTCTGGCAGTCCTCCATGTACGTCCAGGTCCACACATCCTTCGGCTTGAAGATCCAAGTCCAGATGTCTCCTGAAATCCAGCTGTACATCACCCCACCCAGAAACCACACCGACATGATCTCAGGTCTGCAAACAAGCCAAAATATATTGGCACTGGCATTCCCTTTGGAATTCGCTTTCGTTATGTGGCATGATCCGGTTTGATTTGTAGTTAAAGGCAGTCTGTCTATCAGGTCTTTGCGGCAACAGCAACAATGACACCACAGACGACTTCACCACCAGCAGCGGGATCATCGAGAACTCGCCTCAGCCTTTTGCCCTGTCCTGGAGTGCGGGTGCTTGTCCACCTGACATCAACCCCTGCATCAACACAGACAATGGTACCAAATAATGATATGCTGTACACGTGCTTGTAAAGTGTTAGATATGTTTATGAATTCATACACAATGTTTAATGTCTTCCTGAATTCTGTATATCATGGATGAGAGGTCATTTCAAAAAACACTTTGCCTCCAAATGGCTTTGTCTATTATCTCAATATGTATTTTTGCAGAAATATTTGCTGATGAAAAGTGCTCGGTGTTGAACAGCCCAACTGGGATATTCTCTAAGTGCCACAGTCATATCCCAACCGACCATTACCACATGGTAACACCTAACTTTTGCACCAAACTAAATCCTTAATTAGTTCTTGGATTTCAGCAATTAACCGTCATTGACTGATCAATGAAAGCTCCTGTTGACGCATGAAACTGATTTCTTTTTCCAGGCTTGCATCCAAAGAACGTGTAACTGTGGCAGCAGTCTGCAGCAGTGCTTGTGTGTTGCTCTGGGCAGCTACGCCAAAGCCTGCGCCAGTCTGGGTGTTGAAGTTGGTGACTGGAGGAATGCTACCGACTGCTGTGAGTTCGGCGTTGAGACATTTGCTACTTATTCTGTCTGGATCCTCCCACTGTATTATAAACGAGCCAATGGAGTAATGTAAAACAGATTACAGGTTGAATTAACTACCGTGTTACATCAACCGCCAAGGGTGGAAGTTTATGTCACTGAAAATGTCACATATTAGCACTAGTAGTATTAAAAAGGCAAGTGGTTACTTTAAAAATCTGTGGTGTATTTAATGTTGATCACAATGTTGTGTCGCAGCTGTGAAATGTGAGAAGAATCAAAAATTCTCCTACAACATGCAAGCCTGCAACCATACATGCCGTTCTCTGTCTGGCCCTGACCCTCGCTGTGGGCTGGACGATGTGCCTGTGGAGGGCTGCGGCTGTCCAGAGGGAACTCACCTGAACCAAGGACTCATCTGTACCCCAAAGGCAGAGTGCGTTTGTCACTACAACAGCGGTACAACGCCACCGGGGTCTGTTGTTATCGACGGACGAAAGTGGTGAGCTGATCATTGGGTATTTACAGCCATTTAAAATGCTTCACTACCATTTAACTTGACATTTTACTTCTGTAGTTTACTTCCCTGCTGGCTGAGGCTATTACCCACTGTCTGCCCTAACCAAGTCTTCCCAATGCTGTAATAGCGTGCTCAATTGTGTAGTCTACACCTACAGTGTACATATACCGCAGCAAAGTTGTATCTCAAACCAAATATTGTGTCTATTGCAGCACCTGTGAGAATGGCGAACTGCACTGTTCTGAGGAGTGTGGTACATATAAATTCTTCTATCATAATCATATGAAAATCACACCCATCCTTTGTTATCTTTGCTCACTGTTTTCAACGTCATTTATTTGTTGTTAGTTGAAACTATGTGTCAAACTTTCTGAAATATAATTAAGACAGCAATATGTATGATATTTTGATATATGTTTGTTGGCATCAGGGTGCCGAAATGGGAAGGTCTGCGTTCATTGCTCAGAGTATCCAGTTAACACGGCTCAGAAAACCTGCGACAGTCTCAGCAAACCAATGGTAGGTCAACAGATGATGTGTTTATATACATGACTTGCCATTATTCATGTATTATTATTCATTCTACATGTGAGAGCAGTAGCTGACTAACTGCCTGTTATAGATAACAGACAATTTATTATTTTATTAGCACAAAGAGAACATGTATTTTTTTGTGTTGAGTGCAGCTGATGATGAAATCTGTTATTTTATTCTTACATAAACTTTCTGTCATTGACCGTTTGTCCAAAACAGGTTGCTTTTGTTGGGACCGGTCAAGCGTGTGCTTGAGCTAAAAGAATTTCTTTTGGTGTGGTTTTCAGGGCGCTAATACGACCTGCGAGAGTGGCTGTTACTGCCCACATGACCGGTACGAGGATCACCGTGGAAACTGCGTTTCTCTGAACAGCTGCACCTGCGTGTACAGTGGCAAAGTATTCGGTGCAGGGCAGCGTGTCAAAACCAAGTGCAAAACATGGTAACGCCTGCATTTGTGCTGCTCTCCTACATGTTCAATCGAAAGGTTTGATTCCTCCAAAAGCTAACGAAGCCCTGATGCAGATGCTTCCATCGCTCTGTCTTACAGTGTCTGTGGTCAGGGTCAGTGGCACTGCAAAGATGAGCCTTGTCCTGGGAAGTGCCTGGTTTACGGAAACGGACACTACCAGACCTTTGACTCCAAGTGGTACCGCTTTGATGGACACTGTCAGTACACGCTTGTAGAGGTGAGACCAAGCATGAAAGTGGGAATGAAATCCACTGCTCGCATGTTTCTTTGCTCAAGCTTTGTAGGCCTCCAATACATTGCCTTCAAAGGGCACTGCCTAAACCATAGGGCATTGTCAAAAACAACAATATGTTTTTAAATCTGACCCTCTTACATCAGGACGACTGTGGAACCGGAAACGGCACCTTCTCTGTCAGAGTGGAGCGTGTACCCTGCTGTGACGAGGCGCTCACCTGCTCTCGCTCTATCATCGTCGACCTGCAGGTTCACTAAGACCCCGAGCTATTGTCCACATGTTTATTATCTGTCTTCATTATCTTCACTATACTGTAATATCCATTTCACCCTTTTTTTCATCCCATTGCTTCACACACTTCATCAAATAAATGTTTCACTCAATAAGTGCTTGTTCAGAATAACATGCTACTGACTGAATTTTATGGCAGGGAAATAAAACTGGTCCTGAGCCAGTAAAGTCTGGTAACTTGTTCATCAACAATTAAAAATGCTCTTATGCAATGAGTTGTACCTGTGCTGTCTTAAAAGGGCATAGTCACCCTGACACTGAGCGACATGAGGGTGACCAGACGCTACCATGGCGGCTGGACTCTGCACAAAGATTCAATTTACTCCACACACACTGTCGGACTGTACAACATAATTTCAGTGCCAAGCAGAGGGATAACTCTCATCTGGGACAAACACACCCGCATCAGCATAGAGCTGCGTGCAAACTGGAGGGTGAGTGATGAGGATTTTAAAAACTAGTCATTTACATATCATTTGCCAAATGGTTACACACTTTGACCCTCAGCGTAAATACAAAAATATTAGAGGCTGCTGAACGTGAGGTTAAAATTGAAATTTGAAATCCACATTTTGTACAATTGCTTCAACTTTGTACTAATTTATTTATCAGTACCAGCTCAGCTCAGAATCAGAAAAGACGCTAACATTATATTTAAGCATGGATCATCACTGAGTTTTTAAACATCTCTCCCGCAGAACCAAGTGTGTGGCCTCTGTGGGAATTTTGACTCCAATGAGATGAATGACCTACAGATAAGTGGCTCAGCAGGTAAACTGGTTTTCTGTTTGCTCTGTGAGGCAGTAATATGTCATGGTGGTCAAAATAACACCAAAATCTTTTTTTAGTCGTGTCCAGTCCACTGACATTTGGCAACAGCTGGAAGGCTGCCACACCTCCTTGTTCTGATGTGACCACTGAGATATTTCCATGCGAACGCCACTCCTACTGCTCAGCCTGGGCCCAGCGGCGCTGTATGATCCTTACAGGAGACACATTCAAAGATTGCCATTTAAAAGTACGCATATTTAGCACGCCACTAACACCAGGGTCAGGGGTTGGATTCCTGTGCAGGTCTTTAATTGCTATACATTTGGGAAGAAGGGTGGCATAGAAAGTAAGGAGACTGTCATGAACCAATGACCTATAAAAGCTAAGAGTCAACACGAAACATATTTTATCCAAATTTATTGCAATATGATGCCATATAACTGTTTACAGGAATATACAACCCTTAAAAGTGTTAGTGAAAGCTCTATCCTGGATGTTCTACAATCCCCAGGTGGATCCAGATCCCTACTACCATGCCTGTGTGCAGGAGTCATGTTCCTGTGAGTTTGAAGGGAAGTTCCTGGGTTTCTGCACAGCTGTGGCAGCCTACGCAGAGGCCTGCAGTGACCAGGATGTGTGTGTAAACTGGAGAACACCTGATTTGTGTCGTAAGTTACAACCACAGTACATTACAGACAATTCAATTTAAAAGTAAATATGCAAGTTTCATTTCACTGCTCAGTATTTCACATACATTATATGATGTTTTATGAATATTTAAGCATTTTTTTTGTCGCTGTGCAGAGGACTGACACTATGTAGGACACATAAAGTAATCAGTCAGTATAGCCAACAATCCATATGACGAAAAGTGTGTTAATTGTTAAAGTTTTCAAAACAAACTGTAACTCAGTCTGTAATACTTTTACCTGTGATCATTTCAACTGTAGCAGTCTACTGTGACTTCTACAACGAGCGCGGCCAGTGTAGTTGGCACTATGAAGCCTGTGGTGAGATGCTAACCTGCAGTGAAGGCAAACACTTCCGTCACAAGCTGGAAGGTAACCAGACTTTCTCAGTTGTATTCAAATATAACAGCTAAACTAAAAATAAAAATAATGTCCTAATGTTACTTCATCTGTGTCTAATTCTGGCAGTACTGCAAACAAACCTGGCTTTAGAATAAAATCCTCTATGGATTGCTTTGTCTAGGCTAGGTCGAGGTCTAAATAATGCCTTGAGTCCATAAAATAAACTTATGCTTATTCTTGAAAAAGGCTGCTACCCCAGATGTTCGAAGGAGGCGCCATACTACGATGAAAATACTGGTGAATGCACCACATTGAGAAACTGCACCTGTTATTTTAATGACACTATCATTCAGTCTGGGGTAGTCGTGCTGAATCAGTCTACTGAGTGGTAAGTTGGGCCATTCTTAATCAAATATGTCAAATATGTATATTTTTAGGGTAACCATAATGTGCACTTTTCATTATTCGTTACATTGACAACTGGATATTTCTTACTCTCTTATATTTGTCAGCCGCTGTGAAAATGGAAAGATTAACTGTCGTAAGTATGACTTATATTCATGTACCACTGAATTTACTACTTCATGTGTCTATTTCCAGTTATACAAAAATATGAATTAGATTTTGTGGCAATTAGCTTCCTAAATATTTTAGATTACAGCATATGAGCTGTCACAGAACCTGTTCTCAAAAATGCCACCTCTTCTCCAACAGCACCTCCACCCACAATTACGCCTGCCACCGCTCTTACATCAAATACCCCCATCACAGCTGCATCAACTATGGCTGAAACAGCTGTGCTTTCCACCGCCACTACACCAACAACTACCACTGCCTTAACTACGGCTGAAACATGGTCAACAATGCCCCCCACCACTTCTACGCCAATGACAGCCATTACCAATGTCTCAACTACTCCTGGAAATTGGTCCACTGTGCTTTCTTCCACCTCTACACCAACGACTGAAGCCACTTCACCTGCCCCTACAGAAGTGACTAACACAACTGCAATCACTACGAGCTCCCCCACCACGTCATTTACAACTAGTACCACTCCTTCAATGACAACTGCTGCCTCAACACAGCTTACAGCGATAACAAATAGCACTGAATCTACCTCAGTACAGACGACCGCAACAGAGTTACCTACATCTGAATCTCCTGGCACTGTGCTTACCACGTCATACACAACAGGATCAGAGCCCACAGAGACAGTTATAGCAACAGGTACCGTCACAACTCCACCAGAAACAACGCAAAGAGAGACAACAGCAACAGCACTTCCATCAACAACCGACTTTGCAACTAATGCTACACCTGCTGAAACCTCAGGTCCGACTGAAGTGTCCATCACAGAGGCTTCTACTAAAACATTTACCTCGTCTGCACGTTCAACCACTCAGGCTATTACCACCTCCTCAGAAGCAACGTCTCGTGGAGTGACGTCTAAATCTACAGAGACGCCAGAAACAACATATACCACAGAGGTCTCCACAAGTGAAGGATTTACCAACGCAACAGCTACCACTGAACTGACGACCGCTGAAGAATCACGCACAACAATGACAACGACAGAAAAAACATACCACACTTCAGTAGCCACTGCCACACCAGAGACTACATTCACAAATGTCAGTACAGCTGTCGTTATAACGGGATCAACAGTCACAACAACACCAAGCTACACAAGTCATAGTGGGTGCAATACATTTGTTCTGCATATTACCCTTTTTTTCGGTTATCCTAGCAGTCGGTTCCATAAATTCCCATAACAATGTTTTTGTCTTTTCTATGTTCACTGTTCTGCTCCTGTGTTTTTTCAAACCAGACATGTGTAAGTGCAAGGACCTGAAGAGGGAAAAAAGCTGGGATTGCGGTGAGACGTGGACAGAGGACTGCTTCGTTAAAACCTGCATAAATGAGACGATAGTGTTGACAACAGTGGTTTGTCCAGAGCCTACAGTTCCCATATGCCCCAGACAACAGCTCACAAAAGTGTCAGATGGATGCTGTGAGACATGGAAGTGTGACTGTAAGTGTATCCTAGTCCGTCTCTGCCACTGCTCTTGTTAGCCCTCATTTCTCCCTCCTCTTTTCCCTTTTGTGTTGCCTCTATATATCTGTCTCTGATTGGACATATGTACAGTTAATGCATCACCAAGGTTATTACAATCTATTCTGTGGGAAACATGAATGTCTGTAGTAAGTTTCATGTGACCAACCGTCAATGCCATCCCTAGAGCCATGCCGCGAGGGTGGCTAATTAAGTTTTATATTTTTATGTGATTTATTGTTTTCGGTCCATATCTCTCCAGGTCGCTGTGAGCTATATGGGGACCCCCACTACATATCTTTCCAAGGTGTGAACTTTGATTTCCTGGAAGAGTGCACCTACGTCCTGGTGGAGGAGCAGTCCCCACTTCATCATCTGACCATTGCTGTGGACAACTTCTACTGTGCGCCAGGCCTCGACGGCTCCTGTGCTAAAGGCATCATCTTGAAATATCAGAACAATACAGCCACACTCAGTATCATTCCACATTTGTTTGCAGTACAGGTAGGATACAACTTTCTATTTATTTATAGTGTGTCATGTCACCCTTCCTCCTTAAATATTGGCTATTTGGCTACATAGATGCTGATAATCATTTGCTGTGATATAGGATATTTTTACTACACAACCATACTCTGTTGAAAGAATGAGACATTTGGTTTGATACTGATCTAATCTGCCCCAGGCCACTCTGAACAATGCGACCGTAACGCCGCCGTATGTGGAGCATGGGTGGAAGTTTGAGACCACGGGATACGTAGTGTCAATCTACCTCCCAGAGATCCGCTCTTATGTCTCCCTCAGTCTGTCTTACACCCTGGTGGTCAGTCTGGCCATGGAGCACTTCCTCAACAACACCCAAGGACAGTGTGGTGGGTAATGGATCGAAAGGGTCCACGGTTGTGGTGCAAGTGCATACTGTATGTCCATTTTAGTGGTGTGTTTGTCTGTGTAGAGTGGATTTTCCGGTAATGCAAAAAGAAACCTCTTTCTTTTTTTGTGAATTTATCAACTTTGTCTTGTCCGTCAGCTCTCATGTCGGCTGCTTTGCTGAATAAGCTTGTAGGCTAAAAAAGCCAAACAATAAGTTTAACTTAAAGGTACATTAAACAATTTCTGACCCCTAGAGGGCAGAAAGAAACAACAAACCCAAGGAAACATGTTGTCTGTGATGCAATTTGCGTCTGTTTATCCAATGGTAATATCAAATTCTTAATGCAGGTGTATGTGAGTTGTTTCCTCTTAGACTAGAGAAGACCAGCTAGCTGTGTGGCGATAAAACAATTCTACTTCATCAGATGATTTTGATATGTAATGTTACCAGAATAATCTTTTTCCAACTTAGCTGTTTTTTGTGCTGGGCCGATTCTCTTGTGCTCCTATAATGGCTCCAGCTATGGCTTCTCAGAGATGCCACTGCAAAGCTGCTATCCTGACAGTTTAATGCTTAGCTTGGAATGGAATTGAATGTTTATGTCAATTACAATGTACAAGTGCATAATAGATATTAGATCACACATCTTCTTCGCTGAAGCTCACCTCTCCCTCTACACTCCAGGTGTATGCGGTGTTGGATCATGTATCCGTAAAGGAGGGCAGATCGAGGACGACAGCTGCTGTGATAAGACGGCTTATGACTGGGTGTACCCCGACCCGCTGAAGCCGGCCTGTGTTTCCGCACCAAGGAACATACCTTGTCACCCAGGGCCCACTCCAGTACCCACTAACAGTCCCACTGTCACCACCTCCTGCCCTGCGAGCCTGCTATGTGAGCTGCTGCACCACCCGTAAGCTCCACACACACACACACACACACACACACACACACACACACACACCTTGTGAGGGAACTGGTGGTAGAATTGGGAATTAGTGTGTTGGCTGGTGAATGTGTACTGCGATCACACTGTATGTCATAACGGCGATGCAATGCTTTTTCTTTACTTAAGAACTTCCTTTGCAACTAATGTAGACACACAGTAGGAACCACCCAGAGTCACCCCATCCACCCCATCCACCTAGTAGTGACCTGGTAACTCTGCATAGCACTCTAGCAGTCACCTAGTAGCATTCTAGCAACCCCGTGGAACACTTTTCTGTTTTGTTTCTTATCATTTTGATGGTGTATAACCTTGGCTGTCTATCTCTCTGTGCATGTTTTGAGTTGTTGTATGTTGTATATTACTATATTTTTTAACTATTGACTGAAAATCAAATCTGTTTTGTTTCCTCAGAGTCTTTTTAAGTTGCAGCAGCTACGTGAATCTGATCCTTAAAAAGAAGAACTGTGAGTTTGACTCATGCCGCAGTGGCCCTTGCTCTTCACTAGAGCAAGCTGCTGAGGAATGCAGGAACGCTGGTTTCTGTGTTGACTGGAGACCACTGACTAATGGAAGCTGTGGTAAGTATCATATATGCTTTTTGTTATACTCTGCAAAGCAAAGCCAGTCAGACCAGGAACAAATGATTGTCTTAATGTATTTGCACACTTTTCTGTGTTTTATGGACTTGACTGTAATGATGTTTTGGTTAAAAATGTAAATGATAAATCCCTCCTTAAACTGATACTTACTTTAATAACTTCAGTGTCCTTGTTCATGTTTCAGATGTGAACTGTCCAAAAGGACTGCTTTACAGAGAATGTCATGACAAGCTGGATGACATCTGCCATGGAGGGTTTGTAAAGTTTACTTCGACCAAATAACATCCGTGCACTTGTTGTGACATTTATTTCTCACTCTATTAAATCCAAAATGTTAATCCTGTCAAGATTTTTCCATTTCCATTTCTATTTCACTTCTGGTTTGGCTACACAGAGTGACATATCCAGGAGCCTTCTTCAAGAAGAACAGTACAGGCTGTTTTTGTCCCAGCGGCCAGTTACGGGCAGGACCTCACTCAAACATCTGTGTCTCTGACTGTCCCTGTGAGTAACCAGGCCCACAGTAGACACACCTACACAATCTTTGTATGAAATCGTATGCATTGCAGTGATTTGTGATGTACAGGCACAGCAGTACAGTACATCTGCCTGCTGGAGACACCCATTTCATGATGTCGTCATAAATAATGTTCATGTAGAGTTTGTTTTCTCGTCCATCAGATTGTAGAGGACCACTTGGTGAGCCCAAACTGGTAAAAATCTTTGTCTCATCAATGCGAAAATAGTAATATCTCTGACTCTAGCATACTTTATAATGTACTGTATTTCTATAAATGTCTTCCAGCTCGGTGAGGTGTGGCAGTCCGGCTGTCACCTGTGTAAATGTAACATCCAGACTCGGACAGAGGAGTGTTCTCTAAAACCTCTTGAGCCGGCTCCTACCTGTAGCCCCGGTACTGTATTGGTAAACACCTCTTGCTGTGGTGATGCGACATGTGGTAAGCACTGGCACTTTAAAAATGATGGTTTAAGTACTATCACTTCCTCACACAAATACTAATACAAAGTTGGGCTTCTGTGCCGAGGCACTTATTACTTCATGTGTTATTTTTCAGTTGAGAAGACGTGCAGTTATCATGGAAAAACATACAAGGTATGTTGTTTCCAATCTCATATCAATCTTTACATGACACAGAAAAGTGTTCTCTTCTCCCTTAGAGGAAAAGTGCATTTTGGATTGAAATGAATCATTGTACTGTAAAAGTGTCTTGTCGTGATATCTATCTTTGTGTGTGTAGGTGGGAGACAGATGGAAGGATGCCGCCCATCCCTGCATGTCATTCAGTTGCAGCAAAGAGGGTATTCAGACTGAGACCAGAGTCTGTCCCACGGAAAACTGTCACGAGGTACTGCACACCCCCTGTAACATCTTACAAGCGTCATTCTGCAGTAATAACTCTTGTATTACTGAATTTCCCACCAGCTAAAGTATATCGAAAGTATTGCGTAGAGCTGCACTTTGGAACAGAGAAACGTTTTTCATTCTCATTTACTGGGTGTGGAAAGAAAGCATTTTTCTTCCTACAGGGGATGCATTGTGCTAATACACTGGAACCAGGCCATAGTGAAATGTTTAAAGAATAAGCAGAAGAACTAATATTTGACCTGAAGCTGTTGCAATTTATTCATCAGGAGGACAGAATTTGGGACAACCAACACTGTTGCTTTACATGTGAGTTAAGTCAAAATCAATAAAATATTGAAGTCATTTACAACTGCTGACTTTGTCACATTGACTTCCTTTCAGTTCGTAGAGTTTTGACATTTCTCTTCCAACAATTTAACCATTGAAAGTTAAACAATGTGGTTAGTCCCACATTGTTTAACATTGTTTTTTTCTCACTCTCATCATGCTTCCTCCCGTATTAATTTCCCCTGACTCCAGGTAACCAGAGCTGTGCTCCGAAGGTGACCAGTATCAGCGTCACCTTAGACAACTGTACCACCATCATGAAGATACCTGTGTGTCAGGGCCAATGCGTGTCCGAGCCCAGGTGAGAAGAAATATACCTGTCACTGATCAATAGCGATAGTTAATACACAGCACAAAATTGTGTTTAAACTGAGGACTCAGCAAGAGTTGACCCCTTCCCTCTCTCCCCTCTCTCCCCTCCTCCCCTCCTGTGCCTCGGTTCACCGCAATAGGGTCGTGTCATACGGTGACCTGCAGGTGGAGCAGAAGCACCGATCCTGTCAGGAGCAGAGCTCTGAGAGGAGATCGGTGACCCTGCAGTGCTTCGACCGCACTACCAGACACTTCGCTTACATGCACATCACCAGCTGTGGGTGCAGAACCTTTTCTGTGACTCCTGCGCGGAACAGTACTGACAGCTCAGACCGCAGATAAGAATAAGCCATTTTGTAATGTATCCGTTAGATTTCCAAATCAAAATCTAATGTATTCAAATTCAATAGATTTTTAATCACCATCAGAATCAGGTTTATTGCCAAGTAGGTTTTTACATACAAGGACTTTGCCTTGGTATTTTTGTATGTATTTTGGGTCATAACAATAAAAATAGTAGGAGAAAAGAAAAAGAAAAAAACAACTGAGTCAAGAGTCATTCATATAGAATCTATTTAAAATTTACAAATGCAAAGTATGAACAATATATAAAAAGTATGCAAAATATGTTTTTAAAATGAACAGAGCTCTACAGTTTTTATAGCAAAGAGGATGGATGCAAAATATTGACTCATTCAACATCTGTTTTGTTCTTTATTTAAAGCAATTACTAATCTGCTTTCTGTCAAATGGTATGTCGTGTGAATCTTTTTTCAGTTGCAGTATGAAGCCCAATTTAAATCTACTCTGTTCACACCATCTCTAATTATATATTAGCAGCCACACTGCTTTGATCACTCCCATTTCCATGCCAATAGCACGTCTTCCAGAACTTAAATGTTTGTTTTATGCAAATTACAAAAAAAACAACTTCTCAATAGTTGGATCTTGCCATGGATGTGGTTTTGGATTTTATTTGCCCAGGTTTTGAGACGCTGTGCTGAGATACTGTACTTCAGCCTCCACCCCAGTACAATTATGGTAAAGGAAACGTATTTGAAAAGTGACACTTAAAGATGACCACATCGCTTTCCAGAATCAATATCATCGTTACTCAAAATAATCCAAAAACTTCCCTGTAAATGGTTAACTCTAAAACTCCTTTCTACGGAAGAAACGTCCCTCTGAAAGCCGTTGACGACGTGTCTGTGGATTAACAAGTAGTTCTTTACTAAAATAATCTCCGTGTCATTACTACAATGAAACTATGAAATACCCAAATATGAAACACAGCTGACGAGGAATACCATGTTGCTCAGGAGCAGCCGTGGGGCAATTTTGTGGAGCTGACTTGTTTTTTAAAAGTTCTTTGGTGTGCTGAACTTTAAATATGTCGACAAGGCTGATCAGGTGATGTGATGTGTGATACAGAGAGAAAGCTATTGTTAGGGGCTATCAATAGGACAGGAAGTCTAGGAAATGCCCAGCCTTACAAAAGCTGAATTTCTCCAGGAGAGGAAAGCATTGCCTTCTTTCGAAACAGCAAACCAACAGAAACAGCAGACTTGTAAAATAAGCTTTGGCCAGCTTCACGCTGCTGCTGTTTGTTGTGCGTTCAAAAGGATGGATACTTGGAAGGCTTATGATGTTCACAGAGGAGGATGTGCGAGTGTGCGTAGACTGTGAATGTCTGTGTGTGTTTGCATTCAGTGAACCTCTGAACCCTTCCGGTGCTGGTTCTGGACATGCATCCCACTGGAACTTCTCCAACCAGAGCAGTCACGTTTGGGATTGTGTGTGTGTGCGTGTGTGTGCTTGTCTGTGTGCATGAGGGTTGGAGGGGTTGGAGGGCTATTTGACATGATCACCAAGTGCACATGAGTGGCTGGGTTACTGATTATAGGTGATGTTATAGATTGTTTGTGATAAGACTCTTGTTTAAAGCACAAAGTCCTGCCAGGTACAACGCACCTTCAGCTACTTTGCCACATCCTTCCCATCCCTCGTAGGACAGCGGCTGCCTCTCAGGTAAATACTTTTTCTGGTTTTTCACTACTTCTAGTTCTGCACAATGTTCTTCTCTAGGATTCACTGAGGAAAAATGGCACCATTTACTTGTGTTTTAGTGGAAATTACTGCTATATTGTCTGTATTGTGAAAAAAATGGGAATTTGGTAACAAATCTCAAATTCTAAGCTTCTTCAAGATGTATATACCAATATGTATGACAGATTGGGGACTCAATTTTATTCTTAGTATTTCTTCTATTCAGCCAATATAAAATTACACTGCTACATGCACTCACTAAAAACTCTTTATCATTTCATTTAACAGAAAATAGAAGAAACTGTTAAGAAGAAAGTAGGTCATTTTATTATTTTGTATATTTTGAAGTAAAAACAATTTCATAAATCAGATGAAATTAAGACCATTTGCCCCAAACTCTAATGTGCTCATAATCTTGGTGTCTTTATGCAGGTCCATTGGTGGTGTGTTTTCTGCTTCCTCGCATCTGTTGAGCACACAGCAGCATCATGAGTGTAGAGTCCGAAAAACCACGTGAGGCTTGCTGCTCTAAGCTCAAGGTCGGTGAAATGTTACCCTTTCCCTGTATTACAAAGTGTTAGGCAACATCGCTATGTGCTTCATGTATGGTCATTTAAATCCTTGGTTGTGAACACAAATGGACATCTGAAAACCTGTGGTGCTCCCAAGTTGCGAAATCCCCTTGTAAAGTTTTTCTTTTACCGTATCTCTCTGTATTTGTCTTGGTGAGGCATTTCCATGTCAGTAGTAAATGTGTCCGACAAATGCTACACCTGGAGTAAAAGGCAAAGCATTAACAAAAAAAAGCCAACATTTTACCTTGACCAAAAAATTCATCAGCGCACCCCCGCCCCAGTAAAGCGTGTAACCTCTCTGATGTTAAAATGTTAAAAAACGTCTTGCACTTTTTGTTAACCTGTGGAGCTTTAACTGTTTAGTATTCACAGAATAGTCGATGACCTACAGGCCAGTGTGATCCCTTTTAATCTTTAACTATCCTTGTGCGACGAATATGGCTGCACACGAGTAGTATTTGAACTGGTAAAGCAAATAAACTACGAAAGGGACTTGAATTAATTCCCAAAGATTTCAATCGAAGGTTTCAGTAAATATTACTTCATTTAATTCCCACATGATTTTTGTCTTTGTGTCCCTTTCTTCTTTACCTGCTTACATTTGACAAAATATGTTGCGACAACTTGTATGCTGTGATTCCAAAATCCAAATTCCAAAAACAGTTAGATTTAAACACGTTTACATTAGATTAGATTTAAACCAATCTAGGTTCCATGTAAATTAATGGTAATCCAATCAAGGGTAAAAGCTGTTGTAAAGCACTGTAGGTCTTTAAATGTGTGTTAGGGGTGAGACTACTCTATCATGGGTGTGTTCTATGTGATACTGCAGTCATTCACCCTTCCCCTTAACATTTGTGAAAGGTGCAATTACATCCTTTCATCCTTTGTATTGGAACAAGCCTCATTCAAAAACCTCTCATTGCATGACAAACAAAAGTAGATTAATCCTCTCACTCTGAATTCTCTGAGAAGAGATTATTATCGAGGTAATCATTTTGACAACAGCCTGCAATACTCATGTTCACCATCTAGAGATCTTGTGAGACTCAGTCTGAGCGGAAGCCCTTTCACTAAACCTAGTCTAATCAAATCAAACGTCCCCTAAGTGCTCTTGTTTTAGAGAAGAACAGTTTCATCCAACAGCCTGTTGTTTATGCTTGTGTGTTTCCAGCTCTTCCTGGCCTCTATGGCGTTTGTATACTTTTCCAAGGCCTTTGGTGGTGCCTATATGAAGAGCTCCATCACCCAGATTGAGAGGCGCTTTGACATCCCCAGCTCCCTCACTGGGGTTATAGATGGCAGCTTTGAAATGGGTATGTGCCGTTTTTTTTACATTTTTTTAAAAAGATTTTAGATGGAAATGTTAAAACTCTTTTAAGCTACATCATGGTATATTACATAATGAATATGAGGCTGCCAGGAGGTTTTTACGAGTCGGTGTTTGTGTTGAGATGTAACAAGTTAATTATTCAGCTTTGTTAGTTTTGGACCGAGCCAGGCTAGCTGTTTCCCTGTTTCCAGTCTGTATTCTAAGTCATGCCAAGCGTCTCCTGACTCTAGCTTCACATTAGGCGTAGAGACATGAGAGTGGTATCCGTCTCGTCACCTAACGCTCTGCAAGAATGCGAATATGTGTATTTTCCAAAATGTCAAACTATTCCTTTAGGTCAATAATTCATTCATTCATGAAGTTATTTTTGAATTTGTGTCCCTCCCAGGCAACCTGTTGGTAATAGCCTTTGTGAGCTACTTTGGTGCTAAGCTCCATCGTCCCAGGCTGATCGGTGTCGGCTGTTTGATCATGGCTCTTGGCTCTTTCCTCATAGCCCTGCCTCACTTCTTCCAGGGACCGTTAGTACACAGTTTCCTTTATCTTCTTAATATTCAAATGTTGTATTTGTAATACTGTGGCCTTGTTAAGGTATATCCTGCAGTAATGTGCACATGGTGGGATTAACCTGTTTGGGGCCTCAGGGCTAATGTTTGCTGTTGGGTCCATATTGAGGCCCCTACCCAACATGTGTACATACCCTATTGCCTCCTAGTTCAGTGCACACAGCAGAGTATACAGTATTATAAATGAGGAAATAAAACTACCTAGACACAGGTTTTCTGTGTGTAAATTAGTTTATGGTAATTTTATTAAACAAAAGCTTACTTAGCAACAGATACCATCTGAGTTTGGTGACATGTTTGCCTTGAGTGACATAAGGTTTAGACATATGTCTACCAGAACCCCTCCTCGTCTATTCAAGACGTAGATCGTGTCATTTTGAAACGGACCGTTGTGTAATAATTCTCAATATTTCCCAGGTATAAATATGAGACCAGTGTGTCTCACAGTACAGCCGACAACAGCACCCACAGCACCCTGCCCTGTCTGTCCAGCCAAAGCCTGCCTCATGCAGATGAAGGGCCTGATTCTAAGAACAGAACAGGTAAATGGCAAACACATTCACTGCATTAGATGTATGATCTCTCAGGTTTGAGATTTCAGTCACTTGTCCATTTTAGATATGAGACCAAATCAGTGCATAGAAGCGGAAGATGAGCAATGCTCTCGAAGGAATTTTCAATATTATGTCCAGTTTCAGTCAAGTTTTCCTCCCTCAGCTTGTGAAAAGGCAGCCGGCTCCTCCCTGTGGATCTATGTACTCCTGGGAAACATGCTGCGTGGAATTGGAGAGACTCCCATCATGCCTCTGGGTGTGTCCTACCTGGATGACTTCTCCAGAGAAGAGAACACTCCTTTCTATTTGGGTGTGTTACTTTTTACTTCCTACTGTCAGTGCTATTTTTTTATTTGATTTTATTTGTTGGGCATTTTTTTTGCCATTATTTGGTAGTGACAGGTGAAGAGGTAGATAGGACACGGGGAGAGAGAGGGGTATGACATGCAACAAAGGCGACCAGTGCAGTTAAAATTTCACTCTTTCCTGTTTGGGCTGGTTACTGTACGCTGCTCCAGGGCTTAGCTATATTATTTTCCATCTTTTTAGATCACTGTGATCTTTTACTCTAACTAACTTAATGTCTCGCTATTGTTGTTTCGTCGCTCTTCTGTGTGCCTATCCTGTGTGATCTGGATAATGCTTGATTAATATCACAGTACTAGAGGACATAACCTTTCTTTCTCTGTTTCTCCTTTTGCCAGCCTGCATCCACACAGTGGGAATCTTAGGACCTATGTTTGGGTTCATGCTCGGGTCCTTACTTGCCAAGATCTACGTGGACATTGGATCTGTGGATTTAGGTATGGGACTCAAAAGTACACGATGTGTTCATGTGCCACAACATGCAGACTGTACTTTTTTAGCAGTTTTTGAAAATTCTCCTCTTGTTTTATTAGTGCTTACCTATTAAGTCAAGATTAGCCTGGATTGATAAGATACATATTGAGTAATGGGCTGTGTGCAGCCCTATTACACGTAACCCCTCTGTCAAAATGTTGCATCAAACTGCCTTTCAGCAAAACAGTTAATCCTTCCTCTCTTTGAACTTACATGGAAAGGTCGTAGTTACGAATATTCCAGGGACAAGAGGATTTCCCAACATTTCATCCTGTTATCAGAGAAGGACTAGTTCACCATTTACTACATGGATCAGAGCTGTTGACAGTCCCTGAATAAGAGGATCGAATGCTCCCATTGTACCTCCTGCTAATGTCCAAGCTGTTACGACGCAAAGGGTAGGGGGTTTTACCAATGACAGTCACATAAACACAGTCCCCTTCATAATCTGCTGTCTTTGCTCGTCTTCCCTCTCCCAGACAGCATCACCATCAACCACAAGGACTCCCGCTGGGTGGGGGCCTGGTGGCTGGGCTTCATAGTTGTTGGCATCGTAATCCTGCTGTCCAGCATCCCTTTCTGGTTCCTGCCCAAATCTTTGCCCAAGCAGGGGCAAAAGCAGAGCCAGAGTAAAGGCACAGAGCTCGCCCCAGTGGCAGAGCAGGAGAATTTTCTGCCAGAGGAAAACCAGGATAATAAGGAGGAGAAGGCAGTTACATTTCAGGAGCTGGCTAAAGGTACCATCCAATCAACCACTGTGATGAGTTTAAGGACGGGTCATCACATAAGACTTGTCAGAAAAATTCCTTACAGAAAAAATAAGGCTTTAAAGTAGTTTTTTTATGTTTTTTAGTTTTGCGCTTATATTTCATGTTCCACAAGTACACCCAATTTAGAACAGTTAACTATGTAGAGTTTGTCTATGAGCAGCAAAACAATGCATGCTCTATCATCAAAGATTTTAAAAACCAAGAAATGTGTCCCTCTATGTTTAATCATTAACCATGGACAGCCCAGGAAACTGTTACTTAAGCTTTTGTATACAATGATCAGCAAAGTAAAATTATTGTTTTTATCAATGGAGTCTGGTGGCGAGCGAGAGTGATGTAACAGTTATTTCTGGTTAAACAAAAAGGATCTTACTCTTTAACAAAAAGGTCTATCTCTGTAAAGATCCTTCCCATAATGTTGTCAGACACTAACAATCTGAGCCTGTCAGTGGAAAAAACAAGCACTTTTAGTGAACGTACTTTGACAGGCACATTTGTCCCCAAGGATTACATTGTAGCCATTTTCAGCCTTTTGCAGCCTTTTCACATCTCTGTGAATTACGGGTTTTATTTTGACCAAACCAGAGTTGGTGATAGTTGGAACAGTGGAAAGACAAACAAAGACAGTTTTAGTGAGTTTTACTTTTTTTCTGTCCAGTTTAAATGAAGTGTGTTTTACTATATTCTGCAAGGCAAAATTACCGTTTTTCTCAATGGGGTCTGGTAAAATACACGTAAAACTAAAGAATAAGAACTATATAGAGGTCATGTAATAATGCTGTTTAATGTATGCCAAATGAATCTATGTTGCTGAGTTTCAACAGGTAGACAATATGCATAATATGCCAGGAACATTAGTGTGGAAGTTAAAGAAGAAAATTAATAAGCATGCCTTACCAAATATATGTGTATAAACATTTGCGTTGTGAATGTGCATAGATATATGTATGTCATATATATCAAATAGAAAGTTGGTCAACATTCCATTATTAACAGTATCACAATAAAACCATTTTGCTCTGATTTCTCTTTGCGTTTTGTTCTTCACCAGATTTCATTCCATCTCTGAGGAGACTCTTCAGGAACAGCATCTTCTCGCTGATGGTCCTCACCTACCTGGTGGCTGTCAACGGCTTCATAGGCATGATCACCTTCAAGCCAAAGTTCTTGGAGCAAATCTATGGCCAATCAGCCTCCAAGGCCATTTTCCTCATAGGTACCGAGCAATAACTGGCCCCCATTCACTCTGCGTCCACTGCACTTTGTAGCCCAAGGCAACTGAAACAATGATGTTATTGGAAGGAAGTGTGATTGCGAGAGATAAAGTTGACTTGGAATGTAAGCAGTTTATCAGCATGGCTAGTTGACAGTGTTATTGTTGGAATATTTTTAAATATATTTCAAAGTAATTATTCTACAATAAACTACTATTATGAAACGGAAGATTAGAACAACAACAATTGGCTACTTAACAGAACCATTTTTAATGCAAAAAGCTTATTATGTTTTATGGACACAACATAGCTCTCGAATGCAGCGTTGTTTGGTTGGTTATGTCAGACACAGAGTCTCTTACCGGCACATGACTGCATCGTGGAGGTAGTGATTCTGTAACAAGCCCTCCAAACCATAGACTGTGTCGGTTGTTTGTTCCTGCCCTCTAATACGACTCACAGGAGCTTTCCTAAATTAGCGCCCCTAGTGGTGGCAGTTGAGCATGAGCTACAAGCATACATAACGTACGTCAAACCACGTGGTTAATATAGTAAAATGATGGCAGTTTGGTTAGGTTTATGCAAAAAAAAACTATGGTTTGGGTTATGTTCTTTGTTCTCTGAATGTTCCTTGTTTGTTTGTGCCATCCATCCACCCCACCACGTCCAGACACAGACTTTATAGCCCTTGTTCCAGTGACTACATCACCTGATACCAATTACCACGACCACTAGAGGTCACATCCAACAATACATTTAAACATGGGTCATAATCAGCCACTTGCACAAACAACCTATATGGACGTTTTTCTGGTGAGGACAGTCTGTGTAAGACATTGCAAATCTTCTTCTTCTTCTTTTTCTTTCGCCTGTTCCCTTTCAGATAATTTACCTATGTCTTTGATTCCCAACCAGGGGTACTTGTAATCCATGGGATGGATACGAGGAAAGATTGCGGAGGAGCTCAACTAATTAAAAATAAAAAGAATGCAATTTAAAAAATCCACATTGGATCAGCTGTAACACCTGAACAGTGTTGCAAGTGAGAGTGTTTGAGTTAGCAAATTAATGAATAAATGGTCAACAGATAGCTAAAAGTAATGGATAAATAGTTAAAATAAATGGTTACTTAAATCGTTAAAATAGTTAGCTAAATAGACTCAGGCCCATGTGCAGGGCCCACCGGCAGTGATACGGGTTCGAGTCCGACCCGCGGCGAATTTCTGCATGTCAATCCCCCATCTCTCTCCCACATTTCCTGTCTCTCTTCAGCTTTCACTATCAGTAAAGGCAAACAATAACCCCCAAAAAAGTTAGCAAAAAGTAATGGGGAATATTGTTAAAATAGTTAATTAAAAGTAATGAAAATATTTGAAATAGGTAGCTAAAAGTAATGGATAAACAGTTGAATAGTTTGCTAAAAGTAACAAATAATTGTAGTTTCTGCCCCTGCAAATGGTAGAAGTATTAATGCAAACTCACTAGTTGATGGGTATTACAAAAAATATTGTAAGGTCATCCACTTTTATGTAATTAATTGTGTTAAATAACATAGTTCAAATGATTTCAAATGAATTTGGAACATGACAGGTGATGTTGACGGAGGGGTAAGTTCATCTGACCCGACTGTCCATTTGTGCATCCATCCAGGCATACTGAACCTGCCAGCAGTAGCTTTGGGCATCATCACCGGCGGATTTGTACTGAAGCGTTTCAAGCTGGGTGTGGTCGGAGCAGCCAGGGTGTCAATCGCTGCCTCCCTCGGGTCCTTTTGTCTGCTTTTCATTCAGGTCTTCATCCACTGTGATAATGCAGAGGTGGGAGGTCTTACCGTCTCATATCAGGGGTAAGTGGCATGCCAACAATCCTTTTCCCTGAAAATAGAAGTTAGTGAAGGAATGGTTGCATTGCACAGTTTCGTATCACTCAGTCTTTGAATGTTTTTTTGTTGTTCTTTGTGTTTATTTTTAGCATTTCTGCAACCAATTCAAAACATGAGAAACACATAGGCCTAATTACCGCCAGAGTTTGCTACTGAAATGTTTTTGACTCCATTGTGAGTTAAGAGTGAGCTCCATGGACCAATGTCCCCTACTCTGCTCGTGTGCACCAGGGCGCCTCAAGTGTCCTACAACCAACAGACTTTGCTGTCCCAGTGCAACCTGGGCTGCTCCTGCTCAATGAAGCATTGGGACCCAGTGTGCGCCTACAACGGGATGACGTATGCCTCGCCCTGCCTGGCTGGCTGCCAGACCGCCACCGGCAACGGCAAAGAAATTGTAAGAGGGCAACTTACATTTCTTCATAGAAATAGATAAGACTGGTAGATTCTGACACACACAAAGGCACACAACGTAACAACAGTTCTTCGTACATACACGTCATTTCATTAAACGTCTTACTGAAATGCGATGAAGATTAAGCGGAAATTCGGGAAAAATGTATTTCGAAGTTTCACATTCTCTATCCCCAAAATTACATTATCAAACAACAACTTGTGAAATAGACTGGACATCACGAACTGATCTTAAAATATCTGAGTGTTGATATACTTCCACTGATGGCTGCCAGAGGCTACCGTGTTCATTACACCTCACAATATCAAATCGCTGCATGGAAGACATACTGTAACCGTACTGCACTGAAAATGTTGCTATTCCTAGAGCCTCACCGGTAGTTTTTCCAGAGGGTGGCGTGAGAGTAAACGCCATTGGGCCATTAAAATCAAAAGGGTTTGTCCCTTTGGGAGCATAAATGTGCTCATCAACTCATATCAGACAAATGTAAATGGATAACTAGTAGTTGGATTTCGGAAACCTACAGCCGACAGTGAGAGGTAATTATTCACATCTCTCTCTTCTGTTTTTTTTTAGGTTTTTCATAACTGTACCTGCATTGGCGAGATGACGACTCCGGCCATGAACATGTCCGCAGTGCTGGGCCAGTGCCCCAGGAAGAGCGACTGCGATCGCATATTCAAGATCTTCATGGCTTTGTCTGTAGTGGGGTCCTACATTTCTGCCTGTGGGGGCACGCCGGGATACATCGTGCTGCTCAGGTCAGAGACACGAAAGCTTTTACGACTGTGTATAACGATGCCTTGCAGTGTCTTATTCATGTTTGCCATATGTGGTGATTTTATGAGATAAAATGCAAGCAGCAAAATGGGGACTTTGTGTGAACTGCTTGTGTGACACTATTGTAGGTAAAACTGCAGCTTGTGTATTCTTAAAGCTAAAATGCTGATTTGATACTGTTTAATCTTCCAGGTCCATACAGCAAGACCTGAAGTCACTGGCTTTGGGTATGCAAACACTGATAGTAAGAACTCTGGGTGAGTACCAAATATTTTGTCATTGTTCTGTTTACTGTTAATGGTATTATTTAACTCACAGGACCATTCTTATACTGACAGCAATGATTAGTGAAATTCCGTTTTGGCTCTTTTTATGTGTAAGCACGTGTCACCGTGTGTTTTCAGGTGGGATACCTCCTCCTATATATTTCGGAGCACTGATTGACCGAACCTGCTTGAAGTGGGGTACCAAGCAGTGTGGAGGCCGTGGAGCATGTAGACTCTACGATGCTAATGCATTTAGGTACAGCGAAACTGGACTCGTATTTTCTTGCTAGAATACCCTACTCGTACTATTCCAGAGGATGACGTGTTTTATCATTTAAAGAGGAAATATCTCTAAACGTTCTCATCTGTTTTTCCTTAAGTTTTAATTTTTTGAAATTGCTATTTGCAGTTTAAATGACATCTAATACTAACTAACACACTAGTCGTACCACTACAATGAACATGAACAACGAGTAATTTAACAATAAACACTTTAATGTGTGAAACACCTTATAAATGTTGAGAAATTGCTGTTGTTGTACGTCAATTTAAAGCAATATTTCGATATTTTGAGAAATGTACGCACTCTCACGTCTTTATTCTAAATATGAAGCTACTGCCAGCAGCCGATTAGCTTAGCTAATGACAAGTTGTGGTTTTTACAGAGGGTTGTGTACGGGACTATTTCCTGGGAGTCACTGCTCCTGGCCAAGAATTAATCCCATGCAGTAACCCCCCCGTAAAACCACATCCTATCCCTTGGTGGTATAACTAATTACTGAGCATTTAATACATAAATATATCCTTTGAATTTCGAGAGTTTCTACAGGGTTTTCGATTCTTAATACAATTTTTTTTTTTTTGCTCAAAACCCAGATTAAAAATTCCAATTGAATGCTCTTAAATGAAGTAAAATATAAAAAATTTAAACTTAACCTGTTCCACTGTACTTTACTTACAGAATGACATTCATGGGGTTGATTACTGGACTCTACTTCCTATCCAACATGCTGTGGGGAGGCCTCTACTTCAAAATTGTAAAGAGACAGAAGAAGTTAGCACTGAGGAATCAGGCCAAAGAAAATGGACTGGACGGTGACAGCGTGGGCAATGGACACGCCAACATCAACATTGCCAAAAACAAAGAAGACACGGACAAGGAGAGCACCATTTAAGGTATTTGAGGAAGGCAACACCACTGTATAATGCAAATGAACAACACAGATTTTCCATTGCCTATGTACTGTTCTGCGTCCATACTGGACAATTTGGTAATGGTACAGTGTCAGCGCTCTTTGGCCTTTGAGCAGTAGACCTCTTTTTTTACACAGATATGGTGCCAAAAACATCAGCTGCTGTTTGTTCACGTCAAAGGTGAAAGATCCTGACTAGAGCTTAGTTTTAATATGAACAACCATCCACTGTTTATACTTGAATAGCATTAGATCACGTAATGATAGTAATGTCTCTTCCTACCGCTTTACATTCAATATTTGTTCAGTTTGGCAAATATACACTATATGTACAATATATGTACAGTGTATAGTTTTAAATACTAGTACAAGACAACTTAAGTGTTTGTGGCCTAAGATGTGGTAGCATCACTTAGTAACATGAAGTATTGTTCACGTTTTTCAGTGACAGTGAGAGTTGCGAGATTATACAGCCTACCTCACTGTCTTCATTGAACTGTATTGTAACGAGGGCAGTGAGGGTGGCTGAGGTTTAAGTTTAGGGAGTGTTAGAGTTTAGTAAATAAGTTAACAACATAAGTGCAGAGCTTTAACTTGACCAGTAAATGAGCCAATTTAAATACACGAGGAGGAAATCAGATGGGGATTCCTGAAGGGATAATTAGAAAATAAATACTGCACTTGTCTGACTATAGCTGGTATAATTAGGACTGGGGTAAGTCTAGATTTGACTTCCTAAATAGGTGTCTATTTTTGTTGCAAGAGAGGCAGCCAACTTACCATATTCTAAGATAGATGGTACCTACTAGATGGCTGCAGAGTAGATAAAGTAAAGTGTTTTGCTTCTTCCTATGGAAGTCTCAGCTGTAGTTTGATAGATTGAGTGTTGGTAGAGTCTGTGATTGCTGCGTGGCTGATTCAGTCATTGACAGCAGTGCAAGTTTTCTGAGCTTTGAAAATGCAACGCTGTTGGAGGTGGAGTCTTGTTGTCATGTTGAGGTTGCCTGGCAACCAGCAAAGACTATGGATAAAATAAATTAACGTGCTAATTAATAAGCTTGAGAGATGCCGGTAGGCTTTGGACAGAGCCAGGCTAGCTGCTACCCTCTGTTCCCAGTCTTTGTGCTAAGCTAAGCTAACCAGCTGCTGACAGTCCAATAGTGGTATCAATCTTCTCATCTAACTATATATGTATTTCCTAAAATGTGGAACTATTCCTATAAGACATTTTTGAATCAGTTTTGAATAAAAATGTTGGACAAAACAATAGCCTTAATTTGATCATACTAGTGTAAGTTACTGTAGTTGTGGCCCAACATCACAATCTTTATTGTCTTCTAAAAGTAAACACTGTGAAAGGGATCTGAGAGTCTTCTAAAAATGTGAGTTCATCTTTATATACACTACCGCTCAAAAGATTGGAGTCTCCTGTTATATTGATGCTTTTCTTCTTTCCTTCAATAGTGGCTATTTTGACAGTGATAAAAACACTATAACTATTCACCAAATACATTATTTACATTTGAAAGTGTTTTAGAATAATTAAATGTTTAAAACTTCTGTTAGTTGATGTGATTTGTGTGTTCAGCTGCTATTCTGTGATGCAATTCCAATAGTGCTAACTCACGACTAACCTACTATTTCTATTTTGACGTTTTAAGAATGGCTTTGCTAAAGCTTTGCTCCACGCCTGTTAGTTCCAGCTTGTTAGAGGCATTATTGTGCACTTGACAGTGAAACAAGAACCTGTTTCTAGTTAAATCTGCACAGACTTTAATGCTGAGCTTCCAGTTTCTTTTACCAATGACTGCTGAAATTTCTTGTATTTAACTGTTTAACTGAGTTATCTTGGTCTCTTTCTGCCCTTTCAGTTGTCAGTCTGGTTGAAGCACTGTACAGCGTTTTGTTCTCCACGTACAAAACAAACAAGACTTTTTTTTTGCAAACCCTTCATACAAAATAACATTTATTTGTAAAGAGGGCTTCCTTTCATCCATCTGACTGGGGGCAGGCGACCCCAAACTTTGGAGCGGTAGTGTATTGAGTTGAATTGTGTTTGTGCTTTGAGACACTACATCTATGTCACTCAGATTGATTAGGAATAATTACTTGTCTTTCAGAGAGTGTTTCCAGTTTATTACCTTGCAAGCTAGTTTCTCTGATGCACAGATTTGTTATGACATACTGTATGTGGAACAGGGAAGGAGAGAGATAGTGGGGGTTTCTTGCTAAAACAAATGTTTCATTTAACAGGTTACATGTCGGCCTGATAACCTTTCCTCTGACTGTTAGCAATATTTCCCAGCAACGTTTGTCTTGTCTGACATTGCACACACTTCTTGTTGCATCACATCATTTTATACAAACCCTGAAGGTCTTGAACGTTCCTGTAGCCCCCTGACTCACCAGTGTTAGTCTGGCAAAGTTCACTATAGTTTGGACCGTGGACAAAGAGTGAGTGGAGTGTAAGTCAAACATGATTGTACTATGTTGTACTCTGTTATACGCCGTAGTTGTTGATTAAAATGTATCATCAATAAATATGCATAATTACTGTTAATATTGAGAATTTACATATCGAGTTAGATATGTTTGTATTGTGTCCATATATTTGGTGTTATCATTTCTGCCTTTTTTTTTCTTTTGTTTTTTACAGTTTTGTTGAATGTCCTCGAAGCATATCTTGTAAGCAATAAAGACAAATTTTCACAAAATCTTTTCAGTCTGTCTTCACTGATTTTCCTTTTTTTTTTTTTTTTTTTAACATGTTCTGCAAAGGCTGCAATAGGTCTGTTGTTACGGATGCAACAAAAGTCTCTCCTCTTTAACTTTATAACTTGTTTTTTGTTATACCTCTTCCACATGCTCAGTGTGTCCCACTGTAAACCTGTTATGGTCCTCTTAAAGCAGCTACAATCAATAATTTAATATTAACAGTAGATCACATGACTACTTACTTCGAGTTACCCTCAAGTTGACTGAACTTTTTAGCATATTTCGGCTCATTGGTTTGGTTTTCTGGCCCACAACTTTACTGTTTTGGTTAAATCTCACTGCTCTCATAGCGTCTTTTGTTGCTGAAGCATCTGTATTAGCAAAAAGGCCTAAAAAAAAACACGGTTGTCAGTGTACCCAGCACCAAACGGCACCAAAAGTTAGTGAACATAGTGGAACATTTAGTGGCGAAGGAGCAAAAAATCACTCTGGAATTAGTGTTGACCAAAAACAGAGCTAAAAAAGAATGACTATTAGTTATAATGTTTACCATGTTCATCATCTTAGTTTAGCTATTTAGCGTGCTAACATTTCAAGATACTCACGATAAAACAAAAATGGCAACGCGCTAGAGGAAAATTCAGGGGATCACCCAAGTTCACGCCGCTAACCCAGCTAAAAACATAAGGAAAAATATCCCCAAAAGAAACAAAGACAGAAAATACAATATATAGCTATAGACAACACATGAGGACGAGCTGGCTCAATGGCACCCATAATATAGGGGTCATTCATCTTTCCAATGGAAGTCCAGTTCCCAGTTGCTCACATGCTGATTTGAGAGACAAGGTTAGTTAATTTGCAATTCCACCTTTGAAATAAAAGAAATGTTTTCTTGTTTTGTTTTTTTGCTGGAAACTACCTCCAAATCTCTCCTTCCCTAAAAGTGAAAAAGTAAATCAGAACACTATGACGGACAGACATGTGCATCAGAGCATATGTTCATGTCATAACCTTTGGCAGTGGTCTATTTAACTTGATTTGACCCACATGATTTCTCCAAGTCGTTTGAATCAGGGATTTCATTTTGGAGTTTCTGAAGTGTTTGGCTTTTAATATTACATTTTTTTTTCACCGTTCTTGCAGCCTCCACAAGCCCCAGCAGCCAGATCAGGTAAACTTACTCATCATCAGCCTACTTCTCTATTTTTCCGAGTAACTCTGTAAACTAAAACCTTACCTAATCTTTCCCTTTGCACATGTGCGTCAATATATATCAGTCTGCTACGCTTAAAGTTGAAGGTTGTCATTACATAAACTGGTCTATCAAACTTTGACTCCTCCGTGTTTACTTTGAGTGTCACCAGATACGTTTTTCTTGTTTTGGACAAAAACTGATGGTTCAACTTGTGTTTGTTTGTTTTTTTCAACCTTTTTACCGTGTTATGTAATATATTGTAACCATTATGTCCAGTGATTAGAATATTGTATGATTGTTAAACCCTTTTATTACTACACCAACAGACAGAAAATGCTTTACTTTAGAGTAGAATATAGAAAGCAGCTTTTCTCTTTCATCCTCATCTTTAAATGGAAACGATATAATAGCCTTCATTTTTTCATCCCCTTTATGTTATTTTCCCCCAGTGTCTTGTTGCACATCAACCTGAGAGAATTTGCAGTGTCAGGTTTCACCAGCAGGCTGCACTCTATACAACAATATATCCACTGTAAGGTACTGCAATGCCCCCGAGGGTGTCTCACTGCTTCTGTTAGTGCGAACCAAAGCCTGGGAAAGTTGTAATGTAGAATTTCAAAAAATAATGTTAAAATCTCATTCGAAAACACAAGCGTCTACCTGAAACTAAGATACAGTGACAAAAGACATTGCAAAACTCAGGAGCCAAGTCTAATTTTTCAGAAAGGGAAAGTAGTCAACACTTCCTTCACTGTTGCTGTGCAGGAATGTGAAGGCTCTTAATCTTAATCCTTGGAATTTACGAGGGACCAAAGCTGATTGTGTGACCTGCTGCCTGCCTGCCCCGAACACCCCCCCCCCACCATGTCACAGGGGTAACAGAGCACTCCCTGAAACATGTTTACACTGCGACACACTGTTCCATGTTTTCATCAAAGCAATCCAGCACACCCAACCAGTAAGTGTTAATCAGGAGATATATGAAAGGCAACTTGGACCTTCTTTTGAAGCTTTCAAAATCAAAACCTTAGATTGTATACACCTCTTTTTACATTCCTGTTTAAAGCAACAAGCATCTGCTATTTTACCTTGCGAGGAAAAAAAAAATCTAATAGGCCTGGTTTGGAATTACTAATCTGTCTCCCGTCCACCTTCCCCCCGGTTCTCTTGTTGCTGTCCCCCTCCTGGACTGGCTGGCATGTGTGTGGAATAAAAATGTGTGAGGCCTTTTGTCCCCGCTGGTTCCAAGTAACTGCTCCCTCAGACAGGAGAATAGGAGCTTGGGGAGAGCAGGCTTTCCTCCTCTCAGCAGGACGAGCGACACACTCGCTGCTTAAAGAGGAGCAGAGGAAAAAGAAGAGAGGGGCGACCCCAGTCCCCTAGGCCTGGAGATGCACTAGGTATTTTCTTTAACTTCCTCAGTTGTTGCTTAGCAGTAGTGAATTTACTATCTATTGCTCTAAATATAACATAATTTAAAAGGTTTACATTTCCAGAAATTCCTTGATAAGAACATTGCTTGCTGGCCAAGAATGTATCACAATTTAAAGGCGAGCTGTGCTTCGGTTGGGCGTATTAACCAGGCTAAACCTGAGGGGGATTATTGGAGTTGTGAAGTGAAAAACATGCAAACTGGTTGTGTTACTTTATGACAGGTCCCCCCCCCCCCCCCCCCCCCACCCCCCCACGCGCCACACCGCCCCCCA
>CM022484.1:18603817-18654285 GCA_011952105.1 Coreoperca whiteheadi
GGAGAGGAAGTAGGGTATATAGAAAAACATGCAGGGGTTGTGCAATAATCCCTGAGGGGCACCCCCCCCGCCCCCCAAGTTTTCCAGGGGGAAAATGAGTTGTCATCGGAATCTATTTTCCTCTCTGATATGGATTCAGCCTGCAGCCCTTGACATTTACTGACAGGAGTGTGAGGAGAAGACGCTGGGGGAGTTTTCACAGGTAACAGCGCCTCTGTTTTCACTTACTTTACAAATTCAGACATGTGAGGCTGAACTGACAGAATTGGCTTTACACCAGGACTTGGCACTTGAGGAAATGTTTAAATATCATAGAACACCAAATAAGTTAAGATACTGATTGTTAAAATGTATCTTTTTCAAACATTACAATGTTTATGTTAATTAAATGTAATCAGACATGCTAATTACTGGGAATCTGAAGTCCTCGAAACTGTCCATTATTGTAAGCTTTGATACATTAATTATCATGCGGTAGATTAAAATGTTGTTGTAGTGATGAATGAAAAGCTTGGCAAACTATGTCTGTGTGAAGATGAAAATTGCCAATTGACAACTGCAAATGTTTGTAAAAATCCGTTATATTTTAAGAAAATTAATATTTATTTGATGCCATTTAATATGATGTGTACTATAAATGTATCTAAATATACAAAATGTAAGTATCAGTTATTTGAAATGAGTGGACAAACCAAGTTTAAAAGAATAGATCGAAATTTTGGGAAATATACTTATTCAAGTTCTTGCAGAGTCGCTAACACTCTTATATATATGTAGCTAGCTACAGCTAGCAGCCGGTTAGCATAGCTTAGACTAAAGACTAGAAACAAATGAAATATAACATGTTAATAAGTGAGCTTTCCAGGTGCTGGTAGGCAGATTTTGTGACCTTCGGACTGAGCCAGGCAAATAGTGTACCCCCTGTTTCCAGTCTTTATGCTAAGCTAGGCTCACCAGCTGCTGGCTCGGCTATATATTTACCGTACAGACATGAGAGTGGTATCAATCTTCTCTTCTAACTCAGCAAGAAAGGGATTAAGCTTCCCAAAATGTTGTACTATTCATTTTGAGTAGGTTTACCCTTCACTTCACAACTGGAGGTAACATAAGCTGTTGTTCATTGGGGGGAAAAATATGAATTAGCACGTTTTTCTTTAGCCTGAACTTCCTTCTTTTATTGTCTATATATTGTCAGTGTATGCTTTTCTTGCAGTGCACTGAGAGCAGGTAGAGAGACCGGCGGACAAACGTTGAGTGTAGGATGGAGGAAGCAGCAGAGGACAGAGAGCAGATGACCAGCCAGCAGGCTCTGTGTGACTCTGACCAGAAGAGCAGAAAATGCCCTGGCATCTCCACGCTCAAAGTACTTATGCTATCTGTGATCAACACTTGGCTGCTGGTTACTTGTAATTCGGGTTTTTCTTCACGGGCCAAAGTTGATTCTGTTGATGCACTCAGAGTAAATTGTCTTTAAAAACATCAGCTAAAAGCCTAAAAGGCAGCACAGTGGTGCAGTTGGCATTGTCCCCTCACAGCAAGGGTTCAAACTTTGATACGTGTGTTTAGATAATGGATGGATGGATAAATGCTTCAAATGGGAGATTAGTTTTTGGTGAATTGAACATTTTCAGAGATATGCCTTCCCTCAAAGTAGGTAGAATCAAGCCAAGAGCCCATCTTATGTTGTTTCGAAAATCTCGGCAGGCCACATTTCTAATCTAGATCGGCATATCAGCTCTTGTCAAACACTTCAGTATCAGTCCCTCGCTCAGCCTTGCCTGATTGCAGCACTACATCAGCATGTGCAAAGTTAATGGAGCATTTCTCCCAAAACACATCTAAATCATTTCATCCCCATGGGCCTTAGCTCAGTTTGTAGATATTAGGTTGAAAAGTAAATTTTCAGAGTCATTACCAAGTAAACCTTGATAATAAAATAAGATTAAAAAAAACTGCACAGGCAGCTTTATCTGGGCACTCTCAAATTCTTGAGTGAAACAATAACTTAAAATTATGGACCCATTACTGGACCTACCCTTATTCCAAATCAGACGAGGAAGTGAGTACATTAAATTATACTTGTGGATGAAAGTGTCTGTAGCAAGTAATGCCTAATAGAGGAAATACTGTATATAGCAAAACATGCAGGAGAACTGCAATAATCCCTGATGGGAATTAACTTAGTAATGAAGAGACTCCAGGGGGCCCACACAGAGCAAAGCCAAAGACTGTGGAGGCTACAATGGAGGAGGCAGAAACCATTTCAAAGTATATGTAAGCAGCCTTCAGAGTGCATGAGTAAGTCAAATTTAATGCCCTACATTGACCACCGCAGCACGTGTCACTTTTCAGCGAAAAAGCTCTATAAACCAATCAGCCAATCCACCACCCGCTCAGCACCAAACTGCGGACAGACACAGTTAGCGGCTAGCCGGTGGACATAGTCGAGCATAGTCGCGGCCAAAGAGCCAGATATTTGCCTCAGGAGTTGGGAGAGACCAAAAGCAATGCTAAATGAGAATGAATATTGGATTTACATCCGCCACGTGACCAGTAATATGACACCAAATGAATGATAACTTTTCATTTACAGTATTGTTGTTAGCCTATTTTAATGACTTACATCTCCCTTTGTGCTTTCTAGATGTTTATTGTGGCGCTGTCCTTCGCCTGTTTCTCCAAGGCTCTGACAGGAACCTATATGAAGAGCTCCATCACTCAGATTGAGAGACGTTTTGACCTCTCCAGCACGCACATTGGACTTATAGATGGCAGTTTTGAGATGGGTACCATCCATCTGTTGATTTAATCCTAATATTTTTTGCATCTGATCAGGTTCCTGATACCATTGTCAATTTGACTCTGTAGCTGATTTGTTCTTCTGCGCTCTTGGTTTCTCTTTCTTGGAGGTAGGCAACTTGTTGTTTCTTGCTGTGGTCAGCCATTTTGGGGCCAAGCTACATCGGCCCAGACTCATTGCTGTGGGCTGTTTCCTCATGGCTGTAGGGGCCTTTCTCACTGGCCTGACACACTTCTTCATGGGACGGTAAACGACAACAAACACCCGATTTTGAAAACTACATTTCTAAAAACGACAACAAAAATGATGGAAAAAATACCTCCAAGTGATCTCGTTTGATGTCTCATTGTGGCACCGCTGGTTTTCACAGCTACAAGTACGACACAGTCATTCAGGCTTTCCAGAACGACAGTGTGAACATCGCTGCTTGTGTGGATCCTCTGAAAACAGAAGATGCACCTGTAATTCAAATAGAGCCTTCTGTGGAAGACAACAAAGGTAAGACTGTGGGCTACATGCTGGGATCAAATGAGGACCTTCTAAATGATTTCCACTGACATATCAGTAACTTGGATTTCTGTTAATCTAGAGTTTTATGCAAGGAAAGACACTCATTTTACACTCATTAAATGTCTTCTGTGCCATTTGGTGAGGGGCCGTAGAGAACGCCTATGTACAGGGTCCAGAATTTTGTGCTATATGCCCCTGAATCCTACTGCTGATCCCCTGACGTTTAGTCTAGTTCCACCACAAGGCTGGCATTTGTTGTTTTGAGTGAAATGCCACTAGCATGGCTGCACACTCTTAGTCTTGTACACATCTGAGCTTGTATCTTGAAACTGAGTAAGACGTGTAGCACAAGAATTACAAACCTAACAATAAAACTTGCAACTGTACAGCCCTGGTCATGTGGGTGGAAATGTCTGCTGTCAAACCTCTACCCATGGAGTTGAAACCAACAACCTGCAATCAGGACAAAGTATACTAGATGCCTTTGCTATGGTTAGTGAACAAGAAACCATAACAGTAACATATACAAAGAGTCTGCCTTAACATGAAACCTGGTTAAAACCATTAACAAATCTCTGGCTTTCTTTCAACCATTCCTGAAATGCACCGATCCTTTTTTGACCTTCAATGCCGCTCACCTCCCGTACTGTGTACATACTGTTTGACAACTGCACAGCCGCTGAAAGCTACACCTCTTGGGTGGCTGATAAGTCAAAACTTCTATAATGTTGACCTGACAGTCCTGGTAAAATAACACATCTCCCTATCCCTGTTAAGAGACACAATATTCACAACCTCACGTCAAGAGCGCCAATGTTTAATCTGCATGCGGGCTGCACTGCAAGCCAACAAGAGCTGAAAGCTGGAAAAAAGAAAAAGAAAGAGAAAAGAGACAGAAGAATATGTGGGACCATCAGGTCTTATAGCATCACTGAGAAAGCAGACATCTGTAATATTCATGGTAATGAATTCAGCTTGAACACATATCTGATTATGTATTCTTCAATGTTTTGAGGAGCAGCTCTTCCAATCAGTTCTAGTTACCCGAGATGAGCTTTGGGTGAAATGTTACGTCAGTCTTTCTATTGTCGAGCCATAATTAATTCTTCTCCTCACAAAAACATGTCACACACCCACAGAATGCAATGTATTGATCCTGTTCAGCTATCCTGATGAGATGTATTTAGAAAGAAGCACAATATGGAAGTCACATACAATGCAGTGGTATGCAAGCTTAAAGCTCCATCCTATTAAATTGACATTGAATGAACACCACATTGTATTCATACATCTGGTTTGAGGTAGTCCACATAATTGAGGTAGCAGACTTTATTTTCTCTTTCTCAATAACGTGAATGTGAGGCTGTTCCATACAAAGTTCTGATGTGTTTTTTAATTCCACTTTTGATACACATGCACTAAAGTCTTCTTTTAGATGCAAAATTCTAATAATCTGTGAATGATGCAGACAATACATACACACGCAAACACACACACACACACACACACACACACACACACACATACATACAGTGAGGTGGTGGTTTGAACTACATGTAAAAACCTATGCGATGGCAATACATCAGAGATGAGGTAGTGTCCATGAAAACAATTGTTTATCAGATCTTTGTGTGTCTTTATGGAGCTTGTGTGAGAGAGTCTGGTTCCAAAATGTGGATCTACGTGTTCCTTGGGAACGCTCTGCGGGGGATTGGAGAAACCCCAGTCACACCTCTGGGCATCTCCTACATTGACGACTTTGCCAAAGCAGAAAACTCCCCCTTCTATATAGGTAAGATATGATTGCTCATGTTGGGTTTCGAGTGGGATCTTGAAAGGGTCCAAATGTCCTATATTATTTTAAACAATACAGAGAAATGTCTTACATCTGAGTTAGATTTTTATCAGACAAACCTCTCTGTTTAGGTCCCTGCACTCAGAGGGCAACAACAGTAAACACATTTTATGAGTACAATGTGTCCATCAGTTCTCCTTTCTGTTAATTTATTCTGATTGAAGTTATTTTAGTATCCACTTTATAGGTTAAACCTGTACCCTAACTCTTATTTAACAAATGTATTCCCACTGGGGTTCAATTTCTCTTTTTGCCCCCTCTCCTCTGGACCACCTCATACAAAATGTTAATCTTTTGATTATTTTGGGATTTGCAGCATGTCTCCAGACCATTACTCTCCTGGGCCCCATGTTTGGTTTCCTCCTTGGCTCCTTTTGCGCCAAACTATATGTCGACATTGGATATATTGATATGGGTAAGTGCAAGAAGTATGTACTCTGTCATCAGTTATGGTTTGTCTTCATTCTAACGTTAGCTTTATTAGTTGGCTTGCTATAGCTGATGAAATCTGAACTCGACAGTCCTCATTTTAGCCAGCAAAGTCATGTTTTGACAGAAGAGGCATTTGTGACTCGGGCTGGAACTTTGTTTCAGACTGATTTTGCCTCAGCCTGCTCCTCACGGTGCAAAGGTCTGACATGCTTCAATAAAAATAGGCTGCACACCTGTCAGAACAGGTTAGTGAGGACTTTTCTGAGTGTCCCTATTGAGGTAAAATCAATAATTTATTTGACAAACTCAATCAGTCCACCGAAAGTGTGCAGAGTGTCCCATCTCTGATAATTAAGAAGCACTGCTGTCCCAAATCAAATCTGATGTCCGATATGGTCACTTCACACAGAGGAAGTGTGACTTGAACTCTGCAACTTGCACTCACTCGAAAACCCTTTTCTGCCATCCAGAAAGTGTGACCATCACTCCTAAAGATGCCCGCTGGGTGGGCGCCTGGTGGATGGGCTTCCTGGTGTCCTCCGCCTTCCTGCTCATCTCCAGCATTCCCTTCTGGTTCCTGCCCCGCTCGCTGCCAAAGCAGGAGGGAGACGAGGGCAAGCCAACTTCCGCCCTTGAGACCCTCGATGGGACAGAGGATACCCTCAACAACAATCACAACCTCAAGCTGACTGACATCGCTAAAGGTTGAGGCAATCCTCTTCTTCTTCCCATAACAGAGCACTGATGACACGTTATTGCATTTCCAGTTCAAATGTACATATTTAATACAGATTCCATATTTTACTAAATTACACTATGTGTGAAGGTTTGTGGTCATTGCTTGCATTTGTACTTGATGTCCTTCCACAGGGTTTCTTCCCTCGTTGAAGCGCCTGTTGGGAACTCCCGCCTATTTCCTGCTCCTTTGTGGGAGCATCCTGAAGTTCAACTCTTTCATTGGCCTGTTCACCTTCAAAGCCAAATACATGGAACAACAGTTTGGACAGTCTGCATCCAGAGCCAACTTCCTCATAGGTAAAAACTAAATTGCATTAATTTTGTTGCTATGTAGAAAACCTCCTACATTTACTGGTCATACAGACCAAGTAAGGCTACAGCAGCTGTACTGAATGGAGCAAGAGTGCCTTTTTTGGGTTATGAATTCAAGCTCTAATTTGTAAGGAGAAGACTGTGTTCATTCTTGTTGCAAAAGTTACATAGTTTCACTTTAAGATATACTGCAAAGATAGAATTACACTCAGTCAAGTAATGGTAGAGCTGTCTCAAACTGTTGGCTTGCTAGCTTCAATGACGATTTGGAATTGTTTAATAGAAATACTTCGACATTTTAGGGCATGCGCTTAGTGGCGTTTGTGCTGCGAGTTAGATGAGATGTCACGTCTGTATGCCAAATATGGAGCTAGTGCCAGGAGGCAGTTAGCGTAGCTTAGCATAAAGACTGGAAACAGCTAGCTTGTCGTTTTTACATTTCAGTTTGTGTACAAATTAAACAAACAAGCTATACTGTTTTTATTAGGGATCTTTAGAGAACCTTCACAAGAACATTCACGAGTGAAATGTAGTTTGACAGTTCATTCAAACTGCAGCTTGGGACCCCAAAAAATCAGGAATTTTCACGAGTGTGATATTACAATGACTTCCCGGAATACTGCTGGTTATATGAATACTAGATCATATAGTCAGCATACAAGCTAATGCAACTTGTGTTATAGACACTTACAGAAAGAGTGATCGCCTCTCACTTGGGAGCCAAACACTTATTGATTCACTCAGGCTAAATGTTTGATTATAGATAAAGGAATGTGTACACTTTCTGTAAGTTAACAAAATAATTCGAGTGCTTTATGATTAGGCAGTACTTAGATAAAGTTCAAAAGATAAAAACCCAAAACTTGAATTGGTAGTTCCTGGTGTCTCATGGTACACTTACATCTCTGCAGCACTTCTGCTCAAAGCTTAAAGACTCACAGAGAAATAAAGTATCAAAGGGCGTCTGATAGTGAGAGACTTCCAACTGTAAGAGGGGCCTCCCAGTGTCTAGAGTCCTCATGTTTTCCTTCTAGGTGTGTTGAACCTGCCAGCGGTGGCAGTGGGGATCTTCCTGGGCGGGCTGCTGATGAAGAGGTATAAGCTGAGTTTGGTGTCAGGAGCTCAGCTCTCCTTTGCCACATCCTTCATGGCATACCTCCTCCTGCTGCTGCAGTTTGGCACCAAGTGTGATAACATTCCCGTGGCTGGGCTCACCATCTCATACAATGGGTCAGTGCTGAGACATGAAACGGATTGTGAAGATGACCGCAGCTTTCACAAACAAAAATAATGAACAATAGGAACTCTTTTTACAGGCTCAAAATACAAAAATTCCAATTTTGTGTAAACCCCCTCTGCCCCACAGGACGCAGAGTGTATCATACAACAGGGATTTGCTCTTCTCAGAGTGTAACAGAGACTGCTCATGTTCGGCAGAGGAGTGGGACCCCGTGTGCTCAGACAGCGGCATCACATACATCTCTCCATGTATGGCTGGCTGCCTCAGCTCCAGTGGATATGGCAAGAACACAGTAGGGCAGCACACGTGAATGCACAAAAATACAGTGTTCACAGTAAACCTGCATATCAGCCAGTTATCAGGAAGGATATTTGGGTCTGATGAGTCCAGAATTACTTGACTAATAGGTGTTGAGGTCTCACATTCATGATTTTATGATTTTATGATTAGGACATTTCCAAATCATCCCCCTAGAAAGCATTTCAGCAGCAGCAGCATCTTAAACCAATTAGACGTGTTTATCAGCAGTAGCATGCAGCCCACCACCCTGATTCCAAAGAAACACTCCTCAGCAGCCAGACCAAAATAATAATGTGCTTAATCCCTGAACCTTTGACTGAAGAAAAGAATTTAATCATGACAACTCCAAAGAACATTTCTCTCCCTGTTCATGAACTCTCTACACTCCCAACTCTCTCTCCTTTATCAAAGCATAAATTCATGTTCTTTTCTCTGGAGTTGCTACCAAAATCTCACTGAAAGTCCTTTCAGTTTACCTGCATTAGTTAATATTTCATTATTGGGTTGATTTTCATTTGTTTTAAGGTCCCATATATCAGAATTATGTACACAATCACATTTGTCAGCTATTTTAATGATGACATTCATTTTATGAAAGTTTATTAGATTTCTTGCAAAGCATGCATTGCATCTCCTATTTATAATTGGGCGGTGCTTCTCTTAATGTCCAGTAAGTCTTCCCACTACAGTAGTTTCTATTTCTTTACCAGGTCTTTCACAACTGCAGCTGTGTGTCCGCCTCCTACCCAGCGGGCAGCAGTATGTCTGTGAGGCTGGGACAGTGTCCTCATGCCAAGGACTGCAGCCGCAGTTTCACCTCCTACATGGCTGTGTCTGTTCTCAGCTCTTTTATCAACTCTCTGGGAGCCACACCTGGCTACATGGTCATCATACGGTCTGTGCACCCATTCCTGGCCGGAAGGAAATAATGATAACTGTGAATATTAGTATTACTGTATATCATTCTTCGGACTTGAGTCTAAGTGAGCCGTGAATGACATCACAAACATCATCATTTGGATGCGTTCAACCAAACAAAATACCGAATTTCAGTCCTATGCATTTTACAGAAACTGTTCAACATTTTGGGAATATGCATATTTGCTTTCATGAAGAGAGTTAGATGAGAAGATTGATACCACGCTTATGTCAATATGGTAAATATGAAGCTACAGCCAGTTAGCTTAGCTTAGCACAAATACTGGAAATATAATAAAATCCGCCTACCAGCACCTCTAATGTTCACAAAATAACACCTTATATACAGTATATTAGACATACACAACAAGTTATGTGCTAGACCATTTCTTGTCCAGGAGCTGGTTGCCTGGCAACGCCACATGGCATAAAGACTCCAGGGAATAGTCTGGCACATAACCTCCATAAAAGCACAGTGACAATTTATATGATTGTCACTGTGTATAATTATAAGATATAATATGTTAATTAGTAAACTTTTAACATATATTAAAGTTGTTGATATGTGGATTTTCTTACCTTTGGACAGAGCCAGGTTAGCTGTTTCATTTCAGTATTTGTGCTAAGATAAGCTAACCAGTAACATGCTATGAACATGTAGCTTCATATTTAACATATAGACATAAGAGTGGTATTAATCTTCTCATCTAACTTTCAGCAAGAAAGCAAATAAGCACATAAACCAAAATGTCAAACTATTCCTTTAAAGACACTGACTGGTATAGCAACTTTATACAAAACAATCTACATAAGTGACCTGGTGTTGTTTTGTAATTACAGATGCATCTCACCAGAGCTCAAATCCCTTGCGCTGGGTATCCAGGCCTTGGTAACTAGGACTCTTGGTAAGTTTCATTACTTTCAACTGCATGTGAAATACAATTTTTTTACTTTTTGATGTTTTGCATTTTCTATGTTTGTGCAGTTTCCCACAAGTCTAAATACCAAAGCTCCCTCCTCTGGTAACAAAAATGTCACCTTTAGTCTGGTTTGATTGCAAATGTTTGTATTAGCTCGGTATATGGGAGTCAAAATAAGACAACATGAAATGTATTATCGAGGGACACGTTATTTCTCTCCATTGCAATGTTGTAACAGTACATTTTTGGATACTTTGTATGTAGGCGGAATTCCTGCACCAGTGTATTTTGGAGCCCTGATTGATTCAACTTGCCTGAAGTGGTCAATCAAGAAGTGTGGGGGCAGGGGGGCATGTCGCATTTATGACTCTGCTATGTACAGGTATGCCATGACCTAAAACTGTGGAAACAGAACGTGACTGTGAATTTGCTCACAATTTGCTTTTTGGTGCATAGCAGTAGCATAGTAAGATTTCTGCCCTTTATTGCCTTCTGTCCATCTTGTCTCTCTCTTTCCAGGATCATCTTCCTGGGTCTGATCACTTGTCTCAGTGGTTCCTCGTATTTCTTCATCATTGCCGTCATCGTCCTCCTTAGACGACAGTTTCGGAAACCGGAACGAAAAACAGAGATGCAGCATACAAAAGCTTCAAAGGAAATTGAACTTCAAGCCTCGTCAAATCCTACTGAGAACCAGACTGATGCTCCTAAAACTCCCAAACTGCCTCGTGCTCCCGAAGTTTGTGTAAGGATCGCAACAGAGCTGGAGGAGGGAGGTGAGGTTCAAAGAACGGAGCAGCTCCCCCAAGATGGCGAACTTATCTCCACAAATAACACCCAGGAGAGGCAACAGATCAAATCCTTGACAGAGACCACTGTTGAGTCTACTCCTCTTCCAAGAGAGAAAGCAAAGATAGAGATGGACGGGCCGAAGTCAGAGGAGGAGGTGAAAGAGGGAAAAGATGGGTTTTGCAAAGAGACGAGTGCACAGGTGGAAAAAGAGATGCTGGACCATCACACGGATGACAAGAACGAGTTAGCGAAAGAAACAACACACGGCAAAGAAACTGACGGCACACAAAACTAAAGTGTTTGCGAATGTGTTTTCTAAAACATAGCGTCAAACATAGGGACCATTCTAGAAATGTTACTGAGTTTGACCAAAAGTCACATTTACTTGGATTGTCAAGAGGGATTGCTTTTTCATCTGGGCTACAGCATGCTCTATGCTAACAGAATTTTTTTTTTATTTTCTATTTTAATATTACACTTAGTCCTGAAGAGGAAAAGGGCTACCAGTGGTCCCAATTCCAAAGCTGTAGAAACTGTACTATGATAATCGGAATAGCACTGTAAGTGCACAGTGAACGAGAATTCAAACTATTGACTCATGCATGCATATGATTACACAGCAGCCCTGCAAGGCACGGACTGAAAAACATTATAGAGTAAACGTCTTGGCCAAATCATTGAATGTGTGATATTATTGTCACATTAAATTTTGCAGATCTGATCAATGTACAGTCTCAAAAACATACATGAAACCAATGTTAACACAATATAATGTTAGGTTCCTTCCTCACAAGTGGGTAATTATGTGCTGAAAATGCAATTTTCAAATGTATGTCATTGTTAATTAAACCTGCAGTAATTGCTTTTTTGGCCACTTGGCAGCACAGCAAGTTGTAAATACAATACTGACTCATTATCACCTTATAAAGTTAAAGGGCAAATGTGCTAGCAAAGTGGCTTATTTACACCTTGAGCAGACACTGAGCAACATTAGCATTCATTTGGAGTCATGTCTTTTTAATTTGCTGAAAATAACTTGCCGCTGCATATGGAAATTATGCGGATGAGAGCTGTTAGACTAAACCTAAACAGTAAAGTTGTGGCCCGTAAAACCAAAACAGTTGAAGATGCTACAAAGCTCTGTGGAGCAGAGAAGAACTGCAGAGTCAGGTGATAATTCTCTGTGGGCTTGTCTCTACACCTTTCACATTACACATGTTATTTTTGATCGATTGTTATTATAAAAATACAAAAAAACACAAGCACATCTCATGTCTTACATTAGTTGTAGATAGCAGTAAAACTGAAGATCAGTTTGATTTCTCTCTAACTGCATGTATGAGCTGCCCAGTGTTCAGTAACATGTTATTAGTACATTTATGTAGAGGGGATATCAGTGCTATAATTAAGCAAGAGGAACAACTGCATATTTGAGCAGTATTTGTCAGGAGTCATTCATTTCCATGCAGTTAATCAAAAAACTACTGGCACAGACACACTGGTTACATGTGTGAGGGCTCCTCTCTTGACTAAACAGTTAGGTTGTTATTCAACCAACATCTCTGTGACCGTGGGTTGGAGTTGCATTCTTCCAATTGTGCGTTGGTGCACCAGTGGTGGAATGTACCGTAACTAAGTGCGTTTACTCAAGTACTGTACTACAAGTTTGAGGTACTTTACTTCGGTATTTCCATTTTAGGCTAAGTATTACTACTACTAAGATTGGGTAACATATATTACATTGTGCAATAGTGGACACATCCCCGGTTTACAATAAACACAGCAAAGGTGTGGATGCTCTCAACATGAACAGTCATTACCAAAGGCCAAAGCAACATTACCTTTACTGGCACTAGCTACTTGTGTACTAATCATTCCCCGGTGACGTTTAACCCCTTTAATGTCCATTGCTAGAGGAAGACTAATAACGCCATACTGAGCTTGTGTGTTGGAGCTGTCAACCTAAATCTCAGCACTGAATGTGAAAATGGAAACAAAGCTGCTATATAGAGGAGCACCTTCGCAATAAGTAGGGAATAAGACCAATTTCGGATACCTTAAAGATTGTGAAGGTTCGATTGTTGTGGTGTCAGTGGCTTTGTCGGAAATTGAGCTGCCACCCACGTAACATCTGGCTCCTCACAATTTCCAAAGCAATCCAAGAGACAAGACAACAGAATGATACAAGAGACATGTTTCCCCAGACTATAGTTTATAAAAATATATTATCCTACACATACCACCCACTTTCTTCTTTCTTTTTCTCTCCCTTACTCTCCTTTTTTTTCCCATCTGTCTTTCCCTCCACCCTGTCCTTTCTTTCAAGATCGTGCATATTAACCTTTCTAAACGCCCCCCTCATATCCACTAGAGTAGTTGATTATTTAATAGGTTCATTATATAATCAATCAAATTCTTATTATTTTTATTAACCAGAGCTAGCCAATTAAACAGGATATGAGTGCAATAATAGGAATTGACAAAAATGTGTTGGACATGGCCAAATTAATCCATTGTTTTTAGAATATCATGGTGAAATAGTTGCATTGTTCATGTGTTCATTTTGTTCATCTGCCGAAATCTGCCTGGAAATAACAAATATGAGTGTCAGGGAAGGGCAGGAGTGAATCAAGTCATACATTTGACTCCATAAATAGCCTGTAGATGCAAACTATATTATCCATGTAAAAGTAGAGAAATCTGCAAAAAATCCTGTCGCTCTATCTTTGTCTGCAGTTACTTCAGGCTTTCTTGGGAAGCTTACAGGAAAGACAGGGAGGTGTTCATTGGACCTTGGTGGGTTTGGGGGTGTTACATGTCCATTAGGACTGCACTATATCTTTGTGTTAGCTCAAAGCTGTGGTGAAAACCACCAGCACTTACGAGCAGCCTGCAGCCTGTGGTGGCATCTCCCCACTGAGACTGTGGGATGATCTCTATGGACACAGACAAACGTTCATCAGAAACGTGGTCATGGTAATCATTTTACATTTTATGTGTTCTTGTCTTGCTTTCTCTGATAATTACATTTTTATGAGTGCTTTTCTTTCAGCCATAGTAGCTGCCACTGCTCCACCAGTATGTCTCAAGTACACAGTTCATTTTCTATTGAATCCAGATGAAAACCCGTCCATTCCCGTGTAGCAGAGGATTTTTTCAGCTAAAGACCTACCACACAGTGAGAGTTAGAGGCTCTGTAAAGTGTAGAGCAATTTTGTCAGCAGAGGGGTGCTGTTTGTATACACTACTCCTTCTAAAAGTAGAACAGACTTGGATCTTTCACATGAGAAATTTCTGTATTTGTTACGGTTAAGGTAGTTTGGTTGAACCCAGAATACAAGGCAGGACACAACGTCGGCGGTAGGGGAACAAATAAGGTTTATTTGTTATTTTTCCAGAGAGGTGAGAGCGGGAACGGCTGGAAGCCAGATAGACAGGTAGGTGGAGGTAGCGTGTCCGCATAACCAGGGGATGAAGGGTGTTGGCTGGTAGGCTGAGAGTTCCTGGAGGAGTTGCAGGAGCGGGGAGGAACGAGGCAGGCAGGCAAGAGGTGGTTGGAGGATCCACGGAGCGAGACAGGCAGACGGGAGGATCTCTGGATGTGGAGACAGAGGGAAACAATAAATTGCTGAGACAAAACACTAGAACAATCTTCATAGGAAGTTGTAGAGGGAAGAGCCCGACGTAAATACCACGGTAGGGATAGTACGATCTGGCGAAGACTGGGTGGTTGAACCCGTGTTTAAATACTGCAGGAGATGGTGATGAACCGGGATGAGTTGCAGGTGTGCAGGTAGGCGGGGCGCAGGTGAGTGATTGCAGGTGTGGAGGAGAGAGAGACTGGTCTGCTCCGTGGAAGGCTCCAGACAAACAAAACAAGACAGGAAACACAAGGCAGGGAAAAACACTGGGAAACATGAGGAAGCAGAGGGAAGATACTCCCAAAACCCTGACAGTATTTGTGTTTTTTTCCTTGCATTTTTGTATCACTGATTTGAGGTAGGCGTAGCTTAGCTGATCTCATATATTTCCAAGCACCAATGAGAGTTTCGTAACATTTAAATCAAAGTCTGATGACAGTTTGGGGTTGATATAGCAAAGAGTTGCCTATTTAAACATCCAGCAGACATGGAACAACATTAAAATTTAGTACGAGTCGCATTTCTGGTGAATTGATGATTCACCCTCCTTTTAGCTCTGGTAACTGCTAACTCTTGAGGGAAAAAGCTGGGTTTTTAGCTGCTAAATGCTCCACTAAATTCACCAGATAGTTGCTAACCTGCTGGGCAGATAACCCACAATTTTTATAGCTTTTTCATAGAAAACTGCTGCCTGCTGTAGCCTAAAATGACAATGATGAGCGCGGTGAGAGTCAACCAAAACACTAAAGTTGTAGATTGTAAAACCCAAAACAATAAGCTGAAATACGCTAAAACGCTAAATAGAGCTGAGGGTATCTGCAGCGTTGGGTGATAATTCTCAGTGGGTTTTTTCACTACAAGCAGCACCTTTTACATTACATGTTGTCATTTGATCCGTTGTTAATCTAAAAATATTGATCATGGCAGGTTTAAAGTTACAACAAAATACTTTTTTTAATTCAAATCAAGTTTTCAGGAAACTATTGCAAAGAGATGTGATTGCTAATCCACTCTTAAACTATTCAGATTCCCAGGTCACATGCTTTAAAGTCTTAATCACATTTTACCATCACTTCATTAATTAATAGGCTACTTTCTCAGTTGTTTGTGACGTGTCTCGTCAAAATAATGAGTCGCTATCCATTATTAATGATAATTCGTCCTCACATTTATTATTCATCGTCGATGAGGCCCAGAGGGACGCAGCGGGGCCAGAGTTTGTTGACCTAAAACTTCATTACGTCTCTCAAGGTAAATAGGAAGACAGCGTTCCACTTTGACAGCGTTCCTCTCCCTGGTGTGGGTTTATGGCGGGTCAGTCCCATCACGGACGCTGATTAAAATGATGACGATGGTGATGATGAGGATGGTGACGTACAAAGATGTGAGTGTGTGCGTTTATGTGTGTGCGTGCTGCGAAAGTTTGCATTTTTCTGCATGCGCACAGGTGTCAGAGCTGTACATTAAGGTACAGCTAAGTGTGTGTATGACATACCTAAGACCCTCTTGGACTTCCCTACACCCCCCCCCCCACACACACACGCACACACACACACTTGTCCTCCCCATTCTGTGTAAATGAAAATGCAAGGCTATATTTGGAGAGAGCTGATGTCACAAGTGGTTTGAGCGATGAGCCTATAACTGTTGGCGTCGGTTTGTGTGGCAGTCTGACAAACCCTGAACTGTTCCAGCGACAGACTAGGATCTGCTGGCAACTGGCTAACACAACAGAAAGTAAGTACTCTGTCTCTCTTAAGGGCTTAGTTTGTCTTTTATACAGGACCTGTGCCTGAGTCTTAGTGTGAGTGTATATATACAAATGGGGTGCTATAGGAAATGTTTTTAGTTTGTGTAACAATAGTTTCTTTGTAGGTTTGATTAGGATATTTGCTAAATCTCTACCTCTTTTCAGATTTATGTTTTAGAGCTTCATGCTGTGTGTTGTTCAAAAGAACAGAACTACTGTGTGTTTTAAATTCAAGATCCAAAGGGTTTCCAAAGACACCAAATGTCTTGTTGCATAAAATGATGTAGAAAGAATGTGGGATTTTCTATTTAATGTAAGGAAGCATCGAAAGCCATTAATTATATAGAATATATATATTGTTTTTTTACTCAGAAGTATGATGTACAGATGCTTTTAAAAAAGCACTACAAGTTGTGCACACAGAATATACTGTATACAGTATGCAGTATATATGATGTCAAAGGGAGTGGAAGAAATTTATCTAGAACTGAATCAATCGACAGAAAATTAGCCGCTAATTATTTTGATAATGGATTTTATGTCATTTTTCAAGCAAATATTCTCTGTTTCCAGCTTCTCGATTGATTTGCTACTTTTTTTTTATTATGTGATAATTAATTGAATATGTACGTGTTTTGGATTGCTGGTCAGACAAAACAAGCATTCTGAAGAAACTGAGAAATTGTGATGGGAATTTTTTTGGTACATTTTCTGACATTTTATAGATACTTATCAGATTAATCGATAATGAAAATATGTGTCGGTTGCAACCCTATTTGTAACTCTTAAACTACACAACAGGAAAAAAGAATATTCAAACATGAGATGAACTGGTTAATGCTTGGTAGATGCTGGTGGATTATTGTCACCGAATCACTGAGCAGTTTTAAAGCAGACTGTAGGTAAATTATAGATTGTATTGAATTTACTTTTTTCCCCCTCATAATGGTCATTTCAGTCAGTCATTTTCTACCGCTTGTTCCCGTTCGGGGTCGCGGGTGACTGGAGCCTATCCCAGTCCCCTCATAATGGTAACTCGTCAAATTCTGATTTCCCTTAGGAAGGAAACACTCAGTATTTTACTCTCTCTTATCTGGTAATTTCATTTTCATTATAGTATTTTATGCTTGGCTGTATGTGTTTAAGTCTGTGTTTAAAGTAGGTATGTTTCTTTGCTGCTGTTTTTTGGCCAGGTCTTTGTAGTTGAATAAATGTCAATTACAACAAAATCTGCATTCACTAGCGTTAGCTGTAGCCATCTTTAACAATAAATCAAATGTTGTTGTATCTACTGTGTTGATCCAGGTTATCACCTTACACTATGTATCACCTGAGGGTGCCGGTGCTTCTCCTCGTGCTGCTTGTATTGCTGCGCTGCGTCACCGCTGCCCCAAACCACAGGTAAATGTATAAACTACAAGTTTATAGTGTTTGGTGTGTCTGTGACTTGTGGGGGGAAAAATATATATATATAGTGGTCTGAGAATAGGTGCAGAGTTTAAACAGTGCCAAGCAATCAGATCACACGCCAGCTTAAATGGCTATTGTCTTAACAAGCAGGAAACCAACATAGGAGTTTAACCTGCAGGTCAGCACACAAGCAGCTGAATGTCATGGAAATTGTGCGATAAGAAGGGCTGTAATGTTCTGCGTGAGGAGCAGCAGGGCACTGATCACTCTGGAGGTGGAAGCCAATTGTGCTCATCTGTGGGAAAGTGCTTCATTGTGCAACATGGGGGGAGCTAAGTGGCCACTTTTCCTTCTTGCTCTTGCTACTAGTGGACGTTTTGAAGAGGGTATCACCGCCTATCAGTGTGAAACGGTTTGGCCCTTTTCCCTCTGTAATTCAGGTACTTCAGTCCCAGCTCATCCAGTGAGCAGGAAAGTGCTCTCCCAGACAGTGACCGATGGTTAGCTCCCGGGCTAATCTCCAACCCGTTCCTCGGCCTCATTGGTGCACGGCCGCAGAGGGGGCTCACAGCTATGAACAGGTGACGGCATTTACAGGAATCAGCAACTGTATTAAATTCTCATTACATAACAAACGTGCAATCGATGAGTGTCATTGTGATGTCTGTACATCTCTCAGGTTCTGTAATTTCTTTTATCCTCCCAGCCATCACATAGAGAAGAGGAAGTGCAACACAGCCACCTGCGTCACCCAAAGGCTAGCAGACTTCCTGGTTCGCTCCAGTAACACTATTGGTACCGTCTACGCACCGACCAATGTGGGATCTGCCACCTACGGCAAGAGGGACCTACTGCAGCCTCTCAGCTACCTCCCGCTCTAGTACCGAAGGCTTAAGCTCCACCAGCACTCCCAGTGCTCTGATGATATAGCCAGACATCTTATGTAACAATGATTGTGAGAATGAAATTAATAACGATGAAACTGATGGCAACGATGATAAACTGAGTTTTCTTGTTTATTTTATAAACTTTAAGAAACAGTGCCTTTAATTTGAACCATCAAAGTCAATATGTGGTTGTATTTTTCCCTGGCTTTGTGCGTGTCGTGGCTCTGTTAATGCTGTTCCACAATGGCATGATGTGAATATAAAAATACATCAAAGTATGTAATAAAACAATAAATAAAAGAAAACAGATGTAAAGCCATATGAAATAAATGTTATCTGTTGGTTTTGATAATAAAATTGTGGAAATATATTTTCTTAAAATCTTCATGCGTTTTAAGCCACATTATTGCATATGATGACGACTGCATGCAGGAGCTATGCGGTACTCAGCTGGTACTCATGCTGCATGAGATGTCCAGTCAAACAATTGAAAGTATTACACTTTGGTAACCAGCTCCCAACTTGCCCCATGTCCCACACAAACTCTAGAATGAAGTTGAAAACAAAAGCGGCAAGATTTTTCCCAAGATTCCAGTCTTTGTGCTAAACTAGGCTAAGCTAGCTAACAGTTGCTGCTGGCAGTAGAAGAAGGGGAAAAAAAGCAAAAATTCAATCTATTGCTCTAAATTAACTTTGTGAAAACAATACATTTACAAAACAAATATTTCCTGTACAAACCAATCACCAGAGAAAAACTTTACCATTTAAAGTTACTGCAAACCACAGATACGTTGAATCTCTCTGTTTTTTAATCGCTATGTTTCAAATGCTGTGGTTATGATCTGGTTTGGTTTAGGCACAAAAGCCACTTGGTTAGGCTTAGGAAAAGATCATGATTTGGGTTAAAACAGGCGGTTTTGTCGCCACAAAAACGGCTACAAATGTCCTGATGACCCACTAAAAAACAGCCTGTTTTGTCGCCAAACAAATAATGCCCTGATGAAAAAACAGCCAGTTTTGTCGGTTGAAACTGGAAGCAAACAGTGGTCTTGAACTGTGATCTCTACTGCTTTTAAAACTCCAGCCATACTAATCTCACCACCAGCCACCCCTCCATGACATTTGCACATGACATTTTGCTGTAAAAGTTATCTTAACTACAACACAAATGTTTCTATGATATGTTTTCTACAAACGTTGATATGATATTTAATTTATGTATTAAAACATAGAGATTCAACATATCCATGGTTTGCAGAAATGTAAAATGGCCATATTTTATCCTGGCAACTGGGGCTGTTCTAAATGACTTACATTTTTGTAAGAATTCATGTTATTTTTGGACCATTTTAGTCGATATGACCATAAGTCACTAAACTGGACACTGATCATGAACATCTCTGCAATACTGGACATCATTTGGGAATATTCGGTGCTTAAACTACTGTGCAATACACCCTGTTTTAAATTTAATTTGTGATACTTATTTATACTTCTAGAACGGCTGTGCAATATCCTCCGTCCCATTATATATTGTTAATAATCTTCACGTAACGTGACAGCTCATGCACTATTACTTTATACTGTAATATTAACCTCAACCGGTAAACCCACTTTGTACATTACAGTTACTTAATTTTAAATATATACTGATACCGACTTTGTAGTTACCTCTATTATAGTGTAGTATATTATTGCTTTTTGCCTTGCTTAGTACTTGCATTCTTGTGTGCACTGACGTGATAGTGAGCTGCTGTTACAAAGAGTTTCCCCTCGGGGATTAATAAAGTATTTCTGATTCTGATTCTGATTCTGACCTACGATAGTACAGGCTGTTATACAGTAACATTGATATTTATCATGTAGTAAAACAGCTAATTTATTATTCATATTATGTTTGAGATAAGGGAGATTAGATGATGTTCACATGGAGTTATGAGTCGATACCCCTCCATTGGTGGAGAGTGGGCCAAGATTTAGATGTTGTAAAATTGTATTGTATTGTATTATGAAATTTCAGTGAAATATGTAACATGTATGACGTATATGTGCTTCTAGTTTAATTAAAACCCTTACAGTCAGGTTAATTAACTGTGATCCCATAATGTGTTCAATAATGGAGGCTGACAACCTCCATGTTCCAGGGCTCCCTCTTATAATTCTCAGTTTAACTCCTGGTTACATGTATTGTACTGCGAGTATCAAATCTATGCTTTATGCTAACAATTGAATGGGTGTTTTGTGGCATTTGGTTGTAAACATTAAAGAGCACTTTTTATCAATGAAAAATATAAATGATGTTGCATACAAAGAATACCATACACCGATTGTCCAAATTCCTTATATGACAGAATTGTGATCACAGTACTGTATTCCATATAGTCATGTGTTGTCTTCCTGCGGGGTTTATTCAGGGTAACGTAATGAAAATCAAGAGGGGTAAGTATGACGCACAGCATTAACCTGTGTTTGATTACCAGTGACCTGATCATCTCAGACGCTGACATCAATACTCCCATGCATGGTTAACACCAGCACAAAAGGTTTTTCAAAAATAGAACAAGTGCCGGCTTTTGCTGATGAATCCAAAAACAATGGAGCCATTATCCGCCAAACACCCTGACAGAGAACGGGGATCATGTCAAGATCTGTCGATTACTTCATGTAAAATCACAAATGGCACCGTACTTCAGCTGTTATCTGGTGGTGAGTTGTTTATCACTGCAGTAATGATGGCTGATGAATGTTTTGATGGAATTTTAGATCCGATTCACGACCCGGTGACCACATTAATCTCTGACATCAAAGATACAATTGTGATCCAAATATAACTGGAGGGTTGCCCTGTCTCCAAAACTCAAAACAAAGGACTAGAACAAGACAAATAAATCAACTTAAGTTCTTAATATTTTTTTATGCTAGCAATAGCATAATACGATTTTATTGTGCTGTTACTCTAACAGACTGAACATACTCTGCCGCACAATAGATGTACATAAACAACCTCTGTAAATAGAGCAACTTCTTATATTATGCAGCACACTACCAAACAGACCACAACACAATGTTTGTCGTTAACACTGTGTATATAAAGGGCACTGGGAACCATTCAATTCCTTATATGTTTATTTATACTTGGCCATTAAATGTGATTCTGATTCTGGTTCTAATATATCAGAAATGCCCCATATTTTTGTTGTATTACTGACAACACAAAGAATTGGGCTTTTAATCTCTCATAGGGTTACATAAGTAGTGTGAGTACACAGGGAAATAGTTGATTTAACTAGAGCTACAGATATGTGGGGGGGGAAAGCATTAAAGGGTCTGCTAAAAATTAGATGTATGTGTGGCAGTTAAACAACATACAGGCCCTTTGACAAATGTCTTTTTAAAACTACTTACATGTGATTTAGATATAGATTTACCTATATTTGATAGGCCTTTTTAACAGCATATATTTTGACTTGTCATAGTAGGAAAGGCACAGGTGTAAGTTAGTTAGTATTATATGACACAGAGCCAGCATGCACAAGAGGAAGATCCCGAAACTGAACCAGCTAAATGGAATTCAGCCATCATTCATGTTATTATTTACATTTGTACTTTCCCTCATCAAAATATCGTCTGTGAAAAAGGCCTATTGCATTGTTTTGACTACTTTTATCTTGTTTTGCACTTATTCAATATGAATCGGGGAGGATACTTGCTTTTGTTCTATACAGTTTAAAGTATGTTGTTATAAATAATGATAGTCATATCAAATACTCCTTTGTCTTACCTAACACACACACACGCACACACTTAGGCCTACTCACACACATTTAAAAGAAATTGAACCTGCTGGGTTGTGACATTTTTATATCTTTACACGACTAACAGCCCACTATAAAAAGACAGAATATTTAGGGTATACTATATACCATAGGTATGCTTCATTCTCATTGTACCCTTTGGAAACATCATGGCTGTGATGAAAACCTTCATAGAAAATATTTCCACTTTCCACCTGGTAATCAATTACACCTGCCTTCATAAAGTACACAAGCATACTTAAATATTATCGTCACTATTCATATTCTGGTTTCCATAGACATAAGACGTCAACACCGCGTATGGCTCGTAGTCAAATATCTCTGCTTAGCAGGGCGCGTTCCTCACTGCGTGCGCATTCTGAACTTTTCCTGCTGCTTGCCGTACTTAATAGTGTACACGGAAGTTACGTTGCCTCGGTGCTCTGTTGTCATGTGCTAAAGGCAATTTTGGGCAGCCAGTACGCACAAGAACTTTCTAAGCGCTTGCATATACTCTTACCAATTGCAAAGTTAGGGTCTTAAATGTTTATCAACGTGTCCATGCCAAGGGAGGTGTAGAATATGACAACCATTTTGACTTTTAAAGCACATCCCTGTGCCGTGAAAATGCAAGGGAGCTAGTGTTAGCTTAGCAAACTCTGGAAGGAATGGCAGCTATAAAAGAGAAAACGTTTCGGTTTGTGGTCGTGGGAGGTGGCATCGCGGGTGTGACATGTGTTGAGCAGGTGAACATGAACAGATAAAGTAAAGAAAAATAAAAATAGGTTAGCTCTAAGTTACGTAGAAGAAATCTATTAACCTGTGTACAGAGGCTCCGCGTGTCATGCGGCTAGTAAACATTCATCTAATTCTTCATTGACAGCTGTCATCCCAGATTCCGTCAGCTGACGTGGCTCTGATTACAGCAGGTCCCCATATCAAGGCAGTGACCAACTATAAACAGGTCAGGAGGGGGATGATGATGATGATTGATTATTATACATATACAATAAATGCATGGACGCCACCAAATGATGACCGCATCAGATATTAAAATGTATTTAATTTTTATTGGATACATCCTGGTTTGTGTTGCTTTGATAAACCACCTATCCCTCGCCTGTCCCTCTGCTCAATTTGCACTGAATAGTCCCTCTGTTCTACCCGGCAAGGTGTCCAAAACCCTGGAAGAGTTCGATGTGGAGGAGAAACCATCCAGTGTTTTGGAGGAGAAATTTCCCAACCTGACTGTCATCCACTCTGCTGTCAAATCACTTCACACACAATCACATGTAAGTAGCTGTTTTGCAGATTATAATAGAAACTGATAGATTGTAATGGTGTGTATAAATGCAATAATTTAGTATTTTAATCATGCTGTATTTACATAACATGTTGTTTTCTGGTTTGGCATTCTAGATTTAATAAGAAATTGTGACTGCTGGTAAAAAGTGTATGTAACTTACAACTGTAAGTAACACACATGCTTAATTCTCCATTAGTGGTTTACAGATTATAATGTTTTAATCACAAATTCCAGACAGTGATGTTCTGCAACACATCTCAACAAAGGCTTTTTGGTGACTATTATCTGTCTACTATCGCCACCTTGTGGACATGTGGTTACAGCACGCGGTCTAAGTACAGTGGAATAGGACTGTGACTGTTCTAAAAATGTGGCAAACAGTGAACAGAGTTTTATGTCTAAAGCCCAACCCCAGTTGGTGTAAAGGAACATCACTTTCCCAAAGTGAGACGAGAGAAACTAAACTCAAAGCGTAATGTGAAAATGCATCACTATTTCCCATTCTTCTTTCTAATCTCAGTCTGTGGAAACTGCAGATGGCCGGGTTTTTGGTTATGAGAAGCTGTGTATCTGCAGTGGGGGCAGACCCAAGCTCCTAACCCAGGACAACCCTTATGTGCTGGGGATACGGGACACAGACAGCGCCCAGGTACAACCCCATCACTCTGGATGTTTGTATTGTTATTGACAGGCAGCTCTGAAATTCCTTAACTCGCTGAACTAATAAGACCTTCTTACAGTAGCAAAACCCAATTTGTCCAAAGAACATTGTTTTGTGCTCTGCATAATTTTCTTCCTTCCTGTTATTCCTGTGAATGTGAGGTTCCGGCTAAGGTAAAAGTAAATTCCACAGCACTGGGCCTTGGCTCCATGCACAAAAGTGCAACCAGCAACATTTCAACTGCTACAAAAGCTTGTTGCATTAATAAATGCAATAACAGTGTGCATACGCGTCTCAAATTTTAAAATAGAATTTGTCTAGACATGGTAATCTACAAACAGTCAAAACAATTGGACTGAAAACAACCTCCTTAGTCTCGGATAAAAAAAAAAAAAGTTAATGCTCAACATTTTTCCCTGTATTTGTATTTCAGGAGTTTCAGAGGCGGTTATCCAAAGCAAAGAGAATCGTTGTTGTTGGCAACGGAGGGATTGCCCTGGAATTAGTGTAAGTGAAAACTGTAGTTGCAAATAAACTCCCGCAACAATGTCTAACTTGCAATAATACATTTATTTGTAACGTGTCGGTGCGAGACCTTCATCAGGCAAATGGTTTGTGACAATGAGAAGCCTTTTCAAATACGGAGTGGCTGTAACCGATCACATTCTTCATTTGCAACAGGAAAGCATTAATACCAAAACATCAATTGACTATATGACAGTCTGCAATATCATACATGGAGCTAGAAAAGTAAAACACTCTGTATAGTAACAATCATAAACGGAGCCCAAAAGGCTTACATTAAATGGGTAGATTAGTATAAAATGAATGCTTGAAGCCCCAAAGGTCAAACTCCATTCTCAAAAAGGTACATTCACCAATATTGCAGGTTACATTTTTGGGAAAGAACCTTTTACATTGGCAACTGAAATATCAGCATCAATAAATAGAACCCTTCATAATACACACAACAAGGCCTCACAAACATTTCAATGGGCAAACACAACATCAATGTAGTTTCAGTTGTTTTTAGTATGTAGTATTTGCAGAAGTGTTTTTATTCCTTTGACACATGAGTTTTTATCGAAATCAGAATGTGTATGTTTTCCCGACTGGAGAGCATTGAGCCTGTATGAAACCCCTTCACATAACATTGCCGCCATGTTCAGAGATTATTCACACTGTCCGCTCATTCAGTGTTTTTGAAAACTGTATAGGTATGAGGTGGAGGGCTGTGAGGTGATCTGGGCTGTGAAGGACAAGGCCATAGGAAACACCTTCTTTGACGCCGGGGCGGCACAGTTCCTCATCCCGTCACTGGATGCTGACAAACCAGACCTTGCTGCTCCCTGTAAAAGAACTCGCTACACCACCGAGGAACCAGCAGCTGGAGCGTCCCAGACCTTCACAGCAGGTCCTCATCTTAAGTTTATTCAAATGCCTGCCAATTTCTCTTCTTCGCTCGTGCTGCGGTAGAATCTGTCCCAAGATCATCATATTCATTTCATATGTATTTCCAGATCGAAATGCGCGAGGGCATGGTTCTGCTCCCACAGAGTCTGGCAGTGCCCTCGGACCAGACTGGCATGAAGGAATAGTCCTACGAGGAGCAGAGCAGGTGAGATAGCGTGTTGCTGAATGCCAATCCTAAAGCATGGAGGTCAGCTTGGGAAGTCTTATTTGTGTGGATATCCCCGTCTGCAAATAAATCCATCTGTCTTGGCCTTCCGTTACATTATACCTTCCCCCTCTTCTCCTGGGTCTCTTCTCCCTGCTGGTGTGTGCTCAGGTGCCCCGCAGAGTTTCATTGGAATACCAGTGTGAGGTGGAAAAGATCTTCACCTCTGAGGAGCTGCTCAATTCCCCACAGCAAACACTCAGAACTGAGAATGGTGAGAACTAGATTTGCTGCCTGGATCTGAACTCTTGACTGAGCCTTTTCATTCCGCAAGCTTTTCTCTCACCTCGGTAGGATCTTGGCCAGTTTACATCCAGCTGACCAATGGCAAGACGTTTGGCTGCGATTTTGTTGTCAGTGCCACCGGTGTCGTGCCAAACACTGAGCCATTTCTCCATGGCAACAAGGTAAGTAAAGGAGAAATAAGCTCTCTTGGGCTCTTTTTTAGGTGGGTCTGCATCTTCTTGTGTCTGTTCGCAAGTTGCCTAGTAGACATTCTCTGCACAACCCTTTAGGTCCAAACATATGTGCAAATCTGTTGGTGACCTTATAAAATACAAACACAACCCCTGTCCAACTGTGCTGGTAAAGGTTCAAGTCAAATAGTGCACCACTTGTAAAACAGATGCAGGAAATCATGCAAAGCTCTCAACAATTGGGTATGAATGCCTCCAGGTGTCGGCCAAAAAACAGATGAGCATATTACCTTATTTACTATGTTTATCTCCCCTTTGTGAACATAAACTCTTAATCATACTGTGTATTGCTTCCTAATTATAATCACTTTGGTTTTACGTACTTAGTTTGCTCTGGCAGATGATGGTGGCCTGCAGGTAGATGACCACATGATGACATCGGCGCCAGATGTGTATGCTGCAGGAGACGTGTGCACTGCGTGCTGGCAACACAGCCTACTGTGGCAGCAGGTGAAATAACTGACAAATCCTTGCCTCAACCTGAGTAGAATGCCACGACAGTATATAAGACAAAATATAATTTGCCTTCAGCCTAAATGATGTCATCTTCCACGTCTGAATAACTGCTAGAGGTGTAAAAAATATGCCATCGGAAAATGTTTTTTATTGTTTTCTTTCAACAGTGCCAAGATTATGTGCCTCATCAATTCTCATATGCTGCCCTCAGTTCAGTTTGAACCAATTCTATTAAATTAAATTAAATTCTTCTTATTATTATTATTAACAGCTCTATAAATTATTAAAAGCATTAGTTCCTTTTACTGAGTATGTCATCAATCATTAAACACATGCACTGAAAACCTTTTGCTAAAGACAAACTTGATACCCTTGATGAAAATATGCAATATCATAACTTATTCTGGCCTGTCAAAAATAGGGGATGGGTGTATTTTGTGTGCAAGTCAATGTCCGTTTGTCCTGAAACTAGTCAATTTAGGTCATCAAGAAAACGGGCTTGTTTCAGTTCCCCCGGCATTAGCAGGAAAGCTAAAAAGCTCCTGTGACACATCGGTCAGGGTGTCAGAAGAGTCCATATAGACGCGGAAAAACGGTGTTATATTTCCCCTATATATTTGAGTCTTACTTTGTGTGTGTGTGTGTGTGTGTGTGTGTGTGTGTGTGTGTGTGTGTGTTGCTTGCAGATGCGTTTGTGGACGCAGGCCCGTCAGATGGGCTGGTACGCCGGCCGCTGCATGGCGGCACACGTCCTGTCAGAACCGATCGAACTGGACTTCTGCTTCGAACTCTTCTCGCACATTACCAAATTCTTCAACTACAAGGTGTGTGACATTTTACTGCAGGGGAGTGGAGTCATTTAAATAATAACCAATATCTTAATCATTTACTATGCAAGTTTTAACCATTTTCCATTACTTTTAAGGCCCTTCAAGGTCATTTCACAGTGCTACTTCGTGTCCTCTTCTCTCTACCTCTAGGCTCATTCATACTGTGCATTCAAACAACTTCCTCTCTGCTGATCATTCCACAGGTCGTCCTGCTGGGGAAGTTTAACGGTCAGGGGCTGGGGCCCGACCATGAGCTGCTGTTGCGCTGTACTAAAGGCCAGGAGTATGTCAAGGTGATACTGAAGAGAATAACAATGTGATAATACTCGTGTGTGTTAATGTATCCAGTGTTTCTTAACAGCACCACTCTAATTTTATGTTCCTCATTCACCAACATTGATACAGTTAGATAAAAAAGGATTCGTTATTTTACACACAAATTTAGTGCATCTTGATAATGCTAACATGAAAGGCACTCACATGTACGGTCTAATGCTGGTGATGCCGGAAAGCAAAACAGGGTCGGCTGGTTATTTGTTAAAATTGTAGATAGCATGTGAAGATCTCATTCCTCGTGTGTCGTCATAATAATTTCGTCCACCGCTGGGGAAATCATCACTTCTAGCTTCATTTTCACTCAGATTACCCCTCTATTCCTTATTCCAGGTTGTTCTCAGTGGAGGTAGGATGGTGGGAGCGGTGCTGATCGGGGAAACAGACCTGGAGGAGACTTTTGAGAACCTGATCCTCAACCGGATGGATCTGACCCCGTATGGAGAAGAGCTGCTCAACCCCAACATTGATATAGAGGACTACTTCGATTGAGCATGAGGGGTGTGATTTAGGAGAATGTGACGTTGTACCTTGAAATATGTTGAAATATACATTGAAGGATATTCTTGCTTGAAGAATGACTAATGGCATGAGAAGGAAACGTGCATTCTGTTTCAAATATTTTTATTGGAAGCATTTGTGTAAAGATCTTGACATTTATACAGAATAGGGAAATGCTTCTGTTATGAAATTGTGCATTCTTTCATGTCCAAGCTAATGGCTGTATTGGAGTTTTGTTTTGGCAATTAGAAACAGCAGTCTGATAAAGGAGGGATTATCTTGGTTCCTATTAATGTACTTTTTTAATTTAAGTATATATTTTTGCTTTAAAATAAATTATTTTAAAAACCAAGTGCAATAAATTAGTACTGTTTAGAACAGGCTTTTTCATTTAGTTGTAGCATGAATGCAAATCCATTACTTCATAAACTTCAATGAGACACACTTGCCGGTACGAGACAGAGGAATGAAATATGTTGTCTTGGTGGTAAAGAGAAATTCTGTTTATTGTCTGGTGACTCTTGATCAAATTTCTACCTAAACCGCAACTGGTTCCTTCTGTGCCTCCGCAGGCGTTATAACAATAGACATTATCAAGCTTGCACAATGCTGTCTATTGTTCCTAGGGTGTGTTGCTCTTGGGAATGTTGCTATTTGAAAGTCCACATTTGAAAGGACACGAAACATTAGTAGTGAAGTGGAAAGAGTTGTCTCTGCAAGGAGAATTTAAACAACTAAAAAAAGTTTACATGCTGTTCCACTTGTTGATTTCCCTGTAGGTTTGTGTTTCATACTGTAGGTTACTGTTTTTTGGGTCAGTGTTTCACCAACAGGAACCCGCCCATATTGATTCATCTGCTCCCATTGGCTGATAAAGGTTGATATGGCAACCTTGTGTTTTTACTCACTGAGCACCATGTCAAACGAGTAAAGATCAACATGTGTAAGGCAACAATAGCTGTGCAACAAGCCCACCAGTAGTGAAGCGGAAATGGGCATGTGTTCCAGTTCTTTCCCCTAATTAACAAATGTGGAAATAAGTCATGATTCTCCAAACGGAGGCTGAAGAAATAAGGGCAATGAACATGAATAAAAAGCACTCCTTTTCCTTAAGAGCTGCTGATAAGGTCTCCCTGGGCAGGACGAAGTGTGTACCTGTGTGGGTGGAGAGCAGGACATTGTTTACAAGGTCAGTCAACACTGCCCATTGTGTGGCACCTGCATCAAGATAAAATTCAAGTCTCTTGGATATGGAGGCTGCTAGAATGGAGGGTGGGACAATTGGTGCAATGAGATCCCAGGTAATGTTTTATACAGGATGTTACCAAGCAACAAGTCAAGTCTGGCATGAATTGGTTGCCAGCGTAGAACAGAAATCGTCATGATGGAAATATACCAGGGGTGAATACGCCATTGATATGAGGTATATTTAGATTTGTATATTTAGAGGGGCTAAGCTCTGCTATGGAGGGGTCTAGGGGAGTGCTTCCTTAGGTGGACTTTTTTAAACAGCCATAAAATGGTTTTTGCACATAGGTTTGCAAGTTGCAATGGGCCTAAATCCTTGATGCAAAGTATATTGGTTCGAATTGTAAAAATCTAAGATTATAAGAATTCAAGAAATCAGCACACTGACTGACAAGGATCTATTAATATATCAATCAGTCAGTCCCACTTTCGATGTGGTAGCCTACATTACCTTTTCATGTCTGCTGGGACTATATATGTTAAAGACAACAGAAACCAAGATACAATGGTCGTGATGATGAGCCCACAAAAACAGCTCAATTTCTCTCCTTGATAAAGAATTACATGATCTTATACTGTATGTCATTCAGTCCATATCTAGAAAATTGATGTTTAGGTTTTTTCATTAGGTTGCTACTGCATAAATAAGACTGGGGGCTCGTGTCAGCAATGCAGTGAGGGATAAGAAAAATGGGTAATCTTTTAACTCAGCCCGTGACTCTGATAGAAACAAAAATACATTTTGTGTTCGCAAAAGCATGACCTTTCTCGCTTCTTTTGTTGAACGTTACCTAACACACCAGGTGTGTGTATATGAGACTAGAAAGTAGGATTTACCCTCCCTATGTCGGAGCACTTCCCTTCACAGCGCTGACATTTGAAATGCTCAGCAGGGTTGCCAGGTCTGCGTGACAAAACCATCCTAACGGCCAATAAACCCAGCCCAATACCAAAACTCAAAATATGCCCCTGCCAAACCATATACACTGCTTTTAATGTCCAACAGCATTGCTATCATTGTAACACCATAAATGTTTAGTGTGCCAGCATTAAAAGCAGTTTTCACTGAACAGTTCCTTTACCTAGGTCCCAAAATGGCTTTGTGTAATCAGATACAGCATATTATCATAAATAAAATATAGCTTTTGGAACGTGGAGACCAATTCACTGAGGCACAAACGAGCCTGTTGCTTTGTCTCTTCCATGGATGTATTCGCTTTCACTTTCCTTTCCCCTCTTCCTCCCTGCCTGGACAACATGAATGGGCAGCGGCTGGAGAGCACGTTAGGCACGTCATATAACATGTGTGTGTGTGTGTGTGTGTGTGTGTTTTTGCGTGTGTTTGTGGGCGTGACGTGTCCCATGTCCGTGTGTACGTGCTTATCTGGAGCCAGTTTGCTAGGATTTGGGTATAAATCAATTATTTAGCTTAAAATATGGATTTTAATTCATAGATATCATTCATGTGATTTGCATGAGGAATAGGTCTCCCCGCAGCGGACAAACAAGTCAACCCGCGGCGACACTTACATCCGCGGAAAAACCGCGGACCTGGCAACACTGGTCTTGAGTCTTGACACAAAGCTTATTTCATTCAAGTACATTACGGATGTGACGTGAGCAGAGTGAGTTTACGCTTGGATGTAGTCACCAAAGACCACCGACTTGAGTTACCCATAGACCTTCTATACGCATGTCTGTTGATTTACCATTTAGAGGTTTGAGTCACATCTTTGATTTGTACTCGTATTATATGTGTCTTATGACTTTATTTTGTTTGTGTTTCGTACCAAGCATTACATTAACATTACTTTAGAAATTCCTTTGCGCATAAAGATATCGTTACTGATTAAGCTCCGCCGGCGGTGCACGCTGGCGATTCGAACGCGCGCTTCTAGAGTCTTTCGACTACCAGCATGCATCGGGGCAACATTTTTTTCGTGTGGGTGGGATTTTTTGAGAGGCGTTGCCGCACACCGACTTCTCCAGGATTATATACCCGCAACTCGTCACACAGCTTCATAGATTGCGCACTTTGCCGCAGCGAACAGCAACCAAATCGCCAGAGTTTAAGATATTCTCAGAAATAAAGATTTAGCCATGGCCAACTACATTCACGTACCCGACGAGGCTCCAGCTGTGCCCAAAATAGATGTGACAGTTGACGAGAGCGACTACAGATCCGGTGCACTGAATCTGATCAAGGAGCTGAGACCGAGTTGGAAGCCGTCAGAGGTCAAAGTGAAGGTGCCGTTTATTTCATTTTTAACATTTTACTGTTAGCCTGCTTGGTATGACATATCCCCACGGTCCCCCATAGCGTGTATATCCCTTTCTTTGTGGTTTTTAGTGATTTATAACCGCGTCACCTAGCTAGCAAAGTGCTCCCATATTAAAAACTCCGATTTAGCTAATACTAACGTTAGCTAATTTATTCAGGGAGCAAATGACACACGAAAGCAGCTATTACAATGACTCCACAGACAGCTGGAATGACAGGAAGTATGTTACATGTCACTATGGTAGATAATTCCCTCGCTATGTTACAGCTACGAAAATACTGCGGCAGTTTCTGCCCCTCAGGGTTACTGTTTTGCCTTTGCAAATAGCATCTGCGTCAGCTCAGGTCATGATCAAACGGTGGGAGTTGCTCGCCGCTGTTGGCGCAGCCTGCAAATGAGCCTGCTCATCTCCATAAGTTCATCGACGTTATACTAAAGCTAAATATTATCGTTGTATATAATACTTGTAAATGTTTTCTATAGGGCCCGAACTGTTTAAGAGGCAATAAAGATCAAAGCGGGGATTTTGCTTGGAGGTTGGTTGTACAGATCGAGGACAGGTGTAACGTTAATTGTCATCTTAGCCCAAAATGATCGTCATGCTGCGCCCCATTCACTGAGTGTCTGGAATTTACGAGACTGCTCAGGAGGATGAGACGCCACTCTGTTAAGTATATGCTATAGATTAATAAGAATCTCTAGTGTATTCCTGCAACTTATGGAAGAAACACCGATGACAAATTGAACACGATTATTGACAATTTGCATTTAGTTTTTGCTTAAGTGACTTAATCAAATCTTATCTGCGGGAGTCCAACAGGACTAGTTTTAAAAGGGAACATTATCCCCTAACATTACCGCACATTCCAGGATGAAACATGTGCTCAACATTGAAGTCCGTGCTTAAAGTGAATTTTTTTTTCCTTTGGCGAAACAGAGTGGGGGTGTGGCTCCACTTGGTAAACACAGGGAGGATGGGAGCTGATCACATGCTCTGCCACCCTTGCCTATATTCATCAATGAGAGCAAAGTGGGAACTCAGCAAATGCCTGTCATTGCTTCCTCATGCAAAATAACATTCCTGACATACCTGTTTTTCCCCGTCAATCCCTTATAGAATAAACAATTAGGACTGTTATGTTGGCACCCCCCCACCTCTCCCCAAAAATGTTCACAGCAGACACAGTTAATCTTAAATTAACCCAGACAAGCCCTCTTTTTTTTTTTTATGGCTACATTCATTCCTCTTCTCTCTTTCGTGTAATTTGCCATCTCCTGACTCCTCTCAGAACTTATGTAATACTCAAAACAATGTAGGTTTTCAGGCACAGTACTTCAATAATATAATGTGGAGGCTGTCCCACCATTGTCTAACTTGTAGGCGTCAAGCTAGATTGTTGAAGCACATGACAAATTATGATTTCTCTCCGATTCACCTGTTCTCCACACTTTCCTCTATTTGTCTCTGCAGTTTTTCACAGACGGAATAACCAATAAGCTACTGGGCTGCTATGTGGGTGCGGTCATGCAGAATGTGGTTCTGATCCGTATTTATGGCAACAAAACAGAACTGTTGGTTGACCGGGAAAATGAGGTGAAAAGTTTCAGGGTACTACATGCACACCGCTGTGCCCCACGCCTATACTGTACCTTCAACAATGGCCTGTGTTACGAATTTCTGCAAGGAACTGCCCTGGAGCCTGAGCACATTCGCAGCCAGCCTGTTTACAGGTAAAAAAAATAATAAAATGCTGACTTAAGAGTTAGATGAGTCACCTGCCAATGCCTATGACCCTGAGGCCAGTCATACATGGTTGACACACACACACACACACACACGGACACACACGTCAAATTTCCTCATAAATGTTTACTGCATTTATTTGCATATGTTAGGTTACCAAACTTGAAGGGCCAGTTTTGTCTATTTTTCAGTTCACCTCCATCCAACCCCCATATACACAGTATGGAGCGATTCTCCCAATGGTGCTGTAGTAGCAACTGTCAAAAGTCTGAAAATTCATAAAAAATCAGACATACCCATTGCCTTAACAGTTTCACCAAAATGTAGACCCATCTAAGGAGAATCTTTCATCCAACGATTTTATCCAGATGTATAAAACTAACTAATAAATTGTTCCTCTCTCTCATAGTTTCACAAAAATAATCATTTATCCGGTCAAGTAATTTTTGTATCTGGTTTGAAAACCAAATCTGAAGTTGAGCTTGAGCATGTAAGAAGTCTGTAAAGACTGTAAATGCCAAAATGTATTTGATAGACAGAGAACATGTGGTAGATAAACTGTAGTAAATTTCTGATTTTATAATAGACAATAAATTAAACGAAATAAGTTACATCAAAACATTATTAGGTCTAAGTGTATCATAATAACAATATTTTTAAACAGATGTGTTTCTATAACCTGAATCTTGTCCCATTTTATGTTTTATTGGGAGTATTTGATTTACTTTTTGACAAGAATATATGCCTTTCCATTTATGAAAACATATAAATTATTTAACAACTAACTTGCTGAACTGGAAATCCTCCCGTTTTCTGTCTCTTCTACCTTGCAGGCTCATTGCCAGGCAGCTGGCCAAGTACCATGCCATCCATGCCCACAATGGCTGGGTGCCCCAGTCTGACCTGTGGCTGAAGATGGGCAAGTACTTTGCTCTCATCCCCAAGTACTTAAAGGACCCTGAGCAGAACGCTAGGTGAGGCCATATAGAAGATCATGGTTCTGGAAAACTCCCAGACCCTTAGATGTGGCTGATAGACTCTCAGACTTTCTCCTGTTGCCCTTTCAATGTTTCAGTATATTAATGAAAGTTTCAAAGTCTAATTCACTTTCATTCTCACAGTTTGGGCTTAGAGAGTGTTTTAGAGGAATTCGCACAGTTCATGGCTGACCTGCAGGTTATCTGCAGGTTTTAAATAGCCTGTATTTAGACCAATAAAGATTGCATAATGGTACCTAGTCTAGAATTCACCAATGATTTAAAAGCCTAAATAAAGAGCTAAAAAAACTAAGCAAGAACAAACCTTTCAAAATCAGTACACTGATTGAAACTATGCATTGGGAGTATAAAGTAGTTTGAAGGACAGTATGAGATTAATATTGTCATATTTTATTACTAACCTTCTTTTACATTTATGTGAACAGGAAGTACAAATAAAATGTGTAAGCCCTGTAATAAGTAGATTTGAGAAACTTGTATCATAAATGTCATTTTTAGATGTTTTAAGAAAAAACAAAAAAAATACAGGCTCTCATTACATTGATGGGAAACACATGGCTTTGCCGCTTGTATATTTCTGTTCTCCGTTATCTCCACGTGGAACTATGACCCCCCCCCCCCTTGCCTCTCTTATCAGTGAGTCACAAATGCTCCAAATTACCCCATGTGCAATGGCGTAACACACAAGTGTTCATTATCAGTAGTAAATTTCTCACATGCCTGAGGAAGTACGTGGAATTCCTTTCATTCAGGAATTCCTTTCTCCGCAGGTGTGACTTCCCTTTACAGCTATGGAATTCCCAAGGGATAACAGCACAGAGTGAATGGCAGTGTATCTCTAAACAGCATGAAACAAAAGAGCAGCACCCTAAAATTATTATTTTTAAGTAAAATTATCCTCAAACAAACAAAAACACATGTTATTAACAAGGCCTGTCACAGATTGTTGGTGTGTCATTTGGTGCTGCTTTCTGAGTGAGAAAATATTACACTAGCAAAGTGGCTTTTGTCTTAAAGTTTTGTATACATTTTTTATTTTGTAAATTGTATTACTTAACTCTTTATATTGTCATCTAAATATGTAGGTTACATAAGGTCCATTCAGTTTGTGTCAGTATCAACCCAAAAGAATACAGGTGCGCTACATGAAAGGCAAATTGAGTTAGGATAATCCTTGCTCTCTAAGACGCTTTGGCACCGTTAAAGGTTGGGTGTGCGATTCTAATCCAATACACCGCTTTTTGTCAAATTCAGCAAATATCTCCTCACGGTCCACTAGCTGCCTGTTCAGTGTGTGCGCAGAAGAATATTGTTTGAAAATTGTGTTGGCATTAACAACTCCCTACATGTATGTTGGCACCCAAAATGAATCCAAAACAAACATTGGCTTTGCGGACTGTTGATTTCCATGGAGGCCATCCAAATATTAACACCGTAAGAGAAACGCTGATAAAGACTTCTGAAAGACTCCGACACTCGCAGTATCTCAGGGGATTGTGCAGGAACAATAGGTAGAGCGCTTAAAACCGCGAGGATTGAAGCCTGCCATCTCCAGTTTGTGTTGCGCGATGTTTATTTTTTTTTATTGTCTCCTGATCACGTCCTACAGATGATAGTTAGCTTTGTAGTAATTGTCTGGTACAATGAAATGTTAGCATAGCTTAGTCTGACTCATATCTCACGTCTTCATCCTTTTTAAATAAAGGCATTTTCTAGAAAAGGGGAAGGGACTTGTTGAGAAGTGTATTGTATGAGTATTTGCAGTTAAATGGACTGCATTTTACATAAATCTGTACCCAGATCATGTGGTTTCTTTGTTGTGGATTTCTTTTCGTTGTGATTGCAAAATTATCAATTAATCACTTTTTCTTTTTCCTCCATTTTTCTCCACCTAAATTGTTTTGCGCAAAGCCTCTCTGTAAAATGAGAGTACATGATTTGTTTCCCTCTCTTCCCTTTTTCATGCTTCTTATTTTCTGTTCCTATTTTACCTCTATTTCTAAGTCTACTTTCAGGTTCCCATTACTGACGTTACCTCCTTCTGTCCTTCTGTCTCCTATTTTGCCATCGTCATCAAAATTGTATGTACTATGATTTACTGCTATGAATCGATTCTGTACAAACGACATCTATTGCATGTCTGTCCGTCCTGGGAGAGGGATCCCTCCTCTGTTGCCCTTCCTGAGGTGTCTATCATTTTTTTTCCCGTTAAAATTTTTATTTTTTTTTTGGTAGTTTTTCCTTATTCGAATCGAGGGTCTAAGGACAGAGGGTGTCGTATGTTGTACAGATGGTAAAGCCCTTTGAGGCAAAATGTGATTTGTGATATTGGGCTATATAAATAAAATTGAATTGAATTGAACCTACCAATATTCACCCTCTTTGACTCTCTACGCCCTCCAGGTTCATTATGGAGGTGCCCAGCCCACAGTGCCTACGGGAAGAGCTGGTGTGGCTCCAGCAGAGCTTGTCTGTGCTGGGCTCCCCCGTAGTTCTCTGCCACAACGACCTGCTCTGCAAAAACATCATTTATAACGAGGAGTCAGGTGAGTATAAACTGAACAAGTGTAGTCATAGACATTACTGTGTGACTGAATTGTGTTGTAGTGTGAACTGCATTGGTCCCTGCGCTCAGGTAGGATTGCATTAACTGCACTTCCTCAACGCTAGTCACATGCTTCACTCATTGTCAGTGTTTGCATTGGGCTGCAGGTGTAGAATTAGAACGGTCAGAAAAGACAATCCTGTTGTCTGGATGCTCTGTTTTGCTCTTGATGGAATCCTCATTTGAAATGGGGCACAAGCAAAACAAATGAAAGTGGTGTGTTGATTGATAGAGATTGGAGGGTGAACAAATTGGCCATGTATTAAAGCAACTCATGTAACAGATATTAGTCTTTTTTCAATTTAAAATCCTGGGAGGCCCCCTCTATTAAGGACCATTGGCCTTGTTCAGAAGTGCAAAGTGAAGCCGTTTCTAATTTGGATTTCATTCTTATTAGCAAATTTAGACTTATCTGTCGTTCTAATTCTTTCTGATTAAAACCGTAAACCACTGTTGTCAGCCTGAACAAACAATGCCATTACATTGTACCGCAAGACCAAGTCTCAGTTTTGTTGACAGCACATGTCATGGTGCTTTAGCAATGTTGCTGGGTTTTTTTGTTATTTTTTTGATGGTATAAATGTCAAGCAACCTGTCCTCAGGCAAACTTATTAGCTTACTTTTGCACTGAGTGACTTCTTCGTTTAACTGTACCGGTCAATGAGACTGTACCAGTCAGTGAAACTGTTCTAGTCATTGTCTTTGTAGCAGAGGAATGGAGGGGTAAACTGGTGAAAAAGAAAGGGCGGGGGGGGGGTGGACGGGATGGGTGGGCAAAGTACAGGGTTTTTTATGTATGTGGGAGGTGGGGTGGGGGTGGTGTTTAAGAGCTGTCAGCCCCCTCGTCGGTTTGCGACGAGGGGTGGGGCCCTTCTCATAGCTCCTTGTGTCTAGCCTTTCTCCCCTAGGAATGACAGCCGAGGCTGTGGCTGCCCTGCGCCGCCCTGCCCTGGGGAGGCAATGGAGAGAGACAAACCTCACGCACAGTCGGCTCTGAGGGCCCTCGTGTAGTCTGTCCACTGCTCAGGCTAATCGGGATGAGTTCATGGCAGCAGTAGGAGCCACGTACCTACCTATTACCCTCCAATGCTACTCGCCCACCAGTTGTCCCTCTGACAGTAGCTAGGCTACTTACGATGCCGGTTATTTCACAAATGTTTTTATGGTTTGCACTTGCTCTGAGTCGCTCTGAGCACCAGCTGAATGCCTAAAATGTAAAGCTACTTATACCGCAATTTCCATTTCATAGCATTTATATATCACTGGTCAGACCCTATACTTGAAAGGATATGTCTAGTTTTGTTTTTGTTGTTGTCAACAAACCGTATGAAAAGATCAAAATCACCCATGAATTGATCCGACTAACAAGTATTGCCTCTTTAGCCAAAACTCTATATATAGCTTATTCCTCTGTGCCATAGAGCTCCATTGTTGTCCGTGAACTATTAAAATCACAACAGGTCACACTGTTTTCCTGGCTGACATGTTCAATTACATTAAGATGGGCACACACAGTGTAGTTTATTTTGAGTCAATACCACATGCGCTGTCCTGCTGCCATAAATCCTCATTAGTGCACCAAATGTGTATTAATCCGCATCTGAAAAGAGAACTCAAAAATTCACTGTTTAGGAAACTACTGAGCCTTGACCCCCCCCTTCTTTTCATTTAAGAGGTTTGTCTTCAAAAGGAATAAATGGGCTTAGGGCTGAGAGCCACAGACAGGCTGGGGAAGTTAGAAAGTACTGGGTGACGGACTAGCGCATTGTTGGTTTTGGTCTTTTCCTGGGATTTTGTTGGCATTAACAATAATATAGAATATCATCAACTTGATCCTTTTTAAAACTGAAACATGCTTCTGCAAAAATGTGGGGAAATACCTCTGCCTAAGCACACATCTGAATTTGTGATTCTGCATATCAAACAAGTGCTGATTGTCATGTTGAATCATGTTCCAGGCTTCAAAAAGGAAGAGTGAGGTTATCAGTACTTCTGTTTGGAAGTATTATTGATTAAAAGATAGACAGAATGTTCCCTTATAGCACTACCTCTAGTGATAACCACAGATGTTTTAACAATGCAAACACAACTAGTCCACACCTACAAATGACAACCATCATGGAATTGACGCCACAGTTCCAGGGACTTCAGCTCCAAGCCATAATTATTACGTTTCTGACCGCACTGTGTCAAGCTGTCTTCGCCGTCATTGGAGTAAACTCATTCCCTAACTTACCCTGCACTTACAGCCTTTTGTTGAATTGAAAAACAGACTGGCATGAAATAAGACTGAGCAGCTACCTTGCTGCTTCCTGTCACTCAGCTATATTTGCTGAGTTGAAACCACTTGACTGCCAAGCGCGACAGCAAAGCCACCACTTCCTGACTTGATAAAAACCATAAACAGAATTGGTAGAAGCTCAATTTTGTTTGTCAGTTTCCCAAAGCTATCGCTACAAGTTTAAAATATACACACAAGTGCTCTTTTACTTTTCTCTTCTCTTTTTGTCTCTTTACTTTGTCTCTCAGCCTCCAACGCAGGCTGTTTCCCTGCCCCTCTCACTTTGCTGAGATGTTTGCAAAGGGAAAAATAAAATCTGCACACATTTTACTCGGCCACAAAATCTGCAGCTCAGCAGCCAACAGGAAGCCTCTCAAAGATTCTGTCCTTTGCAGACGCAGTAAAGGTGTCACGCAATTGGGTTCACAGTGGACCAATGGAAAGGGAGCATTGGAGGGGAGTGTCGTGAGAAGGGGAAGTGAGGTTGCATGTGTGAGGGGGTGGGGGGAGAAAAGGAATGGGAGTTTGGCAGCAGGGCCCGATGTTTCGACACTGTGCTTGGGAGCAAGAATGGATAAAAGGCAAAATATGTCAGTGTGAGAGTGAGCATGTGTGAAAGATGTGTTTGCCCCAACCTTTTCATCTGCTGCACAGGGGGGGCTATAGCCACTGCCTGGAGGTGTTCAGTTGTGTCCCGCTAGGACCTACACGCCGGCTGGTAACCCACCTCAAAGTGTCTTTCTCTGTAGTCCAGCACCACCTCAAAAACTGATGTTCCATGTTAAGGCAAAGAAATTAGCCAAGGCCAAAAAAACCCCCCAAAAGATTTTAAGAATAGAGATATTTTAATTAAATGTATTCTTCACAATTCATTTTTTTGTTAATGTGTCTGTAACAACCAGGCTTGTAAGTAAGGGTTTGTATTTTGAGATCAACCACTTCATGACTGAATGCTTCCGTCTTTGTTCATTGTTAACGTAGACACATCATATTTTCAGTGGCGGACAAAAGCAGTGACAGCACCACATTCTTAAACCCTTCCTCTCCATGCTCCAACAACAAATTGAAAACTACATGCAAATGATCAGTAATCTTCAGCCATTTTCACCCATATTTCATGGGCAGTAAAAGAGGCACTTCTTCTAGTGCATTTTGAAAACTTAAGCATTCAAGCCTTTAAGTAGAACTCTGACTGTGGGTTGACTTCAAGATATGAGACCCTCATAAACATCACGAGACTATTAAAAAATGCTTTACATTTGTTCGTCTGTATGGTTTAGTATGTATCTAAGTTTTGAGAGAGCATGTATCAAACAGTGTGTTGCTGTACATTTGCTTTGGCAGCTCACTGTACTTTTCTACAGACCATTTCAGTGTCTCTTTGTCTTCCTCCCTTTGTCCCTCTATTTTATTTTCCATTTGCTCTCCCCATATTTAAAAAAAACATAACTTTGACTTGGCCATTTTTCCTTTTTTATTCTGTGCATGTATCCAAAACAAACATCTGAAAAGCCAGATGCACTCCTCCCCCCTAGGTTTTTGTACGTGTTCCATGTGTTGCGTCAGGATTCGCAAGTTTTCATCTCAGCTAATGCCTATTTTGTGGTCTCGTAGAAAAAGGCTAATAACTCACTTACTGGTACGTCTAATATGTATCATTATCATTAGAGAGTGACGGCTAAACCTCCATAAAGATGTGCAAGCTATCTATATGTTGTGTATATAAAATAGCAGACAACATAAAAGCCCTAAAATTTCCCACATTTATTTAACAAGAGTTTTTATGCTGTATATATGTTGAAATCTAACAGCATGATTGTATTTGTCCTAAACAGCATAATAGTGCATGTGTAGGAAGTTTTTGTCAGCTGTTATTTTCAGAAGCATATTTCCTAAGTCTAAATGTGTCTATTAATTCCCTTTTATTTCATTTTCTGTTCTGAAGTCTTCCTCTACAGTCTACTTTCCTCAAAATGCAAGCTCTTACTCCCTGCCCCACTATCGGCTAACTAGCCATTCAGACAGGAAGAAATGAAAAGCCTTGACATTCTGAGTAGCCAAAGGGAAAACACAACATAATCATTTAATGTCTGCTACCTGTGTCTCTGTCTAAACAATGTTGCTTCTCTTTCCAGGCAATGTAAAGTTCATTGACTACGAGTATGCTGGGTACAATTACCAAGCCTACGACATTGGGAACCATTTCAATGAGTTTGCTGGTAAGCATAACTTGTACTGCTTGGTATGTATAAAAAGATGTGTGTATGAAATGAGTGTTCAACTTGTGTGTTTTTCTGTTGCAGGCCTGAATGAGGTGGATTATAGTCACTATCCAGATCGGGCCTTTCAGCGGCAGTGGCTCCGCTCCTACCTGGAGGCCTATAAGGAACACAAAGACCAGAGCAGTGAAGTGAATGACAGCGAGGTGGAGATTCTTTATGTCCAAGTCAACCGATTTGCCCTGGTAAGCTGTTGAATTGCACATGCACTATGAACCACATTTGATTATAGTAGAGCAAATCGGCACCTGACTAGTCTTTATGGTCAAGTCTCAAGTTTTAAAGACCAAGGTGGTGACGTATTATGATTTGACCTATGTTCCTGATATGCCTGCAAGATAATGGGTTAAAGCTTGTTTTTCCTAATCTTGTCATCAGTTATCAGTTGCCACGTAGGATTTCAGGAAGGAAAATGTTCTTTATAACTCAGTTATATATTAGCCTTCACATACACTGTATGGTCAAATGTCAAGTATGTGCTCATGCCTGTCTTAGTCATTCCATCTCTAACTGCTGTACCATGCCCTTTCCCAATAACACTCAAAACAAAATTGAACACTTGTAGAGCACTTTAAGTGTCCTGGGGGCTCAGTTAAATTAGTTGTGTGAGTGGATTTTCCAGGCCTCCTGCCAGGTGTTTGGGTCAGCAAACATAGATTATAGTGGGATGTGGGTTAAACAGAGGACGGAGTGATGGGCTATAAACCAACGCTACCTGCTCTGAATATGAAAGAAAGATGGTTGTGATGTGCTTGCCACCATATGCGAGGCCCTCTTAATGACAACTGGTAACCCTTGTGAGGCTCAGTGCTCTCCCCTGAGCCGCATTCTGTCTTGTTTACTGTCAAGAGAAAAAGAGGCCAGAGTGGAGGATGGGCAAGGGAAGCAAATTGTGTTTCTGTGTCAGCTATTTGTTGTTGTAGCCATAGGGCTTCTGTTGGCTTTGTACATGCTTGAATGAGCTGTGTTGGATAATTAGAAACGACATTTACTTGTAGACAGCGAGTACATGCTAATCCTTTGTGTCTCTGTGTTGTTCCCTTTCCCGTCTGTGTCTAGGCATCTCACTTCTTCTGGGGTCTCTGGGCTCTGATTCAGGCCAAGTTCTCCACCATCGACTTTGACTTCTTGGGGTATGTCCATCTTGCAATGACTCACTTTATCATGAGCTTTTGTATTTTGCTCTGCTCAACAGATTTCAGTTATGTAATCAAATGTTGAAGAACAAAATGCGAAGCAAGTCTGATGTTTTTGCACTGATAGCCATCTTGCTAACGTGTCATTAATTTTTTTTCTCATCACTGACTCTGCTCTTCTCTGTGTGTCTCTTCTCTCAGATATGCAGTCCTGCGCTTCAACCAGTACTTTAAAATGAAACCGCAGGCGGCTCTGCTGAACTTACCAGAATAAAAGGCCCCCACCCCCTCATCTTCTCTTCCTCCTGCTCTTCCTCCCTTCCAACCTGCTCTGCGCCTCACATGACTGCAGAGCGCCCTCTTGGGGTATATGTAGGGAAGAGCCAGACTGAGAATCTGTCCTGTTCAGTGCCTACAGGTCCCCTCTACATGTCCTTATCTCTATAGATTGAATGGACCACAGTCTTATCTATCATCTGCTGTCATACCTTTGTTAACCAGGATTTGTACTGTGGGCGTGTGTGAAGTAGAGACCTAATACCTGTTACAATGTGAAGCCCACGTAGTTAAATTTATTGTGGTCATTTCAATTATTCTAATATCAGTTACGATATTAACATAATATCAGCGTATTGTAGTTGTAAGCAGCTTTTCTTATAGCTCAAATCAATATAAGTACGACGTAGATGCAATGTCACCTCCTTCATAACCAATACATAGCAACCACCTACATGACTGACAGGTGGCCCAAACACTAATCTGATTGCCTGGAGACGCCTTCCTCATATGCACATTCATGGGGGGAAAACCCTTGAGAGCCAGCCCAGCTAGCAACCAAATTTATAGCCACATGAAAGCAATACAAAGCCTGCTTTGTTTGCCGAGGAACCAAGATGAAAAAAAAGAAGAAATGCCAACAAGGAAAGGCCAGTGCTGTCCCGTAATCTCGTGTGATATGAGCCACACCATGCAAAAAAACCTCTCGCCTGCCTTGTGACTCACCCTTATTTTCTCCAGCATGGGTGGTGTGCTGGAAGAGCCATGTAGTCATTGTTGCTGTGTGGTTTGGTGAGGCCTTGTGTGTTTTGGCTTTCAAGACAGAAGGTAGAAACATTGAGTTGTAGGAGAGCATCTAGTGTTTACATCTAACCTCTCCCTTAAGTTAAATAGTTGTACTGAGCAGTCTTTTGACTTGAGGGAGATTGTCACTGTAATGTACGTTTCATGTTTGTTTTGACACTTGGTTTTTATCTACATTTTAACTGGGGACAAGCTTGCATCTCACTGTAATTTGAACATTCCATGTTCATAATGGTGGACAGGAACTTTGGTTGTAGTTCACATGGTGAGTCAGCAGTGTTGGGGTGTTGATACACTGTGACATCGACTGTATATTGTCTGCTCCATGTCAGGGAAAGTTTTGGCGTCATCTTTAATATTACAAAACACTGCTGTTCACACCTAATGAACTAAGGACTGGCCATTTTATAAACATGTAGACCAGTTTTCATTCACATGTGTGTTATTAAGATGATTGTGTGTGCCTTGCTGACTGTCAGATTGCTGAGCCACTGGTGGCATTCATCATTATCAGCACCCAATGTTGAAATTAAGGTCTAGAGAAAAGTGGAATTTTGTTGAAAGTGGAGTTGGTTGGTACATCTTGGCTGTGTTTAGTTAAAAAACAAACAACCAATGTAATGAAAGTCAGCTCATAGTGGGACCTGAGGAACATGAACACCATCTGTTGGAGAAAAAAACAATTGCTGCTGTCAGTAACTTCATGATATTCATCCTTTCACCTTCATGTTAATGTTTAACAACTAATACAAGTTCATCTCTTGGTTACTTTTAACAAAGTCCACACCAAAGTGCTGACAATTGTTTTTTGCTTGTACATAATGCACACTGTATCATTTTCCATGTAGCACAAAGAGAAGTAGAATAACAAATATATAGACTTTTTATACTTATTTAAATGAGAATGTTGAAGCTGAGGTCTTTGAGAGTGTGGGGATGTTTGCTGATGCAGCAACAGATTACTCTTGGGCAAATATAGCATATTGAGAAAAGAATTACAGAAAAAACCAACGATGAACGTTGCATGTAAAATGTGCTGAAACAAGTTTTCTTGTTTACTCCAAAACAGTTTGCAAATGACATGTTTGCCCACGCGGTCTCTGCTGTAACAAGTTTGCAAAGCTCCGTGACGAGACCATTATTGACAAGACTGGATTGTCTACTCCATGTTAACACTCCCATACAGTAGTAGGTAGCTAAGGAGTAGTTTTTAAGTTATTTAATTCAGTGTTGCGTGTCTTTCATGATGGTGAATTAAGAAGTAGTTTGCGTCGGGCCTAATGTGGAAAATGTGTGTTCATTGGCTTATATGTGAAAATCTTCCATAAAAGTGTATTTGATGGTAAATGGTTTTGATTAAGTTACCGGTTTGAGTTGTGTTGGGGGAACATGTTAAGGCTCTGGGGGTTAGTACACTGTCAGACCACGCTTACACATAACATCCAGAAATTAATGCAGTTTGTCAAATTCGATTGCCTCAGAATTGTATGTTTAAAAAATGTACTGCTGAAATATTTGCTACAGGCTTTATTTCCCCATCCATGTGAAAAATGAATGCATTCTCACTGTACATCATACATATGTCATCTTAGTACTGCTAATAATATGAACCTCTACACTTCACAGGTGTGCGTTTGTATTTAACATTGTAAAAAGTCTGTCGTTAAATCTCTCTGGCCACTAGCATATGTTTATATGTACAGTAAACAGATGTGTTTAATATCTTTGCTTGTTCTCAAATGTGAATGAATGTACATAGAGGGAGTTCTTTTATTTTTTTTTTGTTTTCTAAAAGTTTCATTAAAGTGAATAGTTGCCTGGGGGTAAGAAATAAAAAAAATAAAAAATAAAAATAATAATAAAGAAGACATTTTCAATACTGTAAACATGCTTTGAAAAATAAAGTCTATTTACCCTTATGAGTCTTCTTTTCATCGTGTCTCTTTAGGTGTTAGACAAGTGTCTTTGCTGCTATAATTTTATGGAATACCAGACAGAATGAGTAAAACAATTTTAAGATTACTGACCATGTCTTACCCAATTTTCATTCAGTTTAATGAGTGAAACAGCATGCCTCTGGGCTAACGGCTGGTAAAGGTCAGCCAATCGGTGTGGTCAAAGACGGTATTGCACTCTTAATGAAGTCTACCGAAGGGAAGAAAAAAGAAATTGCCTCTTCCATTGCAAAACTGAATGGACAGTCTTCTGGAAAGTCATACATGCCTCACAACAAACAATATAAAGTCCAGCAGATTAATGAAATTGCACACGTTTTGACAATGGAGACAACCACAACACAAAATTACAACATTTCAACATGCCAGGGAGGTAACCGCAGAAGGTAAGAAAAATAGACAAAAATAACATTACAACATTTTTAATAAAGGGGGGGGGGGTAACATAAATATAATGCACAATTTGTAATTATATAGATAATTTAAGTATCAAGGCACATATACAGATAGCCTACATTCAGCGCACGAGATGGAAAACAAGTTTCTCTTGTTTTATCCATTCAAAGAGAACGGCTCCTTCAGAACACTTCAGAAAATCAGTGAAACACATCTTCAATGGGATACAAACTGTGCTCCGAACAGCTAACGTTACTTTATATTTACATACGGCATTTATTTGCAAAACACCCCCTTCATGTTGTCAACGAAAAAAATGACCTCAGTAGGATATTATATGACACGGATGCTTCATGAAAGAAAGAAGATTGGGCTTAAACGTCAGAAAAAATGTGAATTCAAATTCACACTTTTCCTGTCTATTTCTGTCCGTCTCTTTGCTCACTGGTTTCTTTCCATGTGTTTAAATGTCTGTTTGTGCTGTGAGTAGCCTATTTAACTCCTTTCTGTGCAGTTGTTAATCCTATGGAGGTCATATTATGTAGTTTGCCTGGGTAATAAAGATGTTGAGTTGTTGCTGCCCTGCAGGGCTTTTGATAATTAGCTTTTTTCGGTTGTTCAGTCAACCTGTTGAGTGTGTGAGTTTTGAATTAGCCTGTTCAGTAGGTCTGCTATTTGTGCGGTAATGAGCTTTGATAAATAACTTATATACTTTGGGCAACTGAAGCTATCTTTTGTATGCCAATATTGTATATAAGACAGTGTAAGTCATATATTTGATACACGTATTGTTACTTTTTGAAGTGAACATAAACTTTTAAATCTCTTAATATGTTTATGGTTCAGTCTTTTCAGTATACCAATGCGCATTGTTTATTTGTAATGTGAACAACAATCTGCTGCACATTTGCAAATTGAATATCATGTGGTTTGCTATATGACACCACACTAAAGTTAAATTACAAACCCAGATTTGTTAACTTTGTTGGTAAAACATTTTCCAACTTTATACCTTATTTTTCATAGGACCTGTCTAAATTGGCTTCATTCTGAACCACTCCACTGCTAAAATGAGCACTGTGGTTAAGATGGGCCAGAAGTGCCACTGCATGGCAATTTAACAAACAACTTTTGGGGTGCAGTGCAAGAATCAAAAGGACAGTTTCAAATAATTTATGGCACCAGAATGTTGCTATGAAGCTTTGTGTCTTGAGAGATCCTGACATCGACAGTCTTCCCATCAGAATCAGCTGGCCCTGGACTGAGAAAGGACACATTTGTAAGACGTTTGTATTTTCCTCTACCAGAGATGACCACAAGATGGCAGCACATCCCATAGAAAGAAATTAGAACGTGAACAGGTTCCCAAGCCTGGCAGAAAACTCACCCCATGGTACAAAATTAATCCTATTCACCATTTATTATTTGTGATATTAATGCGTATTAACATAGATTTCTATATTTAAAATAAAGGCAGCTCATTAATATGCCTTATATTGAACCTCTCTATTCAAAGCAAATAAGAAAATCCTGAATTTACTGAAGAAAACATCACATTGAAATAGGCTTAGATTGCTTTGCAACACTGAGCCCTGGGGCATTGTGGAGGACCAAATTTGGTTATACAGCCTGAATGTAAAAAATAAGTCTAAATAGGCAATATGGAAATAATTCAAAAAGACATAAGTATTTGAATTTTAACAACCACAGAATACTTAATGCTGAAATTGAAACACCACTGAATTCATAGCATTGAAATATTTTATTTTGAAAACCATGAATTTATTTCTTCTGGATTAACGTCTTTGAAATTAAAATATGAAATTACTTGATTTACATTTACATTTAGTCATTTAGCAGCTTTTATCTAAAGCGACTTACATTTGAGGAAGACAATGGAAGCAATTATAAACACAAGGTAACAAAATGCATAAGTGCATAAGTCTGTTAAAGCCCAGCACAGTATACAAAGCTAAGGATAGGATTTTTTGTTTTGTTTTGTTTTTTTAAGAAAAGAGATAGAAAGGAAGTAGAAGTTAGAAAATGTCAGTTAGGTGTTGACAGAAGAGATGCGTTTTCAGGTGTTTTTTTCAAAGGTGGGTACAGAACCTTCTGATCTTGTAGGAGCAGGCAGATCGTTCCACCAATGTGGCACGGATCCAGAGAAGGTGCTCGAGAGTGATTTGCAATTTCAAAGTATGAGCACTACTAAAGCCTGTCTGTGCACTCCTTATTTACTTACAGCACATGTGCAGCACATACAATAGACTAACTAATGCATCACTCTATCCCATCGTAAAGTAGTTTTGATGGAAGCAAATAAGAGACATATGTATTCGAATTTTAACAGCCACTGAATACTTAATACTGAAATTAAAACACCACTGAATTCATAGAATTGAAATATTGTACTTTGAAAACCATGTATCTGAATTTATTTCTTCTGAATTCACGTCTTTGAAATTGAAATATGAAATTTCTTGATTTGCTATTTCAAAATCTGAATTTGGATATATTTTCTTCAGTGTTCACAAATTCAGATCCGAAAATACAAGTTTCAGAATTTCGAAATAAAATATTCAGGTTGCTCAGATTCAGATCGAAAAATTCTAGTTGAAAACAGCAACATCCGGGCTACCCAGCCAGGACAGAAGCCGATTTCTGGCCTATCAGCGCCGCGGCCTGTGACTCAGGCACAACCCAGCAATGGCTGCCAGGGAGAACGACGGGGCTCCTGTAAGTCGTCCAGTTTGTGCTTTTTATGTACCATCAAACTCAGGGCTGGACAGAAGCACTGGCTCGGTGGTGGTGGTGAGTATGTTTGGAATCATGCTCTATAGATTGGAACCCCAAACTGTCATATACTATGAGATAAAGAGGAAAACGCGCCTAGTGTTGACTCTGGCTATTTGCTGGAGAGGTGACCCGGCTAATTAAGGCTCTGGCTGTTATTTTCCGCGTTGTGCGTCCGCGGAAGTGTACCGGTTATGCTGACAAAAACTAAATGATGCATGTTAATGCTAGGGTAACTTAGCCAACGAGTGACACAGAATTAATGTATATCTAACGTTAGCTAGCCAGCTTGACTGTGGTGTTGTTGTAGCAAGGAAGAGTGAGTGCTGTAGCCTTTGACTTGCTGCTAGCAGGCTCCAAAGTTAGCTTTAAGAGTGCAAATATACACAAGACTGCAGTCTAAATATATACAATGCTAAAGACAGGATCCTAATATGGATGATAAATATGGTAGATATGTTTGTAGGGTGTCCAGTCTGATGTAGGAGTGCATGGTTAGCACAGCATGTTCGTGGTTAGGTGATATTTCCTTTAATGACCCATTATTGCACATTATGTCCCGTGAGTCAGCTGTGAGGAGCTGAGCTGATAAAACTCCAATATGAAATGCTAATAGGGGTCATTCCGTTTTAGGGCCAGTGCCTTTAAAGGTTGGGCCAGAGGCCAGTACAAAATGAATGTCAAGCCCTGAAACTGCATTTATATTGTTGGGAGATTAAAAGGGGTTATGTTCATTAATGCACCTCTTGTAGCTTTTCCTTGAAGCGAAGTTAGAAAGGGATAGTCAAAGGGATGCAGCTATTGTGTTGTGTAAACTAGCTGGCTAAAAATGTATGTTAAGAGCAAGGAACGTCTGGTTGTTGAGATGAACAGTTTGTTTAGGTCAGTGGTTCTCAACGTTTTGGCTACTGACCCCTTAAAATGAAGCGATGCCCACATGTTACAGGTGTGCACAGTTATGCAAATGCAGTTCAACCAAATAATGCTTCTCTGTTTTCTGGAAAAATCGCTAATGAATTAATCAGAGGCTGAAAATGATTCAGTATTTCACAAGAGAAATTGCAACAATTACAGGATAATCAGAAAGAAAAAACATGATGATAAATGTGTGTGTGTATATATATATATATA
>CM022484.1:18654385-18672450 GCA_011952105.1 Coreoperca whiteheadi
TATATATATATATACACACACACATTTATCATCATGTTTTTTCTTTCTGATTATCCTGTAATTGTTGCAATTTCTCTTGTGAAATACTGAATCATTTTCAGCCTCTGATTAATTCATTAGCGATTTTTCCAGAAAACAGAGAAGCATTATTTGGTTGAACTGCATTTGCATAACTGTGCACACCTGTAACATGTGGGCATCGCTTCATTTTAAGGGGTCAGTAGCCAAAACGTTGAGAACCACTGACCTAAACAAACTGTTCATCTCAACAACCAGACGTTCCTTGCTCTTAACATACATTTTTAGCCAGCTAGTTTACACAACACAATAGCTGCATCCCTTTGACTATCCCTTTCTAACTTCGCTTCAAGGAAAAGCTACAAGAGGTGCATTAATGAACATAACCCCTTTTAATCTCCCAACAATATAAATGCAGTTTCAGGGCTTGACATTCATTTTGTACTGGCCTCTGGCCCAACCTTTAAAGGCACTGGCCCTAAAACGGAATGACCCCTATTAGCATTTCATATTGGAGTTTTATCAGCTCAGCTCCTCACAGCTGACTCACGGGACATAATGTGCAATAATGGGTCATTAAAGGAAATATCACCTAACCACGAACATGCTGTGCTAACCATGCACTCCTACACTAACTACATCAGACTGGACACCCTACAAACATATCTACCATATTTATCATCCATATTAGGATCCTGTCTTTAGCATTGTATATATTTAGACTGCAGTCTTGTGTATATTTGCACTCTTAAAGCTAACTTTGGAGCCTGCTAGCAGCAAGTCAAAGGCTACAGCACTCACTCTTCCTTGCTACAACAACACCACAGTCAAGCTGGCTAGCTAACGTTAGATATACATTAATTCTGTGTCACTCGTTGGCTAAGTTACCCTAGCATTAACATGCATCATTTAGTTTTTGTCAGCATAACCGGTACACTTCCGCGGACGCACAACGCGGAAAATAACAGCCCGAGCCTTAATTAGCCGGGTCACCTCTCCAGCAAATAGCCAGAGTCAACACTAGGCGCGTTTTCCTCTTTATCTCATAGTATATGACAGTTTGGGGTTCCAATCTATAGCGCATGATTCCAAACATACTCACCACCACCACCGAGCCAGTGCTTCTGTCCAGCCCTGAGTTTGATGGTACATAAAAAGCACAAACTGGACGACTTACAGGAGCCCCGTCGTTCTCCCTGGCAGCCATTGCTGGGTTGTTCCTGAGTCACAGGCCGCGCCGCTGATAGGCCAGAAATCGGCTTCTGTCCTGGCTGGGTAGCCCGGATGTTGCTGTTTTCAACTAGAATTTTTCGATCTGAATCTGAGCAACCTGAATATTTTATTTCGAAATTCTGAAACTTGTATTTTCGGATCTGAATTTGTGAACACTGAAGAAAATATATCCAAATTCAGATTTTGAAATAGCAAATCAAGAAATTTCATATTTCAATTTCAAAGACGTGAATTCAGAAGAAATAAATTCAGATACATGGTTTTCAAAGTACAATATTTCAATTCTATGAATTCAGTGGTGTTTTAATTTCAGTATTAAGTATTCAGTGGCTGTTAAAATTCGAATACATATGTCTCTTATTTGCTTCCATCAAAACTACTTTACGATGGGATAGAGTGATGCATTAGTTAGTCTATTGTATGTGCTGCACATGTGCTGTAAGTAAATAAGGAGTGCACAGACAGGCTTTAGTAGTGCACATGTTTACAGTTTGCCATCCCATGGGTTAAATTAGAAACCCATTCATGCCTCACACCCGAAAACGAAACAAGTAATTTCTTACTATTCTCTAGAAGCAAATCAAGCCTGCCTTTCTTCTCCCTAATGTGAGCAATGTCTTATACAGTCGAACAATTACAACAGTGCATTATCCAACTCGCTGACTGTAATTCAATTAACTTCCTCCCCTCGGCTTCATCCACCCGGATAATACACACATTAATTAACAACAGAATCCAATATTGGCTGTTCTGCGCCTCCACTTATTTTCATTTCCCATAAAAAGGTCATAGCAGCCTTTTCCAACTGAAGACAATTGGTGTAAGTGTGTAGTAATGGATTACACTTGTATATCACCAGAGCTCAGAGTGTGTGTGACAGGGAAGTATGCCTCGTCTGTAGTCAGAGGCTGAGGCCTGGGAGAAGGGGCGAAGTGCTGACACAGCTGTGATGCACATCCATCAGAGTTGTCATTTTACCAAACTCATAAGGCAAAATCCCTGTGGAGTGGAATTTTAGCAACAAACATTTCAGGCAGGCAGAACAATCTCATTTCTCTGCAGGCAGAACAATCTCTTTGGCTGAGTTAAACCTCAATGGAGAGAGCCTGATTTCTTTCCCCCAACTTCTCTTTGGGTTTAAAGCATTATGATGAAGCCCGGTAAACAGTGGCAAGGCACTAAGTGACATGGAAGCCATTGCCAGCCTTGCTCTTGCTACCAACTTACAGTATCCAGCCATATGCCTAAAAGCCTAATATCTATCCTAGTTGAGCTGTAAAGCTACAGTCGCCATACATTTTTAGTAGGTACACTAGTTGCCTACAAAATGTGACTAAATATGAATAGTATTACACTTGTTGTAATTCAGGGTTAGGATTAGGGTGACCTTGAACCTGACCGTGAAAGAGCTGCCATGGCCCTGTGGTGGCCCATGTCTCACAGCACCCTGAGCAGCTCTTCCGCTGTTGGGTTCTGCTGGGTCCAGCAACATAGCAGCTACCTGCTGGGACTCCGATGGATTTGGTCAGCTGGAGGGCAAGAAAGACGATGGACACAAAAATTTGTCAAATATGTAGATATATATATGTGTGTGTGTGTTTGTTGTGTGTATGTAGAGTATATACATGTCAGTTTATGACAAGAAACTGACGTGCAGAAATGCCAAAGATATGTTTTGAAACAGTGTCACCATTCTAAACTTTGTCCACCAGAGAGTAGTAAAAGTTTAATTTTCAAATGTACAATGTCCTGACAGTGCATTTCTTGGTCCCAATTGTTAAACAACAACACAAAAACTAATTTAAGGGAACCTTAGAAATGTTTATTTATGTTATGCAATGGTTGTGTAAGGAAAATTAATATCAGCTGATATATGATTATAGGTGTAAAAAAAATACTAAAATAGGGCCTACCAATATCGGTATTGGCCTAAAAAATCATAACCAAATCCCCACATCACACCACTCACCATTAGTGAAAGACAGGAACACACATGAACACACTCACATGCCCTACTACAATCAAACAGAAGAGCAGAGAACAATTGCTAGGTGTGTTTGTGGGGGATGGGGGGGGGGGCAGTCTCGTTCATGCCATTCATTCATTAGCACCAACCTAATTGGAGAGGGAAACAGTAATTAGCAGCAAGTCTCACCTCGTTAATCACAAAGGGCTCCTTTGCTCTATTTATATCTGATTAATGGCTTACTTAAGCACGGCGAGATATTTATGTTTCTGTCAATTGTGTGCAGCTTGTATCCGCTCCACTCACTGCGGCTTACTTGCACCCCCAACTGACACATGCAATGATACACATGTCGACACACCTCTGCTACACCCACCTCATCTCATTATAGGCTACTACTTACTGTTTTGCTCAAACAGTCACAGCTGTTAAAAGACTGCCATTTGTCTCATTCCTGATTTGTTTCTTAGTCATAATTAGCCTGTTGTCTAACATTTCACCACTGTAGGAGGTTAAAACCTCTTTTTCTTTTCTTGTTTTCGATATTTTGATGACTCTCAGGTCTTTCTTAACTGCACTTAAGTGGAAGAAGAGGCACAGTAGAATGTGAATATTTAATAATGATGCAGGGCAGGAGTGGTTTAAGGTGTGCTGGTGTATTTTCACTGACATTGCCTCTCTGATCCGAATGTGTGCCTTACTGTATCCACTCATCCACTCAAAATATGAAGACCTTATTATTAACCAACACGTGATGTGATAAATAATAAGATAAATTTAGATAAATGAGCTTGATACAAGAAATTCAAGTTTTGGTGACGCTTTTTAACAACAAGAAAGGCAAGGAGATGTGTGTCACCTCTGGTTGCCATCTTTGTTTGAAGGAATGGGAAAAGTGGATACATCTTCTGCACTGGACTGAATATTTATGGTTCTGGCAGGATTGTGGAGTCTTTCAGGACACTGGAAACATCTTCAGAACAGTGAGAAGTTGTGAGTAATTACCATCCAGTTTTCTGGAATTTGGCTTGAATTTCTTTTGGACACAGCAGTGGCTTATATCTTTGACTTGGAAATAGGCTTTATTTACCAAAAGTCACAGGAGCTTTTACTCCCGGGAACTGAATCTAGGCCAGGAACTTAAAGGTTCCTTCAGCGCAACAGCTCCATTCTGATTATATAATAAGAAACATTATTGTCCACGTTGTGGGAAATTGTCTTTGGCTTCATCATATAGCATTAAAAACAATAGAGAACAATTGACAATACAGAACAATGTTGAGAACAAACAGCAGGGACACAGTATCAACACAAACTGTGATTATCTTGGATGTATAATGAGCTGCAATAAACTCAATTTTAGCATTTTAGAATTCCAAGTCATCCTTCCGCGGTTATTTTGGTGAAAGTTATGCAAAAGTAGTGTAAAGCACTACAATTCAGAGACAGCAATATTGTAATATATAACTAATTACTCTAACTAGTAATCTATAATGTATTACATTTTGGAAGTAACTTTTCCAACTTGGGTGGTAAGAACTATGACCTAAGAACTAAATTTAATTTCTGGGTCCTCCGGTGGAAACACAGGTAACGTTCCTCAAAGGATTTTTGGTCCACAGGGAAAGTTAATTCTGTGAAAACAGTCTTAAATATAAAAATGTTGATTCCTTGAGTGGACAAACAGGACCCTTTTTCTAGTAACAGCAAAAGAGTAACCAGATGTATAACCTGATCTCTAAGGTGCTGTATATGTGGAGATTCTGTACTTCCTGCACAATGACTTTCCTTCAGTGATTGTTTTTTAATGATGACTCCTGATCTAGCAAGTGCTATAACACACTTAAAAAGTGTGATAAGTCATGACTGACACTATAGCCATCAAAGATGTATTTGCCTACTATGAATCCTCTCCCATTTCTAAACAGCAGGTGTGCTGTTCTCCTCTGACTACAAAATTACCAAAAATCATATCGCTTGCCTTGTACACTTGTGGTGTCCTACCATGACTGTGCTCTGCACCCAAAGAAGCTCCTCAGTGTCAGCCACCTGCCTTACATGTTTTTGAACTGTGGGATGAAGCAGACAGGTATAAACATCTGAGCATGTGCCTTGAGGGAATCAAAACCTTGCTCCTAACCACGACCTCTAGCTACACACTGACGGCCCAAATAGAGTGATGGAGAACAAATGAAGGGTTTGGCAGATTTCTGTGGTGCTTGAGAGGTCCTGTCTCTCTTTCTGAGTAGCTGTGACAGCTGTTAAAGCTCAGAGAGAGACACACATGGAACAACAGTAAGAAACATCTGTTAGACGTGCCTCTGATGGGAGCATTGTGTTTTCATTTCTTCTTCCATTTCTCTCTCGCTTTCCTGTTATCCATCCGACATTCCAGCACAGCTTCGCCAAGCTCGATAACTCATTGTGATGGGAAGGGAGGCATAATGGGAGAGGATCAAAGAGCTAAACGAGGGGCTAAAGATACTGAAGCAGATTAGCAGCACTTCCCACAATGCCGACAGCTGCTCATAACTGCACTGGGCCTTAAGGTAGCTGCCGTCTGCTGCCCATAATACAATAGGAGAGGGAGGATCAGCGAACACACTGAAAAACATGTGTTATCATCACAAAGGGATTGTCAGCTTCAAACGCCTTACATCCCTCTGCCATCCCTCAGGATCAAACAGGCTGTTGGCTGGCAGTTATCACAGCGCGCTCTTCTAGTCTAGTCACATCCCTATTCTCCACTCTTCACTCTTCTTCCCTCGCTCTTTTTCTCTCCTCTCTTTTCGCCCCCTCTTTCTCTTTTCCTTTCTCAGCGGGGCCTAATCTCTATCACTGTTATCCTCGAAGCCATCATCGTTCATAATACGCTCCTGACATCGCTGACGGACAAATAATCAAGACAATCCCTTTTGTCTGGAGTTTGTCTCTGTCTCAGCCTTTCTCCCTCTCCCTCCCTTTCAAAATTATCAACAACAGAGGATCTTATTGTGGAGCTCTTGATATATCTCAAAGCGATACATTGTTTGCCTGAATTCTCTGACAACCTCAGAGCCATACTCAGCATCATAAAGACAGAAATGTCTGAAAAAGATAGGGGAGTGCTTTGTTCTTTATTGTAATGGACGAACTCTCTAACTTAATCCGCAGCGTCCTAAACAGGCTGGAGCTGAATGCATTTGCTGATATGAATGTGTCATATTATGAGGCAACAATTACAAGAATTAGATGAGAATTGTGCCTGGCAAAATATCGCAGTAATCACATTCCTTCACACGGGAGATCATTTCTGTTGCTGCTCTCCCCGCAAGCTCTCTGGTTGTTTCTGCCTTTCCTCTGTCAGGAGTGATTTCCCAAGTCACGCATGGACATAAGCAAATACACACACAGAAAAATGAAGAAAGAGAAACAATAGAAATGTTATTATACTTAAATCTTACATTTTCACCTAACTCGGTGACACTTAAACGAACAAATTCCTCAGCACAGCATAACTGCACAGCACATGGCTACACATGATCAGCTGAGGGACAGAAAATAATTATTTGTCTGATATAAAGGTTGATCTTTACATAAAACATATCATATGCATGTTATTATTTACGGTCTTTTTATGTTTTTAACACCATTTTTACTGCATTTGTAACTATACGCACATTATAAGCCTCGGACCTGAGAAAAAGAAGCATTTATGGCAGCCGTCACTGATGCTGTGTGGTAAATAAACATAAGTCATAAAGTGCGGCCATACTGAATGCACACAAATGCATACAGTACAGTAAACACATGTATGATATGTGCAGGTATTCAGAGTTATTGCTGGTTTTTGTATTATTTCCCCAAGAGAAATCTTTTGGATGATTACATACATCCATTTGGAATTTGAGAGACTATACTGCACCACTGAAAGAGAGGTAGTGAGATACCTGAAAAAAATTGAAATATGGTCATTTTATGAATTTTTTAAAATGTTGACTTCTGCAATTAGCACGAGTGACCAATACAAGTTACATCTAAAAACACCACTGTCTCCTTTATTAAATCTGTACCGATCAGGTATAGATTGAGATAGATTGGAAATAAAGATATAAAGACATCTTTCAAGTGTTAAAATATGGGTTGTGCAAAATGGGCTGCAGCTCAATATTAGAAAGATGTCCCTAATGTTATGTACATCACACTTAGCAGGAGACAAGATGTGTAGTTGAGATGTATACTGACATGATTCATCTAACACTTTTTTTTACTTTCTAGCTGAAACTGGTCCTCATCAGGAAATCTGTCAGTTTTGGCAATAATGTTGATGATTAAATACTGTATCTTGAGTCAAATTTTTATCTTTTCTTTTCATGCCAAACCGCATAATGCCTGTTATGCATGGTACATATGATGCTGGAATTGGAGGTGATGCCTCATCTGTGGAGTTAATCATCTACTTGGAAGAGAAGAGCAGGGAGAAGAGAGCGAACAGCGAGGGTCCGTCGAGTTGTCGCAGCGCCTGGATTTCTCTGTATGTCCAGTAGATGCCAGCAGTGAACCATTTAAAACGCCGCCACGTCTCTCCCCCTCTAATTCGAGGGTACTCTGCATCTAACTGCTCTGGAGTTGGAGATGGTACAGATGGCTGGCCTAAACGCAACACTTATCCAGACATTTCACTGTTCGCAGAATGATATCAAAGTCAACTCAAAATGGAGGCTGTGCCATCAACTTGAAACAAATTCTAACACTTCCAACAAAATTGTATTGTGAGTAAAGTCGCCGCGGATTTGGTCAGCGTTCAGCACAGATGTCCCCCCTGTGTGTGTTTGCGTTAAATAAAAACTAGTGCTCACATCCTCTTAAAAATTCAGCTGTGGATTTTCAGGGATAAATGCTCACAATTATAATGTTTTAATCCAGATTGGACTCAGACACATTTATTTATTTCATAGCGTGAGAGTTTAAATCGTGCATCAAAAAAAACAACCCAACAACAACACACTGCTGGAACAACAACAAATGCCCTAAATTATGTGAAATATGGGAGAATAACTGAAACAGCAACATCTAGTTGATTTAGTCTTTTAGGCTCTAAAGAAACGTCAAACAGTTGGCAACAACCATTAGACATTTGACAACATTAACGTTTAGATTATTCTGTACATAAATGTAATACAATTAGTTGAAAAAAATAAAAATGTTTTCTCTCTTTGTATTTTCCTGCCCTTTGTCATCATCTTGACACAGGTTGCAATCACACAAGCGCAGCTCAAAGTCGCCAAATGTGCCACATGGGCTCGCAGGCCTGCTGCCATTTTGATGTAACGTCGCATTAATATGTGTGAATTAAAGAATACAAATGTATCCCTCAATATTGTCTCCCTTGCATCCTAAAAGTGTGTATGAGGAGAGAAAATACATCTTTGTAAATATTATATTTGTTAAACTAGTTACCAAGGATACCTTTATGTTTTAGCTTCCTACAGTCCAAATGCGCCCTGTCTCAGTGTCATTCTCTACACCTGCTTTTTACTCTGATCTATTAGTTTCCATTAGTTTCTCATTGCGTGTACAGTCACTGGGATTAAATACCTGTGAAAACACTCGCAGTACCTGCTGCTCACTCAGATCAAATTTTTCACAAAACATGTTTGCAGCTGGTTTCAGAAGTAATACTTACTCTGAATATGTGTTTTTGTGTGTGAGGTCATCTGTGAGTGTGTGTGTGTGACCACTGTTTGAGCTCCAACAATAGGTTATCTGTGCCTATTTCTGGAGGGCGGGGCCCCCGAGACCTGGCCTCCCCGTGTGATTGGCTGGCTCGCCACTGTGAGAAGTTTACTTTGGAGGGTGCTGTACGCTGGATTTTTTCGCTTCCAATTAAATGTGGAATGCAGCACTCTCGAAGGCCATTTGAAGTGTGTTGTGTTTGCGTGTGTGTGTGTGTTTGTTTGTCTCCGTACCCTCCTCTTTCATTTCCACACACAGAGGTCTTTCAGCGGAGACGAGACAACCTCCCGAGCAGGTAAGATGGGACCTGAAACTCGCTCGGTTATTTTTCCACACTGTCCTCCACGTCAGTTTGATTCCATCTGTGTTTGCCGTCGTGACCTTAAGAGGAAGCGAGGAGGCTACAAACACAACTGCAAATTATTTCTTGCAATGTCAGTCTTCTCATCCGGAGAGGAATAACACTTTCTGTAAATGTGTGTGTGTGTTCCCTGTGAGTCATAAAAGACTTCTGGCTCCTTGTTTACTGTTTGTCAGAGGTGGCTTTTGTCTGGATGTGATTAGTGCCAGCTTTTTCCTCTTCCATGCATGCACAGGAGAAGATGCGGCCTGCTTTCAAAGAGCCCGTTTGGACAGAAGACTAGTGTCGTGGGCGGCGAGCGAAAGAAAAAAGATGTCACCGATTGCTCGAACATTCAGTTTTTCAAGAGAACTTGTGCACCGTGCAAACACAGAAAAACACAAAAACACAAATATTAGCACCCGGACTCAAATGTGAAAAGGGAGGTGGAAATAAAAGAGAATTTGAACTTAATGAACATGCATTAGTGGCATAGAAGTGCTTTCATCAGACTCCTTTTCAAACGTGTTTTCATATCCCCTCAGATGCAACATCACAGCACCAGTGAATCTGACAGAGAGGAGAGAAAGTCTTTATTTAGAATCAAATGGGTCTCATCTGAAATAATGAATATGTCCTTGAGAAAAACAAAGAGCCCCACAAAACAGGCTACTCTTCTACAGAGGCAATGGAGATGGCAGATAATTGTTTTCAAGTCTGGCACTGCTCTGTAAATGAGTTTGTTCTGTTCTGCGGGCGGCTAACTGTGTCTTTCCTTGCTTTCATTTCTCTCTCTTTTTCACACACACACTTTCTTTTCTTTGCCTTTGTTTTCTTGTTATCTGGCCTCCATATTTACCCTCTCCTTGGCTCTCTCAACGCCCTCTCTTTCACTTTCTCAATCTTTCTTTTCCCCTCTCTTTTCTCTCAGTTCCACATTCTTTGGTGCGGCATGCTTTTAACATCTTTGCTTTACTCATGTTCCCTTTCTTTGTTTTGTTTGCTTACTGAGCGCTAACAACAGAGGAATTCTCTATTTTGCTGTGCGTTGTTCACAGCAAATAGTTTACCTTGACTTCAACAGCCTCATCCTGCTGTATTCTCCTGTTATTAGTGTTCTACAACAATTGAACATTCCCTCAAAACAGGCTGAAATATCTGTGGAAGTTATTTGTCTGATGGGAATCAAATGATAAACAAGAGTGATGAACAAGGAGCTTCATATGGGCAATAATAAGTCCTTATTCAATTACAAAATGGCTGCCTGAACTGAAGAATTATTAGATACTGAAAGTATTAGCTAGGTGCCTGACCTCTGAATGATCGTCCCAATGCAATTCAAATAGGTCTGTGTTGTGCCTACTTACAGCTGTTTGAGAAATAGGCAGGATTAAGAATAAGGACGTCATTTTCCTACATAGCTCGCATGCTAGCTAGCAACATTCATGAAATATAGCGACAGAACAAATGGAGACAAGTGCAGAAGAGATTGACGCAGCTGTACTAGTTGTTGTAGGTCCACATACAGAAATAACAAAACAATTAAGTCAACTGCTTGTAGCAACCACTACAGTTCAGTCTGAACTAAGTTTAGATGTAACGCAATTGCATACTAAGTCAAAGACAAGACGCAAGTTGCAAATTAGCCTACGAGGGCACAAACAAAGACAAAGACGTGTCCGTGTGAGTTGTAAAGGTTTGAACTTGAGCTAAATATTGGGGCAAACGTCTGACTGTATGACTTCGTGAACATACAAAAGGAAAAAGAAATTCTCAACCAAACAACCCAGTTTTGAGATCAGAGATCAAACGAAGCACAAGAACGATCGGCGCGTACATTGCTACGATCAACAATGGTAGAGTCGCTACATCGGATGTTTGTGGTTAATGAATATGAAATGTACAAATAGTCCAATTTAGCAGCGAAATTTGTATGAATAAAGGAGGACTGAAATTTGCTTAGCATTTAATATCAATGCATCTTTAAGGAGGCAAAAGCTTTGAGGGCTCCTGCTTCCTCACTAATGACCATGTATAGGTATCACTGCCTGTGAAAAATCTGAACTATTCCTTCAATTTCAAGATAGAAACACTGTAGATAAAGAACTATACTTCCTTCCCTCCTTCTTTCCTTCCTTCCCTCCTTCCCTTCTTGTTCTCTAGGGTTTTCTATTCCCAGGGTTCCACTCTGGGGAGCCCTCAGTCCCTTGAGAACCCTACTAAGCCCTCTCTGGCTGGGTAATAATGGCTTTCCAACGTCGCCTATTTAGACTGCAAGTTTCCATTAAATCTCACTGTGTCATTACAGTTCATATTCTTAATTATGCAGCAAATGTCCCCAAGGGAATATGATGGAGGCCAGTACTCCACAATCTGTCCATATGGCACTTAATTAAAAGTTTTCTTAAGAATAAATTGCATTCAATTCAATTAAAACTGTAATGTCATACCAAAATAATGGGCAAAGCCTCCTACAGCGTGCAGCTCAGAACACACACAAAAAATCTTTTCTCTGTTTTTTTTATTTTTTTGCAATGTTTGCAATGGCAAAAGTGCATATCTTCCTTCCAAAAAAGCCCCCTAGTAGAAAATATGCAAAAAGCAAATATCACCAAAGCCTCCTACATGCCACCGAGCCCCAGGCAACAACCGCGCTTGAACACTCGAGCTATTTCTAGATTCCACTCTTGGAATTCACACCATGACAAATGAACCATTGGAGTTTGGAATTCCTATTTATCTGCCACGCACAGAAGCACTTGATTTGGGTGTGAAGAATAAAGGAATTATACGGACAAAAAACCAGACGACTTAAAGGATAAATGATAAAAAATAAATAAATAGATTGTGTGTGTGTTTTTCCTCTGGAACCAGAGTTGTTTGTTCATCTGATTGAGGGCGTTTAGGTGGGCGTGTCCTTATCATCTGGATGCTCTGATCTCACTTAAGCAAGGCAATTTCAAATAGGCAACATCTGATATTAAACATCCCCTGCCACAGATACACTTCCACCAAGCCCTGCGGGATTATTTTCAAGAAAAGACATTTCCTTTTGAACAATAAATTATTATTTTTTTCTTTCACCCAGCTTGATGCCACAGTGAGTTCAGATCTGCGATGAGCTCTGACACACACCTCAAATAATCACGGTTTTCCTTTGACCAGCAACTTCCTAACCTTCCCGCCTGCAGCTCCAAGTGCAATCTCTCAGACGATGAGCATTGATTAGTAGATTGGGAAACAGGGAAAAGAAGAGTCCATTTGGTAAAGTAGGCTGCTGTTCCCTGCGCTCCATCTGTTGGGTGTGAGATGCTGACTTCATCTGTTGACGACGACGCGGTGGCTAGGGAACCAGGGATGAGATGATTTCCCTCTTTTGCTGGTTGAACAGTGAAGGGCCCTAAAGCGTAAACAAAGTGTTTTTCTTGTTCTAAACACAGAGTCTTGGCTCAGCTCTGGCTTGGACTTGGCTGCTACGTGTGTGTGTGTGTGTGTGTGTGGCTATGTGTGTGTCGGTGACTCTGCTGCTCACTCAACCTCACTCTAAAGGCCTGTTTGGTGCCCTCAACACAAACACCCCCCAACCAGCAGCCTACAGGTGATTAGCACACGCAAACACACATAAAACCTCCACGCCTACCCATCGACAACTACACCCACATATGCTTCAAAACCCCTCGCGCACACACACACACACACTCAAGAGTAATCATACCGTTGAATGTCAACGCATTGAAAGCTACCTCTGAATGGAAACACGCTTAAAAAGATTGGAAGGTTGAGGGTCAGATTGTTTTGTTCCAATCACTACATGCTGGTATTTTTCATTTGCTGCCTACACACAAATACTCTGACTCACAGGAAAGAACACTGGGTTTCAAATCAATCATACAATCACATCTATCTACAGTTTAGGCACATAAAAACATGCCTTTCTATCATTGCGACCATTCACTCTGATATTAGAAGGAAGATAGGCTATTACAGCCAGTGCTGAAGTGGCAGATGACAGATTGTCTGAATTATGTGGCCTCGACCTGCCATCTGCCCTCTGGAAATGGGGGGTTTTAAAGAGATACCTGGGCAAAAGATGTATTTCAAATGGCTGCAAGTATTTCATCTGATAGAAGTATAATTGATTAAAGTTGCTGACCAGTGCGCCTCAAACGGGCAGCGGATGAAAGGAAAACCAGAGGGAGACAGAAAGAGTTTGCATGAGAGACAAAGAATGTCAGGGAGAAAGAAATAAAGAGCATAACTGAATTTGTCCTTTTTCCGCAGCAGCCTCCATATACAATAACTCACAGTGGGGGCTTTAGTGAAAACATTTGCTGTCAACAGCCAGTTTCACTGTACTAAGCCAGTCTAACAGATGTGCACTCACCCAAGGACTTATACAGCTGCTTCTGCTGCTGCTCCTGTGTGTGTTTTCTTGTGTGTGTGTGAGCCTGCATATATGTGTGTATACGGCTATGTTTACCCACAGTTCGGCAGGGTTTATGGGCATGAAAGTATGTGCGCCTTCATAACTTAAAAAAAAGCATCACAAATAAACAAAAAACCCCAAATCTGTTCTAGTTAGATTTGATGCTGATTGCATTACCATATGAACACATTCTTGGCTATTGTCCTGGTCCCCTGGGCTGACTCGGGCTCAGTTTTGGACCATGCTGGGCTGGCCTCCGGATCCTCTCTGCCCTGGGAGAGGCATTTAAGGGACCGGGGGCATCCTGGGGCCCAGTTTAGCCTCTGATTCTGGTTCAGGGCACCTGGGTGGCTGCCCTAACCTCTCCCTGGAGGCCAGGACAGCTCCGTCACCAACTGTTTGTTTCACCAGTACCATAAAAGGTAGACAAACTTACACCAAGGCTTTTAGCTCTTTTCCCATTTTTTTTTAAGGATTGGATTAAGACGATGAGATATCTAATTTAGATAGATGTCAATTTTACTCTCTTCCAAGTAAGCTTAATCTTTTAAATTTTGCCAGTTACATTTTATAAAGAAGTTACACATATGTAAACTTACTTAGCTAAGTAACATGCAAGAGTATGTAATTTCTTGTTTTTGTTCAAAACTGAATTTCCTCTCAAGAGATTAATATAGCAATTCTTCTTACCAGTTGATTAATCGACTTCTCAATCAACAAAATAACACTGATTAATCATTTTAGTCATTTTTTAAGCAAAAATGCCAAACAATTATGCCTCTCAAATATGAGAATATACTGCTTTATTTATGATAATAAGACATTGTATGCATTGGATAGAACAATGATTCATCACTTATTCGAGAAAATAATCAGCAGATTAATCGATGCTGAAAAATATCCCTAATCTAATTGTCTTTTGCTCTCACTTTTACCACTGTACAGAATATTTTCAAAACAGGAATGATACAAACTGCATATGAAAAAATGCTGTATTAAAAGAAAAGGTTTAATTAAAAGTCCACACGAAACTTATTTTCTAAAATGGAACACAGACACCAAAATCACCCATCTGTTGCTGTTAGATCATTCACTCTACTACTATTGATCATAACGTTACCTCAAAAGTATGGGAAAACAAGTCACAGCAGCCCTAAAGTTAAACTGCAACCTATCTTAAAATCACAGCCAAGTCTCGGATATTTGAAAAGCAGTTTGTTAAAACTTATACAAAATGTCATAGAAAATATGACTGTTTCAAGGAATACCTTTTCCTATTTTCAAAGGAGAGTTTGAAGTGCTGCATTCAGCTAAGGGAGAGCACACAAAACTACAGAACTATTGAAAAATTATTGAAGTTTGAAATGCCTGTGTTTTTTGCTCCTATTATAGGAGTCATGTCCATAGGCGTCACATGTACACATGTACTCTCATCAACGCTGTAGAACTGTAGAACTGTGGAACTATGGGAAGACACAGTTGCAAGGAATGCACAGCAAAACAGCCACACACACACACACAAGCGCTCTTATGCATGTGTGCGTGCATATGCATGACTGACACACACACACACACCACTCTTTCTTCTTCTCTCATTGGCAGGCTCATATCCCATCTGCTCTCCAGGGGGGCGGACAGAGAGATAGTTGTCATTGTGGAACATCTCTCCACAGACACACACACACACACACACACACACACACACACACCCCTTGATACCAAACTCACCGACACACACACACACACACACACAACTGCACCCCATGAACCCCCATACATTCACTTTCAGTCCAGCTACATTCTTCTCTGCTAATTGACTGTCATAACGACTGGAGAGATTAACTTCAGCCCAATCCCTGCAAGATAAAGGATAAAGACATGGGGGCCAAACTGGGCTGGGATGAGGGTTTGGTGGCGGTGGTGGAACTGGGCGGAGGGGGCTAATACCCCCACATCTCCTATTTCTTATTGATATTTACAGGCTGTCTTGTCCCTCCCTGCTCGCCACTCGCCCCTCCTCTCCTCATCACCCATAAGGATTAGCGTTAATGGCAGGCTTATGGTGTAAGCGAGCCCCTGTCAAGCCCATGTCCCCTCTTTGCCATCTCCCAGATTAGCTGACGCTTTGTGATGGGCTCTCTCTGTAAGACACAAGCCTCCAAGGAAAAGGAGGGAACTTTGTCTAAACTTTTCATAAAGTGGTGGTGGTGGTGGGGGGGCTTGCGGCAATTCTTTTTTTTGTGTGTGCGATGAGATGATGGTGCATGCTGGGAGGTATTAGCTTGCGGTTATAGCACATTTGAAAAGTGTTTTTCTTACATTTTGATACAAAATGAATGACTGCAAAGGCTTTAAACAAATCATGGCACTTTAAAAAAAAAAAAAGATGACACTGACTGGATCCTCTAACAGATGCTGAATGATGAACTAAGATGGATATAGACTAGTAAATTAACCTCACGCACTATACTTATACTTACACATGTGACTGGCTGGACAATAGGGAAATATGATTGTATTATAGGTATAGGTAGTAATATTGTATACTCTCTTGCTCTAACCCCGTACGCTTTCTACAATATGAAACTTACTTTATCATGCTCATCATTTACTGTTTTTACTCTCTGCTCCCATTTATTTCCTAGTACCGATGCTCTAGCTATTATGGTTAGAGAAAGGGTCCTGTGTGAAAAGTAAAATAAAAGCGTACAGGAGATAAAATGATAAGCAGATTCTTCCCCACAGCAGCTGTGCTGTTACAGTTCTGTATCTAATTAAAATGTTATGATCTCTTTAGGAACACAGAGGTTATTGGAAGGTCAAAGAGCTAAAGAAGTTACAGTTAGTGTGTTTGTATAAGTATAGCTAATTTCATGCTTAGAGATGCTGTTGCTGACAGAAAGTTGCTGAAAATTGTTTTATTATTTGGTTATTTAGTGAAGCATATTGCTTTTCTCAGCTGCTACTTGAATTGATTTGATTCGAATGATTTAATTGACAGGAAATAATATTCAGACTGGCAATGGTGAACGCATGAAAAGGTTGCCATGTGTGCCACTTACCTTTGAGTAAGAAAATTGAGTTTTATGTTAGAGAACATAATGAAAATGATCCTGTGTGTTTTCAGTCATTTTGTCACTTAAGCTGTAAATGTGACTCTCCGCATTTTGGGCAATTGGTTTAGTTGAGCTAAAATACAGATGCATGTGTTAAATAGCACTCTATTTGTTTTTGTCCTTCTCTTTGTATTTGTTTGTGTTTGCATTCAGCTATACGTCATGCTATTATCAATATACTGTACATCAATACACAACATATAGAGAGAGAACAGGAACTGAAACCTCAGAATATTGAAGAAAATACTTGAATATATGGAATTAGACATATTCACTTAAACCAACATAAATGAGACCTCACTGGGATGCTCTTTTTTCTTGTGTTAGTCTACACTGTACAGATCTATATACAGTACCAGTACATATAAGGCTCAAGGTAAAACGTGCACAAACTTTGAAATGGGCCAGTGCTCAAACAGAAAAACATGAATCCTCCCAACATTAACATTTTCATTCCTCATCTTGCATTTTTGCATATTTAGGCACCAGCATATTTTATTCTATTTTTTAAGTCTAAGAGTAATTTTTGTTCATTTAATATCAGTATAGTAATGGTTTACACAGACAACACAGTGTCACAACGTATGTCCTGTTTGTCCATTGGATATAAAGTGTTAATAAGCAGTCTTTAAAGACTGTAATTGTGTTTAGAGAACGAGAGAAAAAATGACATATTTCATGCGACACACTTCCTCAGCCAAATTTGAACAGTTACCCTGTACTTTCCTTTGAAATTCAAAAAGTTTCTCCTTCTTTTTGTTCATTCCTTTCTCTCCTTCCGTTCATCCAACTCTTTCAACTTGCACCTTTTCACTTTTCTCATTCCCTCCATTACAGTAGCCTCCTCTGCTGCTTTCAACCCATTCCCTCCTTTCCTTCCCTTCTCCCACTCCTCCTTTCTTCCTGTGCCTCTCCTCTGCTCCGCCTCTCCTCCCTCCATCCTGGCTGTGCGGATGACAGCCGTGCTCTCATGGCATCTGTCTGCTGCTCCCCAGCTTGTCTGTGTGTGATCAGCTCCTCTCCAGCTCTCCTCCACACTTTATCTCCTCGTCTTAGTGCTCCCTTTTTTCACAGACCGCCGCTCAGCTGCCTCCTGCCAACTCACTGTCGCTGTTAACTCACATACCATCTTATGTATTGCCAAAGCAGATTGTGTTTGGAGGGCAAGCAATTAAGGGGGAGGCAAGCGCAAAACTGTAATGTAATTTTGCAATTAAGGGGGAGGCAAGCGCAAAACTGTAATGTAATTTT
>CM022484.1:18672475-18719054 GCA_011952105.1 Coreoperca whiteheadi
GTGGTGGCAGGGGGGTGGTGATGGAGGGGGTGGGGGGGGGGAGAAGGGGGGGGGGGGGGAGGGGGGGGGGGGGGATGGTGGCAAAAAAGCACAGAGGAGGGCTTAAGCGGGTCGGACATTGCGGAGTCAACACCGTCGAGAATAATGATTTTGAGCTGAGATTTAGTGGGACGGAATCTGGCACTTCCCTAATTACGAGAGGCCAAATGTCAAGCCTGCTTGCTGTCAGCTTGGTGGCGGGCGGTGCTGCTTTCTCTCCGTCTCATGCTCTCAGTCCCTCCTTCTTTCTCTCTCTCCCTTTTTTTTTTGCATGTTTTGCAAGTTTCTGCATGTATTATGAATCTCATTAAAAGTCATTAAAAGTGTGGTGAGATTTTCACAGCCTCCACTCCATGGCCCTGTAGTCCTTTTTCTATCTGTCACAAATCTGAGAGGAACAGAAAGAGAGGAGAAAGGGTAAAAAACATCAAAACTGAGGCAGATTTGAGTTAGGGAGAGAGGCATTTAAAGTAAAGAAGAAAAGTAAAAGGGAGAAAGACTTGAGGGCAGGGTATCTAAGTGGATTAGGTGGTAAGAATTGCTGAGCTACATCTCTGAAAGGTCTAATTTTTTACAGGTCTAGAATTATCGCCACTTTTCACGAAGCTAGCTCTCTTATAAAATAACAGAATGTGAGAATGCGAACAAACATCATGTAGGAGGGTTGTTTTCAGACAATTTGGCCTATTTGGTGATCGACATGTTCCAGCAAGAAGTTCTTTTCAATGAAAACTATTCTGCATTTACGGCTCCAATTTTGCGATGCCAGATACAACAAGGGGTCGAAGTCAAGGTCTCTTTGCGACGCTGAGTGGGAGAAACTTCAGATCCTGCTCACAAGCCATTAAAAAGATCTGCTGTTTTTCCCCGTTTCGGGCCAGGTCGGGTCGGGGTGAGAGGTCCGACCCTTGCACATGTAGTACATTCTTTAAGGCTTCTCGGCGAGGATGTTTGGCTGTGAAAAGAATGGGCTTCCATCCCATTCAGGAGAGACACATGGATGGAGGGGTGGGAGGTGAGAACCGGCAATGTAAAGCGATGGTAAGGGATGAAAGAGTGCAGATGTGTGTGAATGAGGGAGAAAGGGAAGGAGAGATGGCACTAAAAGCAGTTGATCTGACATATAGCCTTCCAGTCGCTACGCTGTCGGTCATGCTCCCAATTACACCAGTTCAATAGATGGGCTGAAATCACATTGGCCCCCTGTGTTTGCGCTCTCCTGCTACAGTATCTCCTTCAGAAGCACAAACACAATTCCACACCTACACAAAAGTAGCAAAAGCCTCCTATCATACACACACAAAGGCACACATTGTTGCTGAGTGTGATGGTAATTGAAGGTGTGCATGTGTAGTGCACGTGAAAGGTTTTAAAAGTAGTTGTGTATCAGCAAGGTGACTTGGCTCACCGCACCAACATAACGAGACTCTACAGATGGCCCGGTGCTGCCGAGGTGGTGGCGGCCGGGTGTGTGTGTGTGTGCGAGGGAGATAGAGCGTCGTGGAGCCTCGGGCATCGGTGGAGGCCCCCTGTGACTTGGCGGAGGGAAGCGAGTGAGGAAGAGGCCTGCGTGGGCAGAGGTATGAAATGACTTGGAGAGGTGGTGGGGTGTCATCAGAGGGCAAAACGTCAGAGGGGCTGGTGGGGGTTGAGGACGTGGTGGTGGTGGTGGTGTGATAGGGATCAGTTGTGGGTCTGGAAGCTATGAGAAAGGTAAGAGAATAGTGTGATGGGGTGAGAAGCAAAGGTAGAGCCACTTTTTTGGCAAATAAAATATAAAATGTGTAGGTATTATTGTTGGTGACAACATTACAACAAGTAGGACTTGTACAGATATAATGCTTTCAAGTCTGGGTAAACACACACATACTATTTTCAGTTTGCTAGTGAATATTTAATTAACTGTTTCCTTCCAAAAAGGAAACAGAAGTTTACAAGTGTAGGCTACATGAGAAGCTTAATTTCATGTCAAACATGTTCTGTGTTTTTGTTGAATTTTGACTCAGCAACTGGTATGATACAGTACATGAATAATAACAAGCCACAGTGAAATTGGAACTTCCGAGTTCTGTTACAGAAGAGAATACCTCATTCAAAACCACATTCATATATTAAATAATTCAAATGACTAAATAATCAGCTTTGGAACATAGCCTTACTCAACAGTATGATATGTAGTTCGCGTAATTTGTCTTGACAGGGATTGCATTTTTTTTAAATGATGTCTATCTAATATTTCTGTGTTTAGCAGCCTTTATGAACACCACTGCCTGCAAGTTCAAGGCTGCTGTCAAAATCGGAATAGACCAAACAAAGTGGCACAATTCATAATTGCATCTTCACAAAATATGTGGTTCTAGAAGCTTTTTGACATCATGACTACTGGCTACTGCAGCTGGCGAGCTAGCTGCTAACTTGCTAGCCAGCCAGGGACATGCTAGCACTAGTCAGTCACAATAACTCTCTGAACTACTTTCTGTATTTTCTGTACTGGTCCGTTTAATTGGTGTTTTGCACTTAGGATTGTACATCATTTAATTCCACAAAAGGTAATTGAAGGGGGATAAAAGCTGGCTTGCTAGCTTGGGGTCAAGCTAGCAATGGGACAATAAGTTCACACAGTTTTTTCACGAGACATATTTCTACCATTGAAGACAGAGGAAGGTTAAATAAAAGTGGATAGTGCAAAATAATAGGCTAATTCTCCAAAATGTCAGCACTCTTGAGAGGTCTTACAATTGGTCAATTGCGCAAATTCATGTGTCAAAGTTTACTAACATTGAACTCAATGCAATAGAATTGCACAGATTTATTTACACTGTTGACCAGATGTTTCTTGCATCTAAGGGACAATCAGTGATGATGTCAGTTTTTTGAAAACTATTCAATGTTAAACTTTTGGTCAAATCAAAATTACTTAAAAATCGAATAGAAACTACTGTAGTGAATACTTGTTTATCTTAGAATACAGATAGTAACACTTCTTCAGAAAGTATGAAGATCAATGAAAGATTACATTGATTTACTGAAGCTAAGGAAACAGCAACTAGTCCAACTAGTGTGTATCAATACCACACATGAACCGAAAGACCTTATAACAGATATCAGACTATAGCATGAAGCAATGACAAAATAGAGGCACAAATGGCAGCTGATAGAAAAGAAAATTAGAAGAATTAAGAGGTAAACGTTGGAGGGGGTGTAAGGTTTAAAAGAGATGAACAGAGCTAGCAGCCTGTGCATTGAAGGAACTGTAGTCAAGAATGGACACACCGGAGTCTCAGAGGTGTGAACGGCGTGAGGTGTGTTGGATTTTTTTCCCTCCAACAATGATTCATTTGGTCTTTCTGGGCTAAATGAATGCATGCATCTGAGGTGAGAGTGGTGGATAATAGGCAAAATAATAAGGCAACAATAATAGGGGTTCCGGTAGCGTGCAGAAAGCGAGAAGTCACTAATTAAAAGTAAATTCTTTGTCTCACAAGCAATTTAAAATATCCTTGCTGAGGCCTATGATGGTCCTTCATTTCAGGGAAAAGCCTGCTTACCTAAATAAAAGTACAGCTGGAGTTTCCAGTGTCATTGTCAAGTGTCAGGTGAACTACTTTCTGGTTATAACTCACCTGTTGTCTCGCATGTCATACACTTGGGTTTAGGAGGAAGCTGAGAGCAGTCGAAAGTGGGAAGAAGGAAAGTGAAGCTGATTTTAGCCTATAGTTTCAGGTTGATTTTCTTACTACAGTCTCTATGAACTGTATCCTCTTAATGTCTAGCCAGCACAGTCCAGATGAGAGAAGATCTGATATGCAAATGTTGATATGCGCATCTAAGTTTAGTGACGTTTCTGTGTTTGTTTGGATTAAGTTTTAGTATCTTGGTTGTTTTTCCTGCCATTAGTCTCTCTTGCCCTGCAATAAGCCCTGTCTGCTCCACTAGCCACACACCTGTTTCCAGTCCCTCGTCAGCTTTTGGAGCGTGTTCACTCTCACCTCTCCTCCCCTCCTTTGTTCAGTGTTGGTTCTGTCTGCTTGTTCAGTTTAGTGTTAGTTTATGCCTACCTTTTTCCTCCTTGTCACCTGCCTACAACCTGCATTCTGCCTGCTTGCCTCTAACCTGTTTGCAGCTCGTCACCTTCTATAAGATTAAAGATCTCAATTCAAGTCATCTGCTTCCCTCTTCCAGTCTGTGCCAGGGTCTTTCCCCTCATTACCTGCTTACCACCACTCAAGAAGACAACATGACAAACATGATGTATTTCGATGTGAATTTAGAGAGGTATTTGAAGAGCTGAGATGTTTTTTAAGGGAGTTTCACTACAGGTCACAAAGCATTGTGACATCTGACCAATTAACGTCAAAGTTGACCCAGTATACTATGGCTCTAATGTGGCATGTGAATGATGTAGATGCCTGAGTGGGATATCTAAAAGCCATTACAGTAATATTCTCCCCTACAAACGTAAAAGTGACTTGTAATCCCTGGTGCTCTGATATAAAATATTAGTCATATAAATATAGTATTTCATAATGTAGAGACTGATGGTTTAGCTGATCAGTACAGCAGAAGTACAGCAGATTTCAACTCCCTCTTGCTGTGTTTTCTGATTTCTCCAAACAACATGACCCAGAAATGAATTTTAAAATGTAGTTTTAAAAACAAGACACACATGTATCATCTAATTAGTCTGGCAGAGATCAGGGTCCTCTGTTCTGGTTGTCTGAGGAGATGCCTGCCACATTACCCATCCACACCACTGTATAAACACACACACACACACACACACACACACACACACACACACACACACACACACATCCCTCAACCCCCCAACCCCCTTAGTGATGGCAAGAGGGAGAAGTGATTTGAGGAGCGGTGGAGAGGCGAGAAGTGAGAATGTGCGGGGGAACCCCTACTGGGCACAAAGACACATGCCCCCACACACACACACACACACACACACACATACAGTACACACACACACAAACGTCAGACAGAGCCCTGCAGTCCCACCTTTGACACTAAGCTTCCAGAAGCAAGGAAACTCTGGCTCATCCCTGCTAACACAGACTGGCAGGTGAAGCTAAGCGCCCTCTCTTTTCTCCTCCAGTCCTCTCCCTTTTCTGTCTGTCTTTTTCTCTTTCTCCATCTCTATGTGTGTTTCTTTCTTTCGCACACTTTCTCTCCTATTTCTGTTTCTTATATCCATCTGTTTCTTTCTCTTACTCTTTCTCTTACCTCCCCTCCCCTCCTTTCCCTCTCTCCTCTCTTCTTTTCCCCTCGGAGGCTGCAGGCTGGGGTTGAACTCATCTGTCAGGATCAGAAAGGGGCTGGAGTGACGGGAGACTCCTGTTTCAGCAAGATAAACAGCCAGCACAGATCAAAATACTCTCCCTTAAACACACACACACACACACACACACATACATGCACACCTACATGCGTGCACAAAGGCGCAAACAGAGCGAATGATCCCTCACACACAACGGCAACGTCAGATTGAGGGTGTTAGCTCCTTGTCAGCTTAGAAAAGGTGCAGCATCCAAATTCAGGAGGCACCTGGTTATTTACAAAGTTAATCACGGAAAATTCTGCTAAACTTGGCCTGAGAACTCAGGCGGCTCGTGATTGACAGTGACCGAGCAAAGATGCCGATACAGATCTTTAGAAGAGATAAACATATTTTTGGACGAGGCATAGAGACATCTGTATTCACTTGACTGATATGTTGAGAGCGGCTGAATATCTAAAAAAACTTCCTTCTCTCTTTTTTTTCATTTTTATTGCAGACGAGAGCTACTTCAACACTTGCCAAGTTGACAACGGTTGCCCAAATGTTCTATTTGATGTTTCGAGCCTCAAGAGCAAGTGGGAGAGAAAGAGTGATACAGAGGGAGAGAGGGAGAGAAACCGAGGGAAAACAGAGAAAATAAACGGCAATAAGAGAGAGGGAGAAAGGGGCGACTGAAAGCAAATGAGAATGAGAGGAGTGGAAAAGAACATTAGCTTGAGAGATGCCAAGTTCACTATCTGCCAGCCTGAGGTGTGTGCAGTCCCGGGTGTTGTAGTGGCAGTGGAGGGGGAGGAGAGGGGAAGGAGGGGTGAGGCAGTGGGTGTCAGGTATGTCTGTCTTTCTATCCCAGCACTCCAACATGCGCTTTTTGCTGCAGCTGCTGCTTGCCCGGATAACAAATCATTCCCTACAGCGCCTTCTGGTAACCTCGTCATTCCCGCTAATAACATTTGGAGATGCTAAGCTTGTAAATTAGCGAATCTGGACCGAGGAGATATTATTTATGCTTGTCTCCCATCCTGAAAGACTTGTCTTGATGGGTAAATTGTGTTTAATTCTTGGAGGAAGCCGTTTTTTTCTGCGCCCCAGCGTGAGATGAGATTAATCCCTTGACAACCTTTGCAGGCACACTTTAAAAATTGCTCCCAAATGTCACTGCCGCTGCTGCCACCGCCGAGATTTGCGGAGGGTGGAAGCAGGGAAGAAACGAGCACCGTGCAGAAATGGGGACACATCCGACGCACATGATCCTCCCCTATACACACACACACACACACACACATATTCTTTAAATGTATTTTCTTTCCCTTCTTAGCATTCACTGAAAAAAACACACACAAACTCGAGGCACAAGCCATCGCCCACCCACATACACAGACACACACCTTGCACCCTCCTATAGATTATGTTCTTGTTATACTGACACACACATACCGTCGCAAATAAAACTGTATCACTTCGAACTGTTTGAGCAGCGACAGCAGACACGCGTTCACACACAGGAGCAGTTGTCCTAACACACACACAACACTTACAGCTTGTTCCCCAGATTGCCTTTTACTAATTTGTTCCCTCTGAGTGAGAGTTTGTCTTTGATTTAATGTTTCTTTATTGCTCTTGGTGAAAAGACAGTTTTAGATTTATTTAGCAAGAAGTCATACATGGCTGGAAAAGCCCAGTAGCCTGGAGCTGCTTTTTTTATTTACACACTGACAAAACACCTCCGTTCATCCTCGTGGAGCTTCAGGGGGCGTTCAGAGGCTCTTACTCCTTACAGCTTCTAGATCAACTTCCCAGAGAGGGGGCATGGGCAGTGGGGCTATCTCTTTCTTAATGGCCCAAAGAGTGGCGGACATACCAACTGTCAACACACATCCGCCTCCTCCTCTTCCTCCACCCCTCGCTCCCAGTGTTTGTTTCTCTGCGTGCGGGCTCATCGTCATGCTTTAACTCTTTCCTGGTTGTTGGTTGTGTGTGTGTGTGTGTGTGTGTGTGTCCCCGTATTCACAGCTGGGATCGGAGGGGGGAGAACAGAAAGAGAGAGAAAGGGAGGGGGAGAAAAATGAGAAACGCACATAATTAGATTGTAAATGCTTCATGATATTTGAGGACTTCAAAGGGCACAACTGAAACGATGAGCGAGTTGTGTGTGTGACAAGTGCTTCTGCATGCACGCTTGTTGTCCTCCCGCTTGTTGCCTGCTTGTTATGTGTATCAGTATGCTTGCGTGTGTTATGCATTATCATTATCAAAGGGGGCAGCTGACCCCTCTTTCTACTGGCTTTGCGGCAGTAAAAACACTCAGAAGTTCATTTCACACCAGCGTGCGAAGAGTTCAGCAGGAACCGCAGCGTGACTGAAAACAATGAGCTTTAATGTGTTAAAAATGAGTTGCAAAGTGCTGTTACCTAAAGTTCCACTGGCATCTGACCCCCGCACTCAAACATTAAATGAAACGCGTGACTGTTTTCATGAAATAAGTCATTTCTGGTAATTACAGTTATTTGCTGCAGCCGTCCCTGCACAGCAATTACACCCGTCTGGGGCATTTCTGTGAGTGAGCGTATCTGAGAGGGAAAATAAAGCAAAGTTGAAAGCAAACAATTGTCACATGAAAACACTAAAACAATATTTGACGAGACAGTGATATTTTTCATCTGTCAACTTCTCCTCTTCGACTTCGAAAAGCAGGAAGCTGACCTCTGACCTCCGGCTGGAGAGGATTAGTCGACTTCCTGACCGTTAGTCCGCTTCCAGCTCAATTTCTGCAAGGCCTCTGAGCGTGTTCATTGTAACCGCATTTATTTTTAGAAGAACTTTGATGAAATATGTTACATGACAAAAAAAGGGGGTTTAAAGTTGTTTTTGCAGGAGCTGAAGAGATGTCATTTAAACAGAACATAATCCATAAGCTGAATAACAAGCAGAGATGTTCGTACTGTGCCTGCTCCTCTCTCCCTCTCTCTGTGTGTGACACAGCTACATAATGTCTGTCTGTCGCTGTCTGAATGTAGGCTGCAGATCTGGCAACGCACTTTACGAGCACACACACAAACACACACACACACACACACACACACACACAGAAAGAGCTGTCCTCTTGCGCAGTAATGTTTATTTATTGGAACATTTTAGAGCCGGCATACTTCTGTGTCTGTAAATTGACAGCTTGGCTCAATACTGAAGGGAAAAGCTCGCTGGACCGCCACTTCATTTCAAGACTGATTGATTGGCAAGGCTGGAGAAATAAAAATATCCGAGTGATTAGGACTGTTACTGTACATGGATGACATTTCACTCATGGAGAAGTATATTTATTACAACAAAGTCAATTTCTAGTAATCCATCAAATCTGAAGTTATAAATCTGAGTAAGTCATTAGTAAATGGGTCATGGGTTTCTCACTTTCTAATAGTTCATGTGTTTGCAGTTGTGTTAGTGTAATGTTTAACTGGAGTTTGGTGTGCATGCTCTTCTGGAAGGTAAGTGGTCAAATGGTATTTTTAATTGGAAAGCTGCCTAAAAAGAAAAAGTAGATTATGCTGGAGGAGGGTGTACACCTACCAAGGGGACTATTTACAGCCTGACAACTCAAACGTCATTATTAATGGCTTATTATTGATTTGTAATGTATGCCTCATTAGAAACTTGGTACTGGTATTTGGTTAGCGCCTAACATTACAATTAAAGAACTACGTCGGAATACAATGCGTCTCAACTTTAGACACTTTCAAATCTAAATGAAAAGTTGCTGCTGTAGTATGCCTTTGACTGTTTAATGTCTCCACTGCACGTTTATTTCCTTTGTTGAATTTGGGGCATCTTAACTTATTACTGCACTGTGACTGCGCTATGAATGTATTTCTGGTCTTTCATTTTATTGAATCTCATTTTATTCCATTTTAATCTATTTTATTTTCCTTTTTTCTGTGTTTTGAAATGCATTTCTTTGCCTCATGTAAAACATTTTTAGTTGTCCCTGTGTTTGAAAGGTGCTAAAGAAATAAAGTTGCTCCGCACTCCCAGACGTTATAATGAAAATTGGCAACCCAAAAGTTTTTCTTGTTAATGACTTAATACATTTTAAAGTAACCATAAACCACCTTTAATAAAGTATGACTTATTATAAATTGATACCAATGATTGATTTAACATTTAAAGCTGTAAGATTAAGACGTAGACCATTTGGTCTGGATGTTTGCCTGACGAAGACCTTGCAGGTCAAAATGTTGCATCAAGAAAACCTTTTAGGAGCTTGCAAACTTCCGTGTGAGGAAAACCTGTGCTTTTCCAACATGGATTAGAGTATGTACCACAACTTTTTTAACCAATCACAGATCAGTATTTTGGTATTCACCCTAAGGAAAACAATACACACTTTCTTGCGGACATCTGCTACTTTCCATGGTTTACACTGTGAATGAAATTATGTTGCAGTTTAAAAATTCCTAGGTGGAATTCCTGCGTTTCACGTTGTTTTGACAACAGTAGAAATGTAGTTAAAAAAAGCGTGCAGTTTATTGACATCACAGCATGTAGTTTCTAGGTAATTAATCCCTCAAATTGTCCCTTGCTTCCTTTTGGGGCCACCAAAGTGCAGCGTTAAAGTATATGCAGCAGTATATACGTTTTGCAGACATTGCTGGAGAACATTGGCGATGCATTAAGTGCATTTACAGATTGCCTAGGACGTTCTGTTCGTTATACCTATACATGCATTCTGACTTGTAAATCTGACTTCAACTTGTTTTTAACAAGCTCTGAGATATCTTGAACACAGCTCTCTTTCTCATGGCTTTCTCAGAATGGACGCTGTTGTTCGTCACTATTCCTAACTTTTCAGTGTACAGTGAGAATTTCCCACCAATACTGATTTTGGCAAACAAGATGAGTGGGGAATCCAATGCTATTGGAGTATTTTCACGTAAAATCTTTCAAATGCAAATTTGAACATCAATACAAACCTTGCCTGAGTAAAACGCTCTGCTGTGTCAGTCTGAGACTTCTCGCTGAAGTTATCCCACAGACCTCCAGCCCTTGGCTCCGTGTGCTGGCCGTCCTCTGCTGAAGTCAAGCTCTCCGACAGTGTTTATGGAGCTGTGTTTTGTGGTCAGTGTGGTCTCTCACTTGTCCCTGAGGCCTTGTAAAGAGCCTCACCACAGGGCTGCTCAGCCACACTGCGCTCCGACCAACACCAGAACTCACACATCTGTCGAGCAGCAGCATGCCGGAGCTCCAAATTTATGTCCGGGACCCAACGGGACATCAGGGAGACTGGATGGCTCGCTTTGGCTTTGGTACGTTCTCTGGTGCAAAAAAAAACTTGATTTAGTTTTGTGGAACAACTTATCATCGTAAAAAGCGTATGATACAAGCCTCTTGAAGGTGAATGTGACTTGGATTCAGACAGATTTGGGTCAGATTGGGTCAGACTAAAATGTTCATGTGCCTTTATTCAAATTCTGTAACCCAAAAATACTGAAAAAGCATTATTAATCTTTCAACCCACTTATTTTGCCTCTGAAAAAAGTGTTTTACTGTACAATCTATTATTTCGTAATAAGTTTTCTCTTATAAAATGGCTGGAAAGAAACTCTACCAAAGCGATGATGTGAAAATATATTCCAGCGCTTGTGCATAATCGTTGGAATTTCCCTTTTGATTAATGCAACCAAAAGCTTTTCATTATCCAAAAAGCATTACAGTTACATAAAGCATTCATTTGAATTAATTTAAAGCATTTCAGAACAGTGTTGCGTATTGTGAATGAGATTGGTTTGGAATTTCAATGAACATCAATGCTCTAAACATTTTATTTCCCTGAATGTTTCTCTGTCTCGCAGAGACAGTGTACTCACATACACACACATACTGCCGGCCCCGACGATGATGGCTAACACATGCCGTTTAAACAATCGCCCCAATCCCCCCTTATCTTCAGGAGTTATGGGCCTAAATCTACTCATAATACACAGCTCACTGAGGGTGTAATCCCTGGGAACATCAGAATAAATCCAGGCTATATCCGCTACATGCAGACTAGCGGCCAGAGCCAGAGCCATTATGGTGGGACCGTAGAAGAGGAGGAGGTGGGTTAGTAAAGGGCGCTAATGGGTCGTCTATGAATTCATATTAACACTGAGCCATTTGGACACCTCCATCCAGGAAATCCCTCTTACACTTAATGATACAACAGCTGTCCGAAGTTTAAACTTTAAACCGACAATCCCTCTGCTGTCACGTCTCTTCCTGTCTCTCTCTTCCCTGTGTTTTTCCTCCCTCTCTCTACCATACTGTGGCTGGATTGTCCTGGATTAGTCCCAAATCGAAAAAGTCTTAACAATTCCACACAGGGCCCAGAGGCAGGGAGACGGAGCCAACTGGTCACATTTGGTCGCAATGAGAGGGGACACAAAAGCAGGGGGAGGACAAATACGTGACGACAACCAAGAGGGCAGAGTGTCTTTCACGCAACCTTTTGCAACCTCTTCTCAAAATAAAAAACAAACAGAAAAAAACAAAGCTGGCAAAATCAAGTTAATCTCAACTCCGATTCAAAGTCAACTGTCAGGACACATGGCTGTCTGCTGCATGGCTTGTGGCGTCTGTATTGCCGTCTGGAGAGCACGCATGCTGGGGAAATCCTTGTCATATTAAAAAAGTCCAAAGCAAAGAGAGGAGTAAGTGGGCTTTTTAATCTTGGAGCGAAATGAAGTGACGAGGCTATCAAATTAAAAATGCAAACTCAAGCGCTCTCTTTCTTGCCCCCTTCCTCACTCTTTTTCTGTGTCTCTCTGCCTTTCTTTCCCAAGCCCGAATAAGCAGCCAACGCAGCCATCTTAGAGTCGGGGGGCGGGGGGATCTGGGGTTTGGGGGATCGAGGCCCCTGGGCTCTTTGGCTCCTTAGCTGGACAACAGTTTCCTGGCCTGAAGGGGTCAGCAATGGGCAGCCTGAGAAACTGGCAGCCATTGGGGTTCCAGAGGGGATGTTTTTCAGGAGAGGGGGGTATCTTGTGGCTGGTTGGCATGGAGCAAACACTGACAGTTTCCAAGCAGCGTTGTTCCTGCCAGGCCCCGCTGAGCTCTTACACATTACGCTACACACAGGAACAGACCAGAGGCACTTGAGGCCTGGCGCTATAAAGCCCCTGACAGATTCATAAGAAAACGATAGGGTGCCTTATTTATTTTAGGGTGTTTGTACTGTAATGTTTCACCTCTCTCAATACTCCAAACAATGTGGGGTATGGAGAGTATAATTCCCGGTAGGAAACAGACTTCATGAATCGCTTGATAATTGCCTAGAAGAATTTCCCAGAAGTCATTTATATCTTTGTACGCTATAACTTTCACAATCCTTAATATTCATTACATGGTATATATTATGTGTATGTATAACTCTACTGCACCTCAGTAACATCTCACAATCTTTCAGTCAGTTTCAGTGTTCAACTACGTTTTGTAACCTGACCCCATGTCACCCAAACTCCAGTGATTTGAAATCCTTTCTCTTGTGATCCTTGATTTGGATGCAATAGGACCAAAAAGGCTTTTATGACCTTTGCTTTGATGTGGGAGCTAATGGGTCGACTCGGGGCATCCTGAAGGAAAATGAGCATCAGGCTTGACAAATGCTCATTTTATCGTGAATAGGGTATCATAGCGGAAGGCAGATGAAGCAGCATCTGGGGACGCTTCCTTTGACCTCGGCCCACCAAACCTGCCTGCCTACTTTGCATACAGAGATTCGATCACAGTGCAGGCAGAATCGAGATAAAGAGAATGCTTATTAAGACCAGGTGTGAATGAAAAGAGTGTGGGTCGGTTGTCGTTATCCAGATCACATGTTCATGCCAGGTGTAAATGGGGCCTAGATTTATGCTGTGCATCCACACACTCACACTCTTAAAACAAAGAAAAAGGCAGAGACTACGTTCACTCCAGAGTGATGATGAATGGTTCCAGGTTCACTTTCATTCATAAAACCTTGTTTACAAACGGAAACATTTGCACTTGGTTTGGTCAGGTGAAACAGTGGCACCTCCTTCCCGATCACCGGAGTAAACGTTGTAAATAAACAGCAAGATATGATTGGTCGTGGTCAAAAGTGTAACATGCCATGTCTCTCGGCCAAGTCACGGCAGGTATTTATGACTCTGTGATCTACGGAACCCCCTAAAGGTCATTTTTTGAGGAATACTTTTGCATTGCATCAATATGTTTTGTGTTACATCGCAATAAATGTTGCAATCTCGCGATACTTTTTTTCTTCCACTCCTTCCGAGCCATGTGTCTATTTCTCTTACTTACAGTATCCCACATTTATTTGGGCTTCTTGTTTTCCTTCTATTCTCTTGAGCCACTTTGCCTGTTTTACTTTAAACTTTCCTCCATGCTGATATGCCTAATCTGTCTTCACCTCTGTCCTCTAAGTCTTTTTTATACATAATTCCTTTCACATTGCTTATTGCTTTATCCTTTTATTTACAACCTCCTTTAACCCCTTGCCTTTTAACGTCCCCCATTTAGCCCTTCTTCACTCAAACGTATTTGTTTTACCTCTGTCCTGTTTCTTATTCCCTTTACCGTGTCCCCTTTTAATCCCCATGTCTCCCTCATAAACCCTTCTTCACCCTCTTATTCCCTTTACCCTTGTCCCTCTGCTTCTTAGTATTTCCATATCCCTGAGCTGATTCCCTTGTCCCCTCGCTTACAGCCTGTTGTATTCCCTGTCTCTCTTCTCATCCGTTTATCACTGGCCCTTGTTCTGTTAATCCCCGAGGGTTTTGTTTATTTGTGTTGGAGCTGCTTTTACAGCTTGCGACTGACCCCACCTATTTTCTCACCAGTCATTTGAACAGCAGGGCTGTTTTGCAGCTACTCCACCAATTAACATACCATTAGCATAATATTTGCATGTGTGCATTAGGGTGTTGATGGGGAGAGAAAATAACAGTTTTACAGGGTTTTTTTTTCTTGTCTCTAAAAAATATATATTTTATGGAATGACGTACAAGCGCCCACAGGATTCTTTATCTCGCTTTGATACTGCTGCTCAGTCAACAACATCATGTTTTGAAGTTTGCTGTGAAAAGTTATGTGGCTCTTGTGTGATTGGCCCACCTACACGCTAACATCTGATGATCATCATTTCTACTCTTCTAATTTGTTATATCACGATTATGTTTTGATCAAACTATTATATAAATGTCAATCCTACCACTTACATAAAATGCAATAAATGAAAAAAACAGCACTTTTGTACATTTTGTAAATGTGTATTTCATGTGTAAGTGTAATGTATCCAGTGACACTATCATTTAACTACAGTAAGTAAAGTCAGATCATTGAGGTCAAAGGTGACAAAAAGGCAAAAGAGAGGAGAGTAAGAATCCGACTAAACAGACAGGAAAGCTTATGAATGAAAGACGAAAGTGGGCACACATCATTGAGAAAGAGACAGAAAACAAACAATCATGGGCCGAACACGCAGATATACGAAGGAAAATACACAAATTCATGCATTTTGATGGGCGCAGACAGGGAGAGAGGGGTGAAAGTAGGCCAGCTGCTGCTGCCACCGCCGCCGATGAAGCCGCTGAGTGTTTCATGTGAGAGTGGCGGCTGAGCAGAGGGGCGACGTGTCAGGGGCGTCGAGCCAGTTTCCCAGTCTTGATTGGGGATCAGCCCGCGGGCCTCGCTGTTCCGCTGCGTGCCACGCCTGTCCCTCACACACCGCCGCTCTCAGATCTGTCACATTAGGGCCGTCGCTCAAACACTTTGTGATTGTTTGTCTCGTGTCACGGTGATTACTTTGCTCATTGAAACCTGACTGAACGAAGTGGATGGAAGTTGTGGTGAGGAAGCCACAATGAGGCTAATATCAGCTTGGTCACTGGCCACGTTTTCTTAAACCCAGATAATCGTCTCGAGGCTCGTCTCGTGTTGAGTCAAGCCTTCTCCCCTCCAGAAACAACAGATGCCAGATACAACTGAACACAATTTGTCATGTTTGAATTTAAGACACAAGGACTGAGCAGTTCTTTCATGTGACAATGTGATATGTGCTACATGTGAACAGTCACACATTAATCCTATGTGTAAAACTACTCACACTTAGGTTAAATCACAGAAAATAAAGTAACTGGGTGGCCATTTGCCAAAATTATAAAATAAATATATTTAATATACCATATGCTTCTATTTTATTTTGCATCTCAGCATCATGTTACTTTATTTTTATGGTTTGAGTGCAGGCACTTTCTGATATGGGATTATTTTATGGACTCTTAATGCATCAGCCAGCTAATATTAATGACCAGGCACAGAGCCCCTTCTCACTTTTTCCCCGCATCATTGAGAATGAGGGACGACTGATGAAATGTTTGAAAATTTTTGCAGCTTAAGTACTTTGCTGAAATCATTTTTACGAGACTTTTATGATCGCCTTTTTCTGTTTTAATGATGCTGCAGTTTGTGTATACGTTAGTATGTTAGACAGGGGATTAGCTGGGCCTGCCAGAATCGAAGATGAAAGAATAAGAAACAGCACTACCGGATAAACACGTATTTGTAATAATATGTGGTTTTTGGCCTTGAATTAATATCTAATTGTAAGATTGTGCAATTATATTTGCTCCTGGAATCAACTAGGCAATAATAATGTTTTAAAAATAAAGAACCTAGATTCGAAGGCTTTTTTTTTTTTTAACTTAAATCCATATTTAAACTATGTTTTATTTGGATTTTTGCACATCACAACCTCAGTATTGATTAGTGAGAGTTTACCAGTGTGCTGCCTGTCCTGATTAAAATGTTTCTGCTCATGTATCGTGTCTGCAGTAGAAGCAGCTTTAAGTTATTTTTTTTTATTCATTCACAAAACATTCTCTTCATCAATAAAAAACTATATATATAAAAAACAATATTTTGCTATACAGTCAAATTTAATTTAAATATCATGGCTTACATTGGCTCTGTTTAATTCTGCTCTGCAACTCTACAATATTCTCTGTGTGTGTGTGTTTAGTACTGGCTCCTGCATTGTGAAATGTGTGCTCACGCAGTCTAAATGCAGTTATATATAATATCTAGCAGGCCTGTTGGCCCTGGCTGCTCTGCTGCACTCAGCTCTCTAACTGCTCTTGTCTCTGTATAATCCCCCCTCCTCATGAATACATTAACGCCGGAGCCTTAAACTCAGCTTAGCTGGCGGCTCAGCGTCACAGCACATCCTATTACCGACTTTAAATCATTAATGTGACATCGTTTTCACTCAATTTCCAAACACCCACGGTCGAAAACTGCATTTTTCACTGAGCCAGTGCAGAGAGAAGGCCACGCTCAAAGTCGCACAGTCGACTAGACGCATGCGCATAGGAGGCAAGCGTTTAGACAAACAAATAAGAGCAGGTTTTTCTCTGAGCTAAACGTGATTTACACAAGCAGAAAAAGTTTGAGCTAATCAAATCATATTGAGAACATTTAGCAAAATACGAACGGGCATACAACTGTATGTGCCCCTTGTAATAGTTTTTACTCTTTTGTCTCAGCTATTGTGATGGAAATAACCAGTGGATAATTGTGGTTTAAGCTGAGCTAACTCCTACAGTACACCTGAGGGTGTGTGTGTGTGTGTGTGTGTGTGTGTGTGATTTAATCTAGCCACTGTTTGCTTCCTCCAGCATCTCGTGTACTGCTGACAATAAAGGAAAAAGAAGAATCTGAGCCCCCTTTCTTGCTCCTCAACTATTCACACATAAACCTTTTCTCAGGTTTTTACCTCCAGGCTGGTTCTGAAAAATTCACAATGCCCAGAGAACAACTAAGTCCCTCACTTACCATAGGAGTTTTGGATCTGCCCCCATCGTGCCTCTTTATTGCATCAAAAGGACTTTTTCTGTGAAGCTATGGTAATTAGCAAACCACGTAAAATCATCTCCTCAGAGTGCATTTAACTGTTTTTATGCGCAAAGCGTCTGAGCGAGCGGTGGGGGCTGATTGCGGAACATATGGACACAGATGGGGACAGCATTTTAATGGTTGCACTTGCACTGAGTGGGGTTTTGTGTTTTTAACCCTTGAAAGTGGAGGCATGAACATCCTCAACATCCTTAAGCGAGCATCAATTAAAGATTTGCTTTTAAACTGGCGACAGCAGCACAGGCGGCTGGCATCCGGCGCTTTGAGGGGGGCTTAAGAGTCACAGTCTTCCCTTTTTTGTTTCTGTGGCTCGCACACACTTCATCACTCACCCCCCCTCTCCTCCCATGTCCCTTGTTGTGTTTAATTAGGTTATCAGGTTGCTAACGGGCCGTGATTCGGCTACACGTCTCCCAGCTGGCCCTCTGATTGGAGGGGCAAGAAGGTGGACTTAGCATAATTAACACGTTGTTATAGAGATGATTGAATAGCGGGCAGTGCCACCAACGTGATGGCTCGCATTGTGCCGCTGAGGAGACAACGGAAGGAAACGTTAAAGACTTTTCAAGCCATAAATAAAACACAGGTGGAAAACATCAAAACTGGATATATCCCCTGTTCATAATGTCTTTCAAAATCTGATTTAACTAACTTCAGTTTAACAGCTTCTGCATATCTACTCATTTATCAATCTTTTTGATCTTATAAACACCATACGAACAAGCGTGGATGCATTCGCTGTCCTCTCCAGCGATAGTGTTGCTGTATCTTTTACAAAACAACGACATGGCAGTGTATATTTAATTGTTTATGCGAATATGTTTCGAACTGTAAAGCCATTGTGTGAATGTATGTGTGGAAGAAAGTAGTGACCAGGACCAGCACAAGTTTTACCGAACACATTGCTGTCTTTATTAGAGCCTTGTCTGGCAGTAATACTGAAAAAAAGTGAACTTAGAACAGATGGTGGTGGCAGCCCACGGCTTTTTTTCCCTGTTTTTCTTTATTTCTTAGATATTTTTCTTCATTTTTTTTGTAAGAGTACTGCGACTCCTGCTTTTCTGTGGCATGGATAACATCAATAAAAGAGACAGTAGGGAGAGAAAAAAGAAATATACAACTTATATTACAATGTGTTATGAACAAAATATAAATCTATAACTCTATGTTATATTTACATAATTATCTTTCTTGATTTTTCAAGTTGAGATGGTAAGATATTTTTTTTTAACTTGTAATAATTCTTACTTTGTTTTGAGCTCCACTCATGACTTTGATTGTCTTAAATAATATCATCATCATTATTTTCATTGTCTTGATATGGGGATAGACCTTGCCAGCAGGGATGATTGACGTCTTAATGCCCCACCCTCCCACGTGATACCCTAAAAATGGATTGATCCATTTAGTCCCCTCTCTCCAGCATTGGGTTGAACCCTTAGTGTGATAACAGGGGTGACTATACAGCAAAATTAAGACCCAGAGGCTCATTACGTGGCATGTAGCGAACATCTACAGCGAGAATGATTGTGGGGATCACTATGTGACAGCACACCTGAAGAGTAGTCATGGCTCTTATAGCAGAGCGTGGAGCTAAAACAAAGCAAAGGGCTCCTGATGAGAAGTGACTTTAAAGATACTGTAGATACGCCTGGTCGTCTCACACACACACAGGCAGTGGAACACCACTGGTGGATCACGGTAAACACTGCTTTTCTATGATTTAAAAAAAAAAACACCAAACAAAATATATGTACAGGATTTTAAATCTAGAATTCTAGATTTCAAGAAACAGATAAAGGACAGCATAGGATTTGTTTGGTTGTCATGATAATCTCTTCATTTGAAATGTGTGTGTGTTAGTGACTGTATTTGTGCATGTACGTGCGTGCGGATCCAAGCCAAAGATGTTCCACTGTGTCTCGGTGAGGTGGCCAAACTAGTAAACGGGGACGGGACTCTTTGTTCACAGAAAGCAGTTTCCAAAAGTGATAAAACTGATTTCCAAAACACAAAACAAAAAAAACAAACAAAAAGAGCAAAACAAAAGAGAGGAAACTTCACATTATACATTATAATAACCATTACAAATAAAATTATAATAACAATTAAAAAAAATCATGTTCTTCTTTTTCTCTGACTGCACAGAGTCTGAGTGCTTTTTAGAAATGGGTTTGGACATGAAAAGGTTATGTCTTCAGCTCGGAGGAGGGCTGGCGTCGAGTCTGTCAGTCCAGCTCACTGTCCTAACTCCGCCCGCCCACCCGTCCGGAGGATTAATACAAAACAAACGCATCAAAAAAGAAGGGAACATAAGAATGCAAAACAAAGCAAGGTAAATTGACAACTTTTGTTTAGATCTAAATATCTACCAGCTAAATAGAATAATGTTTCATTGACTGTCATAGTTTCATATGGTCATAAAAACCCAATAAAGAGGAGAAAAATAAATTATACTGTACATAACTTACTAAACTTAGGAAACGCTGACCATCCTTATAATTATTGTTAATAATATTATTAGACTAGAGGCAGTTTGAAGAGAAATAATAAAATACAGTATTCAAATACAGAAACAGAAACACTGACTGGCTGACTTCACCTCGGCTCCGCCCACTGGGGACAGCAGGACGATGTTGATTGGAGGGAGCAGGAAAACACTGAGGGACAGAACAACAGCTGTGTGTGTGTGTGTGTGTGTGTGTGTGTTACGGTAAATAACAGCAGCAGTGTAAGTTGCCTGTCTTTCTGTATCGTAGATGTTTTTAGCCTTTTTCTCGCGCCGAAAAAGACGAGCTAGATTTAACGCACTCGTGTCCAATAAAGGGCAGCACATACAGCACACGCCGACACACACTTACACTGTCGGATGTTCCAAGTCATACTGATGTTTTGTCCAGGATGAGATCAAGATAGAGGGACGGAGCGAGAAGAAACCTGGTGGATTGTCTCACAACACAGTGCTTTCGTTTCTGCTCCATGACGCCAGAGAGACTCCCCTTCTCCCCCCTGAAAATCCCTCAAAGTGGGACGGTCCACACTGTACCGGTCAGTCCTGGCTGGACCGTCCCATCGGATTCCACACGGGGGGATGGGGGCAGTCACAAAAACACAGAGAAAAAAGGGGCAAACCGCTGACAGCACACTGCAAGGTCGAAGAAAAGATATGTTCTCGTTAAAAATAAACATGTCTGATGTCTTTCAGGTGCTTTACAACAAAAGGGGGAAAAAAAGAAATGTCTCTTTTCTCTATTATTATTCAAACTTGTAGCACAAAAACAACAAATCACATTCACAAGCCACTTATTGGCACCGTGTACCTGAGTGAGAATATTATAGAACCAAAGAACAAAAAAAGCTGTTTTTTTAAAAGTGTCTCTTGATAATAAACAGGTCCGCCATCTTAAAGTGTCATCTGTTAGCCTTTGACAGTTCCACTGTTCCATCTGTCATTTTAAAACGTCTCCTTTCCTACAAATGGGTCTAAAAGGTTGCTTTCTGAGTGTGATGTTTGTTTCTCCTCACTCGTGGCATTACACTCTTGCAGTAGTACTTGAATATTCCTCAGCAAACGTCAGAGCTGGTTTGGTCGTCTCTTCCTCCCAGACTCCAGTTTGTGTAACAGTCAGTGTGAGTGACAGGTCCTGTGCTTCAGTTGATTGATCAGATGCTGGTATCAGGACTCCAGTGGGAGGGGCTTGGCTCTGTTGAAAGAGTCCACGTTAGCCAGGTGGGGGAGAGGGTGGCGGGTTGTGAGAGACTGGGACTCAAGGTGATTGGCAAAAGAGAAAGTTTTCTTCCTGATTGGTGGGTTTGGGATTGTGTGGGATTAACCAGCTGTGATTGGCGTAAAAAAAAAGGGCGGCTCTCACGGCGTCCTATTGGGTGATATGGTTGTCATTATCGCTGGCGTAATCAGCATCTTCGTCCTCGTAGTCGAAGTCGTCGTACACGTCGCCGTTGCTGTCGTCCAGCCGTAGCTCCTCCTCCTTGATTCGTGGCTCGTCCCCCTTCAGGCCGGGCATGTGGGGGTTCTGGTGGTGGTGGTTGGCGTTGGGCTCGGGGCTGCTGGACATGCTCGAATGCTCTGAGGGCATCTGGGGTGAGGGCATTCCCGCCATGGACAGGGCACCTGGGTAAACCACGCCTGCAGAGGACAGGGGCAACTGACCCTGCTGCCTGTGACGCACACAGAAGAAGTATTTCAGTACCTGAAAGGCAGCGTTCGAGCAACAGTGACAGTTTCAAGCTAAATTCCGGTAATATATTTTGACGATAAATGCTCCCCTGAGCGGCGGTTAGTTAGGAATAGTTCAACATTTTGGGAAAGATGCTCATTTATTTTCTAGTCAAGAGTCAGATGAGAAGATCCAAACCACTCTCATGTCTGCATGCTAAATATAAAGCTACAGCCAGCAGACGGTTAGCTTGGCTTAGCTTACCAGCACCTCTAACAGCTCACTAATTAACACGTTATATCTCTTTGTTTAATCAAAAACAGAAGTGTAAAAATGACACGTTGCAGTTTCCTAGGGCGTTCTGAGTCAGACTATGTCTGAGCTGAGTTAAATGGCGTTATGGAGTCTTGTCGTCACATCAAGGAGACTCCAAGAAGTCCCTGCCAGGTGCTGGTAGGTGGACCGAGCCAGGCCAGCTGTTTCCTCCTGTTTCCAGTCTTTTTTGCACAGCTAACCGGTTGCTGGCTGTAGCTTCATATTTACCGTACAGATATGAGAATCATGGTGTCAATCTTCTAATTTAACACTCAAACTTTTCTTGGGATGTTTACTTGTGACCCCTCAACACCAAATGCATATCTAGCGGTTGTGACCAGTTCAGCTAAAGAGTGTTTTTTTTTTTCCTTCACAAAAACAAAACAAAGATTTTTTTCCCCCCTTCCCTAATCCCAGAAACATTTCACCACTGTCTTTGAGCTTATATTAGCCTGTCTTATTAAGAAGGAACTGACAACGTCAACTACATCATAAAGAGAAACCTGAAGTTTAAAAGTAAAAGTAAAGTAAAACCAAACAACAACAATCAAAATCTGATATGCATTATGAGACGCGATACGTTCTAAAAAATAATGTAATTAATTTCAATAAAGTAAAACAACAATGCTACTTATGTGCAAATTGTAAAATAAAGAGAAAATACTAAATTCTACTGCTGTGTAAAAATTATGACAAATGAAAAATGTAAATTATCTTACGACGCAACACACAAAACCTGTTCCCCTCAACAGTTCCCTTACCCCACACTGAAGTATTGTCTCATTTCCTGTCTGCGGGACCTCATGATGGCCTTGTACTCGCCGATGCGCAGCTTCTTGCCGTCCACCAGGCAGGTGCGCTTGGGTCGCGGCTTGTACTTGTAGTCTGGGTATTTTTCCAGATGCTGCTTGCTGAGGCGAGCCTGCTCCTCATAGTAGGGCTGCTTCTCCAGGTTGGTCATGGCTTTCCAGCGTGAGCCTGGATAGGGACGCATTATAATAATGATCAGTTTCAGTTATGTACTGGATCTCTTTGGAAAATGGCTTCAAAGACCAAAAGTCATTTGGGGGGGGGTTATGATCATTTTACAGAAGTAAAATGAAAAAAAACAGAAAAGGGATTTCAATTGACCATCATGTATGTCGGCTTTAAGATCAATTACATCGTGTGTGAGGGACGACTCTCCGTGCGGCTCGCATGACCCCGCATCACATACTGACACACGTGTGGCGGCATTCAAGGAACACTTACGCACTCACGCATCCACAGACACACACAGATGATGGTGGGAGTTTCACCCGGATAGAGAACGAGAGAAAAGAAGGTTAATGAGGAGACCAGCGAGCATGACAGGTACTCATCTAAACTAATGAGGACTTCACTTAACCTGCCGCCATCTCTCTCAGCTCAGTTTCTGCTCATAGATGTGTAGTATCAGTCCCCTGCATGTGTGTGTGGGTGTAATCTTGAGCATGTCTTCCCCTGTGTGTTTCATATCTGGTCTGAATTTGCACTTGACTACTGTATGTTTAATGGGTAAAAGCTGTCAGCACTTGGCTGTTCTCTCTCTCTGTCTTTCTCTCTCTCTCTCTCTCTCTCTGTTCTGCGATCTGTTAGCAATCGAGAAGGGGGGGGGGGGGCTTATTAAAACCAGATTTTCCTGTGTTATAAAACGCTTAGGAGCTCTTTAAAATGTCAGGGCCGATCCCGGCGGTCCGGGGGAAATGTCAGGCGGCCTCGCGCTGCTTGTTTAATGCATAATGAATTATATCATCATTTGTCGGAGTGGCGCTCTCCCCAGCCGTTCATTAACAGCCGCTTACACGATGCCACCGCTTGTAATGAAATCACTGTGTGTGTGTGTGTGTTTGAGAAAGTGGGAGAAAGACCCCGCAGTACATGCGTATTCCTTTCACTTGGGTTGCGTAGTAGTGGGTTAGGTGACAAGGGCGGGGAAAAGGCTCCTGTCACTCAAAGCAGTGTTTGTGCGTGAGTGTGTGTCTTACCAAGGATCTTGCTGATGTTGGAGTTGTGCATGTCGGGGAAGGCCTGGAGAATCTTTCTCCTCTCGTCCTTGGCCCAAACCATGAAGGCGTTCATCGGCCGCTTGATGTGCGGCTCGGCGCTGCCACGGCCTCGAGCCTCCCGAAATATTCTGGAGTCTGACACGCTGGGGGAGCCTGAGGGGGAGGAGGCCAAGAAGACAGGAGGAACAGAATGATAAGAGGCAGACAAAAGTCAAACACACTAAAAAAACGAATTTAGAGAAGAAGTAGGTGGTTTACAGAAAATCCCCGCAACAGTATGCCCAGGGAAAACAATTATATTCAAATTTGGAGATTTAACAATTTTTAGATAAACTGGAAGAGTAAAAATTGTTTTGCTTAAGCTAAATAAACCATATGAAACTCGCAATTTTAAACAATCACACACTTTTTGTCACCTAAATGGCCGCATGCATGCATGCCTATGTGTGTCTGTGTTTGAGTGTGTCTCTACCGTCTGAGTCCCCGCTCATAGTGAAGTCCAGCATGGCGTGGCTGAACTTGTCCTCCGCCTGCTGCTTCAGCTGTTGACTCAGACTCTCCAAGGCAGCCTTCTCCTAAACAACACAAACAGTTCACAGTTGCAGTCGGTCAGTGAGTGAGTCAATGAATATGTGAATGAGTGAAACCACGGACCCGTAGTGATGCTGAGCAATTACTTTTTCTAATGTACTTTTAAACCCAAACACATCGCTCGTATAACTGATGTTTAAATTGATTTTCTGGGTCCCTTCAGGTTTTTATCTCTGATATTATTTATTTCAATGTTTCATATTAATAACGGCAATAGTTTAATTTAACCAAAGAAATCTAATTAGATATCAGTTGGCCAAAAGCCAATCTCTTCACAAGAAAATCAGTTTTGAAGATGTATAAACTCCTTCACAGAAGTAACAAATGAATGAAGGAATCTCAGTCATATTTCCCTTTGATCTGAAATCAGTTAATAACACATTGTTTTTAAATGGATCCAAACACAGAGAAACCAGACAAATAACAGAAGAAGATTTCAGTGGATAGACAGTTTGTGTTTTGGTTCGTTTAGATGTAAATTTGCGGGAATGTTAATGTCAACATCAAATTGTTAGAGTGCTGTATGTCTGCATGCTTGAACACACATCTGTGTGCATGTTTGCATGTGCAAGAATGTTGATTACATTTAGTCCTATTTGGATGTTTACTGTTTTGTGTGTATACTGTATATTATATGTGCGTTCATGAGTGTCTGTGTGTGTGTGAGTGTGTCTGTGTGTGTGTGTAGCCACTCCTGGCAGCCACCTGCGAGAGTGGAGTGCAGCGGCTTGCCTCTCCTCTGCAGAGGCCCCCGAGGGTCGACACATTAGAGAGAGAGAGAGAGCGAGAGAGGGGAGCGCGGACGAGAGTGAGGCCACGCTGCACGGCCCCCTGGGTATTTATTACAACCAATAAAAGGCTGATTTACTGAGCATTTACATGCTTAATGCAAGCAGCCGGCACACTCTGCACTGGAACCTGCCTATCCACGAACACACACACACACACTCACACACGGCAGCGCACCAGCGCCAGCATTTTACAGTTTAATTATACGATTAGGAGCGGTACCCAAAACACTGTCGTCTTCTAAAACAACCTTCCAAAAAGTGTCCCTCTCCATTTACATGTGACCCTGGCGAGCTGGCTGGCTGGATGGAGGGAGGGCAGAATGATAATGAAATGCATTTTCTCTGTTTTTAGTCCGACAGAGTTTAATTGTTAGAGATAATTTCCCCCCCAGATTGGAATAAATATGGCTAAAAAGGCAGGCAGGGGAGACGGAGAACACAAGGCGAGGCACGCTGCGGAAATGTTCTTTTTTTTGCAAGTCATTTAAAAAGTATTTTATTTTGAATGTATTATGTTTTAATAAATGAACAACAATGTGCCAGTGGGTTGGAATTATTCAGTCATTTTGTATGTAAATGGGAAATATTTTTGGATTTTTTTCCTCATTTCACACAAACGATCAGCCTCATTCCGACCTCATTCAAGGGAAAAAAGTGCGTCTCACACTTTGAGAGTTTAAGCGTCAATGTGCTGTTACAAAGGGCTTTTTGCTGTGTGTGTGTGTGTGTGTGTGTGTGTGAGACAGAGACGGAGATGAACATGGAGACAGAGTGGATGACAGGCTAGGCTGACATTAAGCCCCAGTACAGTACATGAGAAAAGTGGATTGAATGGATGACACTGGAGCCAAGACACAAAGTAGCGACAAAACTAATCCTCTGAGTGTGTCAGAGATGACACCGTTGTATCTGAACGCAGAGAGCTCGCCGGCTTCACACTCGAGCAGCACAAAGCCAAAGGGCCGAGGAAGAAGGAGTCAGTGCGAGCGCGTGGCTTCGGAAGTTGAGAAAGTGTCAAGCTTTTTCAAAAAAAGCCATTTAAAATTCCAGGATTGCAGATTAAAAAAATACGTTAGACTTAAGATTTTTAAAAGGTATTTAACACTACAGTACATTTATTCTCATTCTTAGTTTTACATGAAAAAATACATTTTCTGGTAAAAATACATTCCTGAAATTCTTCATAATTTCCACCATTATAACTGGTATGCGCGGATAAGACACAATAAAAGAAAGCCTTACTTTTTCACCTCATTTCGCTGAATTCTTGAATGATAACATGCACCAATTTAGCAAGAAACGACAAAAATGATGTAATAAAATGATGTCTAGTATTTTATTATCCCCTCCAGTGGAGTAAAACAGCTAAATACAATGAACGTGTGGAACAAGCTGTAAAATATACTCCTGAAAAATTTCACTTCCCAGTAGAATTGATCATTTCTCTGACTTCCCCTGGTGTGAATCTAATTGGCTATTAGACTGAAGCCTTTATACTGTATACTATGTACACTCTGTCTAAATGTGTATAAAAATCCTGGGCTGAATACATAGATCAGTGTGGGTCGGACTGTTTGAAACACATCAGATGAGAGAGGGAAAAAAAAAAGGTTAGAAAGAGACGGATAGAGCTGTTGAATGTCAGCAGTGCAGATGCTTCAAGCACACAGTTGCTCTGTATGCGCGCACGTGTGTGTGTGTGTGTGTGCATCCCCGTGCGTACGCTGACTCCCAATGTGTTTAACAAATAACCACAATTTAGCCACGCTGCCGAGGAGCCGGCGCCGTCACTTCACATTACTGTCAACGCTCTGCTCTGCCACACACGCACGCACGCACACACACACACACACACACACACACACACACACACACACACACACACACACACACACACACACACACACACACACACACACACACACACACACACACACACACACACACACACACACACACACACACACACACACACACACACACACACACACACACACACACACACACACACACGCGCGCACGTAGCCCTGCAGTACGCCTTATAGACACACTCATTACCTCTGAGACGCCTCTGGTTTTACCTTATCTGGTCCTGTTTAGCTTCAACACATTTCAGCAAGCACATTGTACAGTGATTTACCTCCTACATAGTGCAGTGCGGATGGCATATGGCAAGACAAATTATTACACACTGACAATGAGACCGTACAGCTTGTGCTGACTTTTTTCCTGCATCTTGGGAGAATTTGGACCTTTGGAATCAGTTGTAATTTTTTTTTTCTTGAAATGTAATACATTCAGAGCCATACATTTCCTTTTAGTTTTTGATGCTGCTGATGAGTGGGAATAATTTGTCATAGAAATCACAAGATCATAATTTGTAGTTTTACAGATGCAAGAAGGAAATGTATTAATAAAAAGTACATGCACTGTATATCTGCATGTATTTTCATCCCAAAGAAGAGAACAAATATAAATTAAGAATAAACAAGTGGTCTTTAAGGTACTAATATGGGTCTTTACATGTAATGTTAATATATCAATACAATACAGTAATATTGTATCATATCACATAAGTGACAACTGACATTTTGAACTTCTGTTGTTATGACTTGAGGTTGAACTCATAAAGCGGTAACACACTTTGTGACCATAACATCTAATTCTATGGTTTCTTGCGGCAAGTAAGCACTGCTGTATGTGTCCAGGTTTTAATGTGGAGAAAACGTCGTTCACTGTTAACCTCAAGAAACGGAGGAATGTCAGAAAACCTTGATTTTTGGCGTGCCTTTAATCCTTTGGGACAGATGTCACACGTTGTCGCCTGTTGCTAAGGTTACAGCACAATCCGAAACCATGTGCGGTTATATAGATGTGATTTAAAGAGGTTTACCTTGTCTGAGCGTCCATTGTTGAGGCTGAGGTTGCTGACGGCGGCGACCTTGGCGTCCAGGACCTGCTGCTCTCTCTTCAGCTGCTCCTTCATCTGCCGGGCCTCGGCGAAGGCCTTGGTCACCGCCTCGTGGTCGTTCAGGTAGGCAGTCGAGGACAGCGACGTCAACAAGTCTGCTGAGACACAGACAGAGACATAGAGAGGACAAACAATTAATTTGGTTGTGCATAGTCATTAGTAGGGAGTACAACTATTCTTTATCTACTGTATTTGTACTTAAAGTGCATTTAAAAATAAAAAAGACAGAATAATGAGAGAGAAATTTAGAAATGCATTTACAGTTGAGCTTGGAAGATTAAATGAATGTCTGTGTGTGTGTGTGTGTGTGTGTGTGTCTGTGTGTTTGGGAAGCTGGCAGGAGGTTTTCATCCAGAATAAATCTTCCCATGAACCATGAGGTAAAGACATTAACATACACTTGATGATGGGGAGTTCTGTATCTGTGTGTGTCTTCTCCCTCTCTCTGTATCTCCCTCTCTCTGCCTGACTCACACAAACACACTCACACACTGACCACTTGACTGTCGTGCTGGGCATGTGAGTCAGAGTGTGCCCCCAGCTAGCCTTGCTACAGGCTGCCCACCGCCTCCCCACCTGCCCTCAGCGCACACACACACAGGGACAGACAAAAAAAAAAATAAAACAACTATAAACATAGCCACACACTCACAGCTTCTTTCACAAACATCTTTTTTTCATGTGAACCCTTGCAGTTCGACTTTGAAGAGAGGTAACCAGATGACTCTTATTAGGGCTAAAAAGTCCTGCTAATTCCCAAGTTGAGAACATCTGTCCTGCCACCTAATACAGAGCAGCGCTCCCTGCTCCTTCTCGCTGCCTATTATTTGTATTATTTCCGCAGCTTACTCGCCGGCAAGGCATCTGGGGCTTCTGCTCTGACTGTGTGCGCGTATGCGTGAGCTTGTGTGCACTGTTATCGCCTCTCTCTATCAGTCGGGTTAGCTCTTAACAAAGAGCTGCGGCTGGCTTATGGGGCCTTTATCAGCGCTAATCCGCACCGCTAATGCCATCTCAGGCCAGATTACCAGCTTCAGATTGGTAATGACAGAGCCGTGAACTCTTTCAGAAGTCATAACCGGAAAATCTGGATGCGAGCAGGGCCAAAAAGGGGGGCAGGGGTGGGTGGCGGGGTGGGTGTTGAGAGGGGACAGACGAGGGAGAGGAGAGAGGGCGATGGAATCGGGTGGCAGTCAATTTTAATATGAAGTCAAAAGAGAGGGAGGGGGACAGATGATATTCTCGCACTCATGAACGTGTGTGCGAGTCTCGCTTAAACTGACAGCGATGTCAACCATCCAGACAAGTGAATGTGACCCAGATAGAAGGAGGAGGGTCTCTCTCCCCCCTTTTTTTCTCACTCTACACACACAAGTTTTGTCTCTTCCTGAGCACCAAATCTCTACAGACAGGCGCAATACATTTCTGACCACAAGAACACTCCGGCAGGGAGGTCAGGGGGAACTGCGGAATTTGATGACAGGGACACAGACAAATGTGTGATCGTGGTAGAAGTTACAGGCGCTGACAGCCCTTCAGTTTGGTTTTTAGATGGGTAGATGGATGGATGGACGGACGGATGAAGTAGGAGAAAAAGAAACGTGCCTTTGGGTTGGTAGGTGCCAAAAAAGGAAGAGAGGTGCACTGTGGAGAAAGTAGAAGAGACAGACAAGCTGAAATTCATGCGAACGCATACATGTAGTGGAAGGTGGAGCTACTGAAGATGAACTCAGGTTAATCATCTTTTTACCTGCAGATGTGACCCTGATATTCTAAAAGCCTTAGTGAGCATAAACACTGCAATAGCTTAAGACCAATCAGATGTTGTGCTGTTTTGCACTTATCCATAAGGTTCTTTTAATCAAGGCCTATAATAGGTACCCAGGCATACATTTACATGCATTACAAGTGATACAAAAGTGATGTAATGTAGGCTCTTTTAAAGTAAAAATGACCCTGTTAACTAGCTGCCCAAAAGTATACCAATTTAATGTACACACCAAAATAAACTTCATATAACCAGTGGTGGAAGAAGTACTGAGATTCTTTACTGAGATAAAACCTGCGACCTGGGTTCAAGTAAGTGAGTCCTGTCACAAATAAAGGGAAAAAAAGGTAAGAGGTAATTTTAAATACTTTATATATTTACAGGTGGTTTAATCTCTAAAAATGCATCATATTTTATAAAGTGACTATATTCTGTACTTTGTATGTCAAATCTCAATATTTCCTTCTGAAATGGAGTGGAGGAAGTATAAACAAGAGTACAACAGAACTCCTCAAGAAACGTACCTTAAAGTTGTATTTAAGTACAGCACTAGAGTAAATGTGTTTAGTTCTATTCCACCACTGCCAATCATATAAAACCAGTAATTTCAAAGTAGCAGTTTACACAAAACCTTGTTTCTTCTACATAAAAAAATATTGGTCACCTTTCTCTTTTCAAATTATATTTAAACTCTTAAACACTCCAGCCCCTCCCATTCCTAAAAGAAAATACTGAAATACATGCATGTGTAGACAAGTTCTGTGTACACTGCTGTGTACACAGGATCACTCACTAGAGGTTTGCCACTTTTTAATTTCAACTAGATCCAACTAGATGTGTCTCTTCTTCTTCCTGCCTGAACACACCTTCATACGCTGTACCACCCACCCCCACATCCCCAAACACACACACACAGACACACCCTCACTCCTGCATCAAATCGACCACCTCTAGACGCTTTCCCAATCTGTCCGTCCCTTCTAGCCCCTCTGAACTTGTAACGGGAACCCTAATACGACTATGAACTGTAATAACAAATGTGCCGACAGATGGGACCATGAGCAACAACATAACTGGGATGTGGTCTCCACACACAAATAATTCAGCCGGGATCACACACAAACTTTAAACACTGTAATCCATTTTTCTGAACAAAAAACATCTGGGACCGCAAATCCACTAATCTGATATTAAATCCGCCGATTTGTTGAAAAACAGTGAGATTAGCCAAGAAGTCAGAAAAAAAATGACTAACTGCCTATTGCATAGGAGGAGGAGGTGGGATTGTGAGCTTTTGTGTGTGTTTGAGTGTGTGTGCTGTCATTGTGTCATTAATGCTGGGTGTTTGCGCTGTCCTGGCTCATGTAAGAGGCTTGTCTAATCTCATTGGTGATACCTCCTGTCTGTCATGTGCTCCGCTCTTTATTATTCCCCCGCTTCATCGCTCAGAAAAAAAAAGTGCTAATCCTCATCTCTCTCTCTCTCTCTCACTGCTTCCCTCCTTACCCTCACTCCTATGTCTCTCTGTCTCTTTCAGTTACTAATAAACATATAACAATGGAGCAGCCCGGAGGCAAATAGCGACACGGAAGAAAAGCACAAACACACTAATTATAGCCTGTTACATATGTGTAATATTTGAACTATCAGTGTTGCGTGAAAAATGGATTAAGAGTACAAAATGGTGATTCATTTATGTCATATTTTATGTGTGTGTGCATATGGCCGGGAATGATTATGGTACTGGCACTAGCAACAATGGTAACACTATGAGGAAAATGCTATTCTTGTCATCGCCACTACTAGCAAGGCTATTACGGTTTTCCTTAAAGACGTACATTGTCATTATGGGAACAATTTGCAAACGCTTTTCATAAAAGTGTATTAAAGGGTAGGAACACTTATACTGTATGTATACAGTATGCATTCACACATGTTGTTGTGTATGAGTGTGTGTGCATTTAAAGGAAAATTAGGGTTATTTTGCTTTGCCCTGACAAAACAGTAGTGAGTGATGCACCTGTCCCACTAACATCATAGAAGCAGTAAACTTAATGTGTGTTTTTATTTATTTATTTTTACATCAATCTAAGGAAAATGCCATGGAACAACAGCCTTTTATAGCTACTTTGAGCATTGTACCCATTTTTCTGTCACTATATGTCATGGATGTAGCTAAGTAGCTAGCTAGCTTTGTAGGAAGATGACGTCCCCGTTCTTAGTTCCATCTAAAAAGCTCTGACTGGTCAAATGTCTCTCTAGGCAGGGGTCACAGCCATCAGTAAGCGCAACATCAGACCTATTTGAATTGCTAAACAAATTGGAGATGCGAGCGGTAATTCAGAGGTCTCGTAGTAGGCTAGCCATATTCCCAGATCTCAGACATTAACTTGGTGAGTACAGTGTTATAACAACTGATGACTAGCTGATGATCAAAACTACAAAAAAGTTGTAATAATAAGACCCAAGTTGTAATAACCTTCGATTATCCTTTTACTTTTCCTCTGGTGTGTGTATGGGTGTGAGTGATGGATACTTAAGTCCACTTACCTATTGAGCTGACTCTGGTCGGTGGTCCTCCGATGCTGGAGGGGGCGACACTGTGCTTCATGGAGCCGGCATGGCCCAGCTTGGTGGCAGCAGCAGCAGCAGGGACCTGTGGGGAAGTTGGGGGGGAGTTGGGTGACTTGCTCTCGGATGCCTTAGGCTTGGCCGACAGGTTCAGTGGCTGTGCACCCTCACTGTCCTGCAAAAACCAAAACAGCACAGTTTCGCCTGCTGTGACCACCGTAGCAATTTGGAAGCAGGAGGCGGGCGAGGGGAGAGGGGGAGCAGAGGGCAGGGAGGGACCCCTCCGCCTTCCTCACTGAGACCACTCGCAAGTGAGGCTTTAACACATACTAATTAAACGGTAACCCATGCACAGCAATCTAAGGCAAGCCTGGTGGGACAGATGACAAGGTGCATGCCACTGCCTGTATCCAAGCAGCTCGTCAAAGGCGAAAAAAAACGTGATATATTTTGGTGCAAAGCACTGACATTCACATGCAAAATAATTGACTTCCTATCACATCGAAATCAAGACGATTCATGCACATGCATGTGCACACTCCACATGCAGGCTCCAGTAAACATGCATTACAATGCAGCTCCTCAACATGCTTCAAACAAGGCCAGCGGTACCAGCAACAATCAACACCTGAGGAGGAGAAACATCTTGAAACCATTCTCAAAACTACAGTGGACGCCCCTCTCTGTCTTTCACAAAGAATAACAGCTCCCTGAGACTTTACAGCTGTGAGAGTCTAAAGACATAGTGACGTCTCAATGTATCAAACAGCGAACAGAACAGAGCACTGTCTGCCACTTCAATGTGCACTTGCTCCATTAGCAACAACGGACCTTCATGGCTGTGAACATGGGAGTGTGTTGAGGGAACAGCGGAGCGGCACTTTCTGCCTCAAAGTCAAACACACACACACACACAGAGCCACAGCCACCAATCAATAACTTTTGAAGTAGCTGTTTTTTGAGGTCCATGTTTTTGATGCCAACAGTATTTACATATTAAACTACTACGATGCCAAACAGGACTTATTAATGTGCGACGTAATATGACATATTAATATGTCTATATCATTCAATTCGGTCATTCATCTAAATCAAAGGATATCTGCGCACAGCGATATCCTCAAAACGTGTAACAGACAGCGGCCCCTAAATGAATCGGACCACCACACGACGCCGGGGGCTGTTATCACGTTAATTGTCATGGCAACACCACCCCTGCCGATGACCTAATCCAATCAGGGGAGAGCCTCGGAGAGTCACATGACAGGAAGGAAGGAATTAGATCGCCGAGGGGCCAGATGTACACGGACCACTCTGTGTAATTAAAACACTGCAATTAAAAGGCAGACACAACATGGGCCCGCCAGTAAAGATGCAACAGCATCCCAGCAATAGTGTCTGAGGTTTAGAAATACAGTTTGTTTGTGTTTTAGATTCATTTGTATTATTTTGTTTTATTACAGTACTATATGAATTGTTTGTTTCAAGTGTACATTTGATAAAACTCAATTAAAGGGAAGTTTTAGCATTACAGGTGTGGCCCTATTGTAGATAAATTTAGACCATATAGAAGAATAGAATAGACATAATTTTTTCTTTATTTTCTGGTCATTAGTATAATTACTGCTTAGGAGGAGTAGACACCATACAGTGGGATCCAAAAAGAGAGCAAGTACTGTGTGTTTGTGTGTGTGTGGGGGGTGGTATATCCACTCATTAAGGCTGACTTTCCCTGATTTCCACTTCTTGAGTCGTACTAAGCCTTATGAGCCCCTCACAACTCAATTAAGCCCTACCAATTAAGCCCCTACATGTGTACGTGCCTGTATGTGTGTGTGTGTGTGTGTGTGTGTGCGTGTGTGTGTGTGTGATCAGCCCTTTGCGCATATGTGTGAGTGCGTGTGTGATGAGGCCTAACCGGATTGTCCTTCATTAAGGGGGTCTTTCTAAATAGACGGAGGACCCCCAAAGATGCCTTCAGTGAGACAATGGGCCGGAGAAGAAGAGGAAAGAAAGGAAAAGAGAAAAACTGAGAGGGATCCTCTCAATCCTGACCCATATTATGGTGGGCTTTGGCTGGGAATGCGTTTGAATATTTATTACAAATAGATAATGCCTCCGCCTCTTGTACAGTGGCTGGGGGAGTCTCCCCTCCTCTCCGTGCCAAGCCAAATCCTATGGTGGGAAGGTGGCCAACCTGCATTATGCCAGTGTGGAGGAATTAGTTTAGACAGTGGAGCTGAGAGGCTTGGACCGACTTGTTTATGAGTGTGTGTGTGTGTGTGTGAGTGTGTGTGTGTCATTGCGAGACATTGTTCAACAAGCTCTAAAGCTCATGACAGCGTGTGTGTGTGTCCATGTGTGTGTGTGTGATTGTGTGTGAGTGTGTGTGTGTGTGTGTGTGTGTGTGTGAGGCCTCTAAAGCCTCTGAAAGGCTTGGAATCTTGAATTAATACAATTGCTTTTGTGTCTCTCTTGGCTGATGAAACAGTCTCCAGCTTTGAGACCGAAAACATGCAGAGTGACAACGAGAGCCAGGGAGAGAGAGAGAGAGAAGAAGCAGGAGAGGAGAGGTAATGTGTGTGTGGGCTGTATTTCACTTCTGTGGATGCTGACATGTGAAAGCGACATCAGGGTTCTGCACCTTATCACGGGAGCTGACGGTTCAATTAACAGGACAAGTGTATGTGCCACTACGGTTTATCCTGGGCAGGTTCCTCTACATGTGTGTGTGTGTGTGTGTGTCTGTGCGTGTGTGTGTGTCGTCTGACTTAGGCTACCTTTGGGGACACATTTCAGACTAAAGACCAATTAGTTGGGGACAGCTTGTCCAATTGGGGCCGTGCCCCCAATTGGGAAAAAGCTGATTTTTGTAGGGTTTTTGTAGGTAGTCCCCAGGAAATGAATGTGAGTCTATGTAATGTCCCCAAAAGTGACATAGGTAAACATGGGTGTGTTTAGGTGTGTGTGCTACAATGTCCACGTCAAGATCGTCACATGTGCCTCTCCCCTTTCATCTCTCTGTTTTTCTTCCCCTCTTCCTTTCCTCCCAGCTATAAGTGACTGTTTGGATATTAATTATATTGTCATATCTAATTCTTTCAGACAGTGGACGACACGGCAGAAGCAGATTTGACAGTTTCTTACAGTGTGTGGCACCGATTCAAACACTAACTCCTCAAGTACGTAAATGCACTTCACATTTTCTACTAATTTGTATTTGGAGAAAACAGTCGTGTCGACGTGACTTTACCTTGACAGTCTAGACTGATTGTTTTTGTTTGTTTTATTTTCCCTAATTAGGGTAGGCTTGTTGGCTGAACAGCTTTGTTAATACTCATTAGATGCCATTAGATTGAAAGAATTATTTCCTGTCCAATACAGTACAGTACAGTTCTGAATTGCAAACTCTTTAATGTGATGTCAATTCTAACTGCAACTGTAAACCTTTAAATGGTTCTACTTTTATGGTCATACTAGGCTACCAAAGGTGCTTAACTTGTGATTTCCAACATAATGACACACTGTACGATCTGAACAGATAGTTAATGTATACAAAGTTGATACGGCAATTCATGTTGTCAAAATCCCCTTCTGATTCTTCTCAAAAAACAAAAAATATAACAGTCAATAATAGTAGTAATGACAGCAGTTTGTCAGTTGCATATTGTCATTATATGCCAGATGTTGTTATAGTTTGGTTAGAAAATGGAAATTGAGGTTATTCTTTCCATTTCAGTTCTTTCTCTGCATGCTAACTCTGAAATTAACATGTGCGCAGTCATGGAAGACATATTCAGATCCTGTACAAGTCGTAATATTACCATGTAAATAAACTCTGCAGGAACTAAAAGCCATGTTATTAAGTTTTGCTTACGTAAAAGTATTTTATTTAATCTATTATTGGTTTATTATTCATGATGCCTTAACATGCAGTTTTTCAATAATGTAGCTAGTCATAAACTATGTTAACTCTTTAACTTTACATACTGTAGTTTTATCTCAAATGATACATCATATTTTATGAGCTGATTTGTATGTAAAATCTTAATCTGCAAAGTATCTGTAGCTATTAAATTAATGAAAGTACATAATTTCACTCTGAAATGCAGGGGAGTAGAAGTATAAAGTAACATAAAATAGAACTACTGAAGACAAGTTGTTCTGAAGGACAGTCCCTGAGTAAATGTATCTCATTACTTTTGAACACTGCGTGTGTGAGATGCATGTCAGCGAATGGGCTACATATGGTGCATCATTTGAATTGCACGATTGTATGGGTCCGTATGCATGCCTGCCTACATCTAAAGATCCACTCTTGCGTATAAGAAAGCTGCATGTATGCTGCAGTGATTTCTGCATGGGTATGTGTGTGTGTAAGGGGCTGCAAGGTTTCTAGTTGGCATGGTGTCTTCTTCAACACCTGTGTGTGTGTGTGTGTGTGTGTGTGTGTGCATTTGCGCACGTGTGTGTGAGTGTGTCCGTGTCTCACCCGAGGGTAAAGCACTTAAGCGGTGTGTGCCTGAGTCCAAACAGCTGTGAGCAGAGGCAGACAGCGCGTCTCTAAATGACTAGAGACCTGAGACAGAGCCCACAGGGGGAGCACACCTCTGAAATATACATGTCACTCACCCAGACAGACTGAGAGAGAGAGTGTTAGAAAGAACGAGTGAGAGTGCCGCAGTGGTCAGCCTGAACGAAAGAAATCAAAAAATAAGAGGTTGATAGGCAGATAGAAGCAGAAAGAAAAGAAAGAGAGAAAAGCAAGAAAGATGGATGGAAGGATGGAGAAAAAGAAAGAAAAAATGAAAGACAAATATCTATAAAACACCACAGACTACTTATCTAAAGTTTGTCTCCCAATGCTCACAAACAGTGCGAGCGCACGGGGGAGAAACACCAAAACAGTGGTGCGGCCAATTGGTCAGTTTGGCTCCATGGGGCCTGTCGAGGGGGGGGGGCCATGTGGGGCCACTCCCCAGTCTGCCACTCCCGCTGGACGGGGGAGGCCATTATAGCTCTCCACTTCCCCTCCACCACAGGCCGCAGCACTTGCCTGCCAGCCCAACTCCATATATATGGTAATAAGACAAGTGTGTCGGTGGGGCGGGATGGTAGCGTGTGTGTGTGTCTGCGTGTGCGTGTGTGTGTGTGTGTGTGTATGTGTGTGTGATGGAGGTGTAGGGAGGAGTTGCTGGACCAGGAAGCAGGGGCGCAAGCTCCGGGGTAAACCGTAAGCTTTAATCTTACGGGTTAGTCCCGAACGTGTGAGCGTGTGCGTGTGTGTTTGTGGACACAGGAGTTGGAACAAAGTGTAAAATAAAAAATAATTAAACAAAAAAGGTTGATGAAGAAGGATGAAGAAGATGCAAGTGGCAAAGGAAACACTGTGAAAGTGGAAATAAGGAAAGGAAAAGAAGAGGGGAGGAGAGAAGAGAATAGGTGCGGAAAGGAGAGGAGAGGAAAGGAAAGGAAAAGTAGGGAAAGGAAAAGAAAAGAAAGGAGAGGAGAAGAAAGGAAAGGAGGGGAAAAAGTTGGGAACTCTGATTTATGTGATCAAATGTGGGATTAGCAAAAATCAGAATGTCAAACTGTGGGATTTTGACGGTGTTGTCCTACTCTTAGACGAAAAAGTCTGATCCCGTGTGTGTGTCAATGTCTCTGTGTGTGTTGATTTGTGACTGACCACTACACTTGTGGGGGGGTCCTAGGGTGGACATAGGATTGCAGGGGGCATGGGGGTTCTGTGTGTGTATGGGTGGGGGAAGGTGGTCAGGGGTTCCAACGGCTGACCAGATATTCATAGAATTCCACTTGGATGGACACAAGGCTTCCCCTCGCCCCTATTGTGCAGCCAGCCGAGAAAACGGCACAAACACCAATACATCCTCAAATCCGCCGTGACCACATACGAGCTGGAGTTTTGTGATAAAGTTGGGGTGTCTGATTTGCAGAGGTGACAGTGAGTCTTGTCAGGGAACAAGTTGTACCAAGGCGTGCATTAGTATGAGGAGCTGACCGTTGCACAGGACACGTGTTTGATTGAAACAAAAAAAAAAGAAAGAAAATAAAACCGGACAAGACACACATTTTCAGCTCATGCACTGCAGTGAGACACAATCTCGTCCAGGCAGACATTCACTCTTTCAGTCTCTGTTGCAACACTAGAAAGGCCAAAGCCTATACACATAGACTGCAAAAGTTATTTCGGGCTATAACTGAATCCCCAAAAAATTAGTAAATCAGATTTTGTTGTTCAAAAAGTGAAAGAATTTGGCAGCGTAGAAAGAATATTGTTAATTTGTAGAAATACAAATCCACACCTGTTTCAAGAATTTTTAAGAAATGAGTGCCTTTATCTTGAAGAAAAAAAAAAAAGAACAAGACAAGGTGATGTACTGGAAAAAAAAAATGTATTTCAGAAAATGTTCTTAAGTTGATTTAAAACAGGTAAATATACTGAGCTGGCAATTTGTTTCACTTATTTTAAGAAATTAAGACTTTATGGGATTGAATTTCTAAGAAAGATGACTTGATAAGAAGGAGTTCTTTTGAAGTTTGTTGGCTAATTAGCCTTATTGTGTAAAAATCCCAAAATTCACTGGCATTTCTAGTATTAAACACACACACACACATACACACGCACGCACACACACCCACACACACTAGCAGATGCCCTTTTCCCCTTACCTTGGTCTTGTTTGATGGCGGGGAGCTGCGGCCCTTGTCGCTCTGTGGGTGTGTGTTGGTGGGTGGGGAGTGTGTGCCCAGGTTGCCTTGGGACTGCAGGCTGCCGCCGTGCTGCTTGGCCCCCGGGGAAACCTGCATGGCCGCCAGCTGAGCTGCGTACAACTGCTGCAAGGTCAGAGGGACAGGTAGACAGACCGAGAGGGGAGAGAAGACAGAAAGACAGACAAGAGTTGAGTCGGGGGGGGTATTGGACAGTAAGAAAAGAAGAAGAAGAGTGGGAAAGGAGAGGGGAGGAGGGGAAAAAAAGGAGAAGAAAGGGGGCGACATGAATAAATGAATACTCGAGAGCACACAAACAAAAAAGAAGACACTGGCTAAAAAGCTCTGGAAGAAGAGGCCATTAGTGGCCCGGCCTCTGTTTGTGTGACAGAGAGGGACATCTCCACTGTCAACCCCCTCCCTCACCCCATGGGAGAAGCGCTAACAGCCTCTCTGACAGGCCCAGAGATGGCCATGTCCCCTCCAGGTGCATCGTGGGAGAAAGGGAAAACATTTCGGCTATCGAGGTCACGCCGTAGAGCCCGGCTCTCGCTCAAGGTGAAAAAAAGTGATGATGGAGAAGGAAAAGAGTGAGGGGGGGGGGGGATTTGTGAAGCTACATGCCAGATGGGACATAACAGAAGTGTCTTGTGCCCCTGCGATGTTTTCAGTGTACTGACAATAAGACGCAAACACACACAGAAAAGCTATAAAATGGTCTAAAATAAAGATAAACTGATTCAATAACCGCTGTGGGAGGCAAAAAAAAAGGGTTTCCCTATTATTATTTATGTATTTAATTAATTTCCAATTAAATAAAAGCATTATGGCGTGAGCTGCAATGGTGTGAAGATACTTGGGAATATTTATGCAATACCAATGTATCACACAAAACAGTCTCTGGCCAGTATTTCCACAGCAACAGACACAGCATAATATTCACAACTTGGAAGGAGCTTCAGTATTCATAAACACTTCTTTCTGTCTCTCTGTCTTCGTTCTCAAAATCATCCTGCAAAGCTCAATTACTTTCATCTCGGCTAATACAAATCTCCAAGACGCTGTTTTGTTTTCTCAGAATTGTTATTCCCTCACTCTCAAGAGCAACAGAACGGTTGTTTAGCGAGAAGTAACTGATGTGTTGGTTTTTTGAATAGTTATAATTGTTATTATTTATTTCTGGTGGAAGATTTTTCTGGAAGAGGACCATCCTTTTTTTTTTTTTGAGTTTAACTTCCGTCCTTCTGTTGGTGCTTGGCCGCCGGCCACCAGCGTCAAACAAAGGATGGTTTATGCAAATGGACAAGGAAGAGATGCTGTCACTGCTATCGCTCTCTCTCTCTCTGTCTGTTTGTACCTCTCTCTATCTCTCTTGACAGCCACATTAGCTCCTACTCTCCTCTGCTATCTTAAATAAAGACATCTATCTCTTTTTACACAAACAGAGACATTCAAACTGGCAGCACACACACTCACACAAAGAAGTACTATTTGGAAGAAAGTCATATTTGAATTTGAAATAATCTCCGCCTGACTGTCACTCACATGTGGCAACAAAAAGATTCACTGTCCAACACTGCAACAGTGCTGTAAAAGAGCATGTTTTCTGTTAAAATACTCTTCTATTGCTTTTATTAAATTCCCAAACTTTTCATTTCACTCTTAAATAAGATACCTGCCATTCCAAAAAGATGAATTGTACTCTGAGGCTAAAGAAATCTAAATAGGATGCTTGGTAATTTCATCCCTGACAAACACTTACAGAGACTGGATGCTTTACATTTAAGAAATATTGAATTGTGAAACTGAGGTTATGGACCGTTACGGAGAAAGGAGGGCTCTTCACACGTTCTACTGACTGTCCTTTCTCCATATTTGATTACCTTCGGCCTTGTTGCACCTTAGCGTTTGCTTAGAAGCACTGTAATCTCCTCAAAAGGTTTTTTAAAAATAGGTTGTGAACATGTCCAGAGTGTCAGCATCCGTCGCTGTTATGGACACCGAGGGGAACGGTGATAACTGAGGTACATACAGTAGACAGGGTGTGCTGCTGCTGCTGATGTGGAAATCAGCGGGAGATCCGTCATGCTCTGCTGAGCTACACGAACGCGGCATGGAGGACCAGATCAGCCTCCGCTCGCTCATTTCTCTTCAATTAGCTGCACTGAGGCTCCTAGAATGGGGGTGGGGGTGGGGGGGGGTGCAGCCGAGCATGAATACTCCTCATCCCCCTCCCCTCCTACCAGCCAAACCCCCTAGCGAGTGGACCACAGGCGGTGTGTACATGTGTGCAAGTGTGCGTGTGTGTCCTTCCATATTCGGACCAGTGGTTCAAAGGCCTCTTTATTTGCGGAGTGAATTGAGTTCCATTACAAGGCCAGCTCCCGTCACTCAAAGCCTGCTCAATGGGCCGACGTGCAATGACACACACACACACACATGCTCACAAGCTCTCTCACACACTTACACACACACACACACAGTACAGAGGGCAGAGGCATTGTGGAGCGCGCCCAGAGCGTCGCCACAACGACATGCTTGTCAACAAACAGGAAGTGACAGCGCAAAGCCCCCTGGGGTAACCGGAGGAGCGAACACACACACACAAGCTAACACACACAAACACAAAGAGCAACACAATGAGTGTTTGTGTGTGTGTGTTTCAGGGGGGGTGCAATCATAGTTGCAGGATGACACTAAAATGTTGAAATGTCACTCAGCAGCCAGGCATACTGCTGAGCTTAGTGTGTGTGTGTGCGCGTTTGATGTGTTAAGACCTGCTCCTCACTCTTTTTGTCCCTAATCTCCTAATGTGAGACCAGTCCTAACACATCTCCATGCGTGTGTGTGCACGTGAGCATGTATAGTGGTCAGCATGTGCTTGTCACAAGACACCCCCCCCCCCCTCCCCACTCCAACAATGCGTTTGTATGCGTGTGTGTAAGCATGTGCAGCCCGAGCTCTATTGAAAAGAGGTGAAAAGGTGATGCGTGACTATTGGTGTTCCTCTGAGTGAAGACATGGAGGTGACTGTTTGGTATTAGTGCTATTGACACTGTGTGTGTTTGTGTGTGCGCGCTCTAATACACACCCATTAGGCGGTGTCCATTCTCTAATTCGTGCTGTTTCTCCTGTCTTCTTAGTAGGAGGGATCTATGTGTGTGTGTGTGTGAGAGTGTCTTGGTCAATAATCTGCAGCTTTAGTCAGATTACCAGCTCGCCTGGTCTTTGTTGTTGGAGTTAGCAGCGCTTCAGAGCAGTCTGAGCTCTATTGTTTACATGGACACCGAGGACTATTGTATGGATCTTAATGGATTCTTGTCTGTCTGACTTCCTGTCTGTCTGACCATGTTTTTTTCAGTTGCAACGTGTTGTGTTTTGTCTCGTTTGTTCTCATTTAAGTAACTGAAACACATCAGCGATTGAACTAAGGGATATACCTTTCTTATACCTTTATGGCACAGCCTCAAGGACAAACAACATCAAATTTGTGGAAAGTTCTTTGACAACAAACATCTCAAGAATGTGGGTTTTTGTCTCTTTGTGCTTGCTTTAGACAGCTGATAAGAACGCTAAAAAAGAATCAAAAAGAAGTTGGTTTTCACTTTACTTATAACAAAGTGCTATCACAATTTGGAGACAAAAAACTGACGGTCAATAAAGTAGTAAGTAGGCTTATAATAATCAGAGGATTGTACAGATGTATACATTTAAAAATCCTTTTCCTTTACTCATTATGTTGTTCGGAAGTGGTGAGGCAGAATTTGCCTAACTATAGTCACCTATCTCTGCTGCCTATTGATTTCACATTGATCCCACGCTGCTATCACAAATTGCCATTTCCTTTGCAACTCCAATTAGCCGTTAAGGCCACGAAAAAAGTTCACAGCCGGGAAAATGCTTTTCTGCATTCTTTCTCCATTCCAGATAAGGTTTTGTGGAGAAACGAGATGCTCGATTGATTTCTCATTTACCTTCTGTCATCTGTCCCTGTCTCTTTTTTTTCCTGCTTCTCCCTCACCCTCTCTCCCTCTAACCGCCTGTCCGTTGTTCGTCCGTCCATCTCTCCGGTGTACAGTGCGGTAATCTAGGACAATATGTTCCAACATCTGCTGCTCAATATGATGCCTGACCCACACCATTGACCCTCTTTATACCACGCCGCACACACACACACGCACATTTAATCTCTCACACACATCCACACTTTTCTCCTCCACTTACCTCCACCTCCCCACCCATCTCTCTTTCTCTCTGTTTATCCTTTTAATTTATCATCCCTCTAAATACCTCTTTGGTACCTCTGCCTTTTAACCTTCATCGCAGAGCTCTCTCTCTTGCCTGGACAAATGCATTTTTCTTTTCATTTTTCAGCTCTCTGTCCTCCTCAGTCCATTTGTATGATGTGGATGATATCAATGATATCAAGGGTCAATAGGGATCCAGATTAATGTGCTCTAATGCACAATGTCAAACTCATCCCCCAGATTAAGATGGTAAATGCCAACTTTGTACACTCTAAAGCCTTGAAAACCGTCTGTGAAGGATTCTGTGTTAAGCTCCCATTGACTATAAGTGCTACTATGTTGATTTCTATAGAGGATGTTTTAAATATAGAAAGAGCTTTAAATCATTGAGAGATTAATACGTTTTTCTAAGAACTGCACTTAACTTGAGGCCGTGCTGTTGAGAGTTTTTCTGTCTTCTTTCTATGTAAACGGTTTTTGCAGGGCAAAAGCCATTGTTCATCACTGATTTTCTTTATGTCTATACTGACAAAGAAGAAGATGTTTTCAAATTGAAGACATCAAGAAGGACTGAGATGCGGATTCTGCAAAATGGTTTGGCATCATATCAGGACCCACAATAAGTTTACACATTCATTACGCAAATGTACGCATTCACTTTAAACTACAAAGAGGCACCAAAGGTCATGACCTGGACCAGATAATAACCCCACTGTCATATGCGTCCTGCACATCACCAAAACGCCAATTTGTTTTTTTACCTTATGTAAGGATCGCATTGTTCCTTTGTGGACTGAAGAAAATTCTCATCTTGGACTTTTCCAAAACCCATTGGATACAAAAAAAAAGAATATATTAGATATAAACTATAAATACTGATTTATGTAGTTCTTGAAAAATCTACATTTTAGTGCAATTTCAGAGGTTTATGGGAGGAAATGCATCACATACCTCAAATGAGAAAACTATTCATGACAGACATTAGGTGTGTACAAGAAATTACACTATACACTGTAATGACTATGTGTGTGTATGTGTGTACTTCAACTGTCCACATCTGTTCGCATGTATCCGTGCACTGTTGATTACAACTGGGAAGTGTATTGTGAGCCCTATCTGAAAAAATCTTTCATTTTCTATCTCCATTTGTGTGTCTCGGCTAAGTGGGGTCAGTTGTGTCCTCTCCGCCAAACCACTGTGTTGTTGCCTTGGTGACCTGAGGCCCGAGCTAACTGTCATGTCTCGTCTCGGCGACAGAAACTCCTCCTTATCAAATGAGGGCGCAGAGACAATCCCAAAGGAAATCCATCCACACTGAGACATCTGTACTTGTGTTAGCTGGGGCAAATCCGTTCCTTTCTGACAAGCCTTAATCTCAGTGTGCGACTGTGTTTTGTTGCCTGTGTGAGACTGTGCGTGTGTGTTTTTCTGGGAGGATTGTAAGAAAGAAATCTGCTAGTGAGATGTTTTTTTGCACTTGTGTCCTGTCACCCCTCCCTGCTGGTAAAAAAAAAAAAAAAAATCCAATTGCAAGGTGGACAAAGCCGTTCAACTGGAGATTGAGTGAGTCTGAACACAGTCGAACATATGGACGACTAGATTGAAGCAGTGATAACAGCGCTGAGGACATTATTCTCAGGCTAAACACACAAATGTGCTCACACACACACGCCAGTAATAATGAAATCAGTGACAACAGCGGGGTCCGTTCTCCATGATATAATTACACAGCTATTCTATTCTCCCTGTAGTGTCTAGCATATGGGGCAGCAAGTTTGGCTGACAGGTGCAAATGTATTACACACACTCCGCCTAACCTTTAACCCATATTTTCCCATATTTTCCCTCATTCCCTGATTGTGTGCACAGTGCAGTGAAAATGATGTGCAGGGAAATATGTGTGTCAATGCAATGCTGTGTGTCTCAGATATTATGTGTGTGTTGTATTTTATGGTAATGCGTGGCAAGGAGACATGAGGGCAGCCTGTACCGAGCCCAACACTGGAGGTTAATGTGTTTCAGACAGGCAACCGGGGGCGGGGGGGGGCTGCCCGTGCAGGCTCTTAACCCCTTGGAGAGGGGGCCCCAAAGCCCACGTGGATCTGAGTGGAAGTATGTGAGGTCTAGTCATGTGTGCTTGTCTGCGTGGGTCAGAGGGAGAGAGTGAGTGTACGAGCTCAAAAGTCTTTTTTCATTGTGCAGAACAAAACACACAAAGTTTAAACGTCTGGTCGCACCTCAAAAATGACTAAAAAAAGGATTACATTTGGATTTAAACTTACCCTAATTGCAGACAATTGCGGTTGAAACACAGCAAACGACAAGTAAAAACATTAACAGTCATTAACTCTAATTTGAAATAAAACATGCTGGGCTTGTAGCTTTACTTTGCGAAGCATCTTTGACTTGCATTGCTGCTTGCATTGCTTGCTATTTGTTTCTTTTGTCTTGCGTTGCAGTGATGTAGCTAGCTAATCAGTGCGCCTAATAAAACAAAAAGTCTGGTTTATGAACACTGACTTATAGTTTGTGGTGCGTTTCAGCAATATATCAAATTGTTTTGTGATTCGTGATTTTCTGACATACCAATAAAATTGACTTGACTAAAGACAACACATGCTGACCACTTTTTCCCGCTTTCAGACGCACAAAGCTTGCTGGAGATATGCAATCCATCCCTGTCAATAGCATTTGTTTGTTCTTGAAAGTTGAGAGTAGGGAATGCCTAAAACTGTTTCCCTCTTGGTGTGTTCAGGTGCTTGTGGGAAGATTTAACAAACTGTAATCATCATTTTGATCTTGATGATAACCTAAAAGTGAAATCACACAAAGATGCCTCTGTGCTGTAAAAAGAGATTGAAGTCTCTGCAGCATCACCCACAGATTAGCTTTGACAGTCAATCTGAATATTTCGTCCTGTACTTCGAATTGCAGGACAAAGCCAAGGGCTAGCGTTACACTTGTCAGTTCTGTGTGATTTTTGACCTCTTATCATGAAGATCATGTATTCATGGGATCACTTCACTGTCCACACTTGTCACTGAAAGTGACAGCTGTACAACCCCCCCCCCCCCCCCCCCCCCCCCCCCCGCCCCCCCACGAGGACACCCCGTCCCCCTTCCCCCTCACATTTTCCCAGT
>CM022484.1:18719079-18732926 GCA_011952105.1 Coreoperca whiteheadi
TTTTTCCGTCTACCCCTCCTTCATCGCTCCCTTTCATTCACTCCACTCCCCCCCCCCTCCCCCCTTCACCTCCCCCCCCCTGTCCCCCCCCCCACCCCCCTCCCCCCCCCCCCCCCCCCCCCCCCCGGCTGTGTTTGTGGTATTGTATACATCAGCGGGCAGTAATATGGTGTGAACACTGTCAGGGTTAGGGGAACTATTCCCAATGGGACCACGAAAGTGAAAAGGAAAACTGTTTTAATCTGATATTCTAAGACTTCTGGATGTTGTTGTAATTCACTGTATGGTTTTAGTCCCTAAATGTGCTTCCGAGAGGTCATTTGAAGATACTGTAGTCTTACCTGGAGTTGTAGGGGTCCCAGGCCTGGTGTAGCAGCAGCAGCAGCAGCCATTGTTGTGGGGATGAGCTGGAGGGGGTAGGGATCACCTGAAGAAAACCAGAGAAGACCACGGGATTTATCATTCTCAACACATGTTTATTAAATCCAAATCAGTGATTGTTTTTGGTGCATACACACTAGCATCCCCTTCCCCATGTCCTCCATCTCTCCTATCTTCCTTCTCCTTCATCTCCTTTGTTTCTTCCTGTGGCATCCCTCTCTTCTCTTCTCCACCCAACCCTACTCTGTCCTCATTCTATCTCCCCTTCCTCTCCCTCATCCTCCATCTCTCGCTGCATCCCTCTCCCATTCCCCTCATGCTCTTGTTTTTCTCTCATCCCACCTTCGTCCCTCTCTTCCCCTCGCCTCACCCCCATCAACCCCCCTCCCACCACCACCACCACCTGAGTCCCTCTCTGCAGCTGTGAAAGCCATCCTTTGTGTGCGCTACTGGTTGGGCCTTAATGAAAAGCCTGATTGTGTGTCCTCCTCCTTAATACCCCCTGACAAAGAGCAGCGAGGTGAGGGGATTCTGATAAAGCTGGCCCCAGCGCCGTAATTAAGAGCCGCCACTGCCGATTGCTGCTCTCTCCTCTCTCTTTTTTCCCCTCGACTGTTCTCCTGCTTTGTTGGGAGAGGGCTGCTTTCAGTCTCTCTCTCACCCGTCTCCCACTTTGTCTCTCCTTGTGTCCTCCTTGTTGTCTCCTTTCTCTCGTCACAAGTTACTCTCCACCTCTATCCCTTGCTTTCTCCCTCTCTCCCCCTCTGTCAGTAATGATAAATCAACAGATAGATGGACGAACAGGGCAGGGGAGATGACAGAAGTGCAGAGAGGAAAGGATGAGTGCGGATTATTAGTGACCAGGTGCAGATAGGCCGTGCTGTAATTACTTCGAGAGAAAGAGAGAGAAAAAAAGAAGGGAGAGAAAGGTCACAGATGTGGGGAGGAGGAGATGGAGGGTGAGGAAGGGCAGATAGGGAGGAGAGAGGAGAGGAGAGGAGGAATACTGTACTTAATTATCGACATATTGGCTAAAACGTGCCTTTTGACACCTCTGATTTACATTTGGACATGCCCACTAACCAAAATAGGGTACATGGAAGTCAGACTTTTATACTGGTGTATACTGGGAATGTTCTGCAGGGCATGACCCTGCATTTCTGACCTGAACCTTCAGAACAGTAGTCAGCCTCTTGGCTATATCAGGACCTTCTATTGTGCATGTGTGTGCCCATGTAAATGTGTGTGTGCGCTTGGCATGAGCCAAGACTTTCCTTCCGACATATTTTCCCATATAACTCTGTTCTTTAAAAAAAAAATTAAAAAAAGCGAAGCTGAGACATTCTTTTCTCCAGCGGGGAGGGAGGGCAGGAGGGATTTAAGAATTATTTCAGGACTGTGTATTCTAGGAGATGGGTCTTTTCTCCCTGCTCCCTGGACAAACATGAGCTGGGTGGATATTTATTCTCCTCCTGGGGGTCGCTGTAACAAAAGGGAGAAGGACGGAGGAAAGCAAACATGTTGCTCTTGGCTTGGGGACAGCGACCTCGGCGGACGAGGACGAAATTTCTCACTGACAAACAGACAAAAGAGGAGACAGACCGAGGGAAGTGAGACGCAAAAACGTCATCAATGTCCTTTTGGTGTCAATTTGTGCAACTTTTAACATTCTTAAAAGGGGCACTCCACTCCAATGCCCCTTTAAATGTATTTCAATGTCATCAGTATTTGAAATTCACATGAAACACAAGAATTTGACCTTGGTACTGCAGTAGCCACATGTGGAATAACACATTATGCTTTTATAATTTGCATGAGCAAAATGTTTTGAGATGATCAGCACTCTCAAATAAAAGTGTCTTCAGTAACTGAGAGCTGAGATGCACAGTTTACTGTTTGTTTTTTAAACTCATTTAAGCAACTAAGTTTTGGAAATAAATGGAAAAAGTGAAAATCAGCTTCAAATTCATGTTTTATATATACAAGAATATTATGACCATGCCATACCTGAATATGCAGTGCTGTTTAGAATTAATTTAGTTTTCAATCTTTAAAAAAGATTATAAAAAGTCCTCACAAAAGTTTAATAGTTATCTTGAGCTTTAACATGTTGTGTCCACGGCTTGGACAATAGAAAAATGATGTTAGTGTTTAACAAGTGTTCAAACAACAGAGCCTCGGTGCACAGAAGTCCATACTGTGCGAATTAAATCTATTCATATCTTCAAAGCTATGGAGCGCCGTGAGAATATGTCAGAGCACAATGCTACACATGTCCTATTTAGAGCTGCAGCACCAAACTACATCAATTCACAACAACTTTGAAAGTTGCCAGAGAGTTTTCTCAGGGGCGGCTCAGCCTGGCGCAGCGTGCCAGTCCAGTTGGAGTTGGCGGAGGCAGTGAAAAGACAAGCCCACCACTTGACAGGGTATTTACGTGGGCAGTGGGCGTGGGTGAAGATGGCACTAATTAAAATGGAATGGACTTGTTTGGGAAGCTGTGAAACTCTAAGGGGGTGGGGTGGGGAGCAGGACTGAGTGTGCATGAGCTTGCGTTTGTGTGCACGCTCACATATCTGTGTCTGAGTATTTTTTGTGTTTGTGATATCACAAAGCAGTCTCTGGCTGCCTGGACATTTGTGTGTGTATTTGTGTGTTAGTGTGTGGGGGCTGTGTTGGAAACATGTTCTGGCTGCGTCCTGTGTTAATGTGAGGAGAACCTGGGGCAGGTCACATTACCACCCCCCTCTGCTAACCCCCCCCCCCCCCGCATTTATTCCGAGCATCCCCTGGCAAGCACCCACCACTCTTTCTCTCTCTCTCTCCCTCTCTGTCTCTCTCTCTCTCTCTCTATCATGGTAAACAACACATTGCCACACAGCCGGAGCGTGATAGCCAAAAAAAAAAACAACAAAAAATAAAAAACCATGTCCTGCAGGACGCCTGTATTTTGTTGCTTTTATACATCAAAAAATAGACAAGACAAAACGAAGGAGCCAAAAGGACTGAGCCAGAGAGGGAGAGATAAAGAGAGAGAGAGATTGAGAGTGTAAACAGGAAGGGTGTATTTGGACTGGTTTTTCTATTAAGAGAGAGATGTTGTTGTAGGGGCGAGCTAGTCTTTTGGGAAACAATCCGACTCCTTGTGTGGGAAAATGGCTAGACTCTACCTCTAGACTGTAAATGTGAAAAACATTTGAAACATCACACATAAAAAGTACTTTTACACTGAAAGTTGCACCTGTTTCTGAACGTTTCTGTGTGTGTGTACGCGGATGTTACTCACTGCAGCCAGGCTTGTAGTTGAAGCCAGGGGGCATGAGGAAGCCCTGCTGGGCTGCAGCCGCCGCCAGAGTCCTCTGGTCAGGAGGAAAGACGGGAATCATCAGTGGGGGGAGTTGGCCCTGGACCTGCTGATGAAGGAGGGAGAAGAGGGGGGGGGGGGGGAATGAAAGGGAGCGATGAAGGAAGGGTAGACGGAAAAAAAGAGGAAGGGGGAGAAAAAAAGAAAAGAAAACATGAGCACCTTTGGCATCTCTTTAAGTGACCAACCATAAACATGCACTGAAAACAATAATGTTCACAATAATGCTAAAAATAGTGCTGTGTTACTGATCCCAGAACAGCTTCACGGTTACAGTTACATCTGATTTACATCATAATAATTTCTCAGAATCATATGCATTCAGGCTCATACACATATATTCATTTAATGTGTATGGAAGACACATATGACATCAGCCTGCAAAGACACAAATTAAGTCCCACACACGCACACACACAGACTCTAAAAACTCTGTCTTCTTGATTCAAAGACAAAAAGCAAGTCATGAGGACAGTTCACCAAACTCTCACAACAGCTGGCCTTTTCCTTTTATTTGGAAGATGATGTTCTCTCCCTCCTCACCGCATCAGTCCCCCCCCAACAGCTGAAACACACCAACGCACACACAAACACACAGACACAACCCTCCCTGCGCGCCCGTCGGCAGAGAGCCATACGACTTCACAAGGTTTCCAGGATTTTAAAAGGAGAAGCAGAAAAAAGCTCCTCCGATGGGTGGCTTTGGCAAGGACAACAGGAGCGGGCGAGAGAGAGAGAGAGAGAGAGAGAGAGAGAGAGAGGGGAGAGAGAGAGAGAGCAGAAGAGGAGCGATAGGGAGACAGAAAGAGAGAGAAGTAGGAGACAGATGGTTGCACTAAACAGCGTTCTGCCAAAAACAACACACAAAGACCCGCGTGTGATGGACTGACTGACAGTTTGAGAAGAAAGATAGGGGAAGATGAGGAGAGGAAGAGAGGAGGCGAGGAAGAGTGGGAAAAGGTGAGACAAGGAGGAAAATAAGGAATCTTATCAAGCTGTAAAGCTGAGGTGTAATCTTGGTATGATGCAGAACCCCCAAATATGAAGAGAGGGAAGAGGAGCACAAGCCAAAATCTGTTAAGCAATTTTCCAATAAGTCAGAACAAGAAAATCAATTTTTCCATAAACTCCTGGGCAATATTTAAGATGCAACATACTCTAGTTAGTGCACTATAGGTACATATGTTATTATGTTATTTACATGAATAAACTTGCTTTTGTTGAATCATACAATGTGGTGTTTTCATTGACTATCAGTTTTGCTTTTGAATCTTTGGACATGGCAGTAATACAACAATGCTGAGCCTACACTGTACTAAAAAAAGATAAGAAGGAGAAGATTTAATTTTTATCTAACAAATCGGCTTCATCACTCCTGTACTTCTTCTCTCTATCAAAACAGTATTTTTTTGCAGTAAGTTCGAACTGCAAAAAAAAAGTCCGTCATCTGCATTAGTAGAGACAGAGGAGTATTTGATTTTGGCCAAATATGGATCTCTATAGAGTATTTGCTTGTATGAGTTAAGGTGGATTAAATCAACACGTTTTAAACTGACCTACAATCAAATTAAAGGAGGGCTGGCATTGGACAGCAAATAACCAAAATGGAATTAAAGGTGTACTCCAGCAAATTAAAATTCCACTTCCACAAAGTTGGGTTGCTTGTGAGAAACGGATTAAGAAAATGAATGGTCAAAATCGAAGCAGCACAGTCTGAGGAGGCTGACTAATACTCCTCATGACGAGTAAACTAAACTCCATGTGTAAAATTGGTGGAGTGCCCCTTTAAATCCCTGTTGGGGTCTTTAAGCCTTTGACCTGTAGTCCAGGTTGCAAAGCACTTTGTTCCCCCTTTACAACTCATCTCCTTTCTCCTCCTTCTCTTGTCTTTCTTATTTTGCCAGGAGAGCAGAGAGGTAATGGCTGAATAGGATAATGGGCAGGTAAAAGCTGTTTGATGTGGAAAATTGATCTGGAATGATGAAAATGGCTGCACAATCATAAGGATGCGGTGGTGCCACGGTACAATCAGGTAATGTCTGGGTGATATGGACACTTGAAGCAGTTAGTGCTTGAGACAGGTAAATAGAGAGCGAGCGCGCGGCTGCCTCCCCAGCGCTAACAGCGCTCCCAGCTTTCCCTGCTTGTGTGTGTATACATACCCAAGTATCCCTGGGTGTATGCATGCCTGTGTACTGTAAATACCTATGAGTGTGTGTTTCTGTGTGCGAGTGTGCCCCCCCTTTCCCCCCCCCCCCTGCTCCTGTGTGTCGGCATGCGGCAGCCAGCAACACTGTAATCAAACTATCACGGCACAGGGGAATAGTGTTCTCTTCAAGCAGCTCCTGCTTCCCCCTTACACCCAAAACAATAATTACTCCACCATTTTGGTAAACCATAAACCGCCGTGCCGCGCGATCAGAAGGGAGAAGCGTTCCAGCGCGACGCTCGGACAGGACCCCCGCGGGGACGAATCACAGACAGAACAGTTTCGCTTTGCCTTTCAGGCCTAATTGGACATATGCTGGAGTGGAGCTGGCTAGCAATACTGTAATGTACCGTAGGGAGGAGGAGAGGAGATGAGAGGAGAGGAGAGGAGGAAGATAAGTCTGTGGCAGCTGTAATACATATATACGGTACATAGACACACGGGCAAAGATACTGTATGACGTCTGTGTGTGTGCACATGGCTTTGCTTCCTTTCATTACAAATGGAAATGAAAATATCATAGAATAGAGTCTTCTCCTCTCTATATCTGCCTCTCTATCTCATGAAAAAAGCCTGCATACAATAGGAAGACATTAATCAGCCTAGGGACTGTTGCACAATACGTGGCAAGTCTCCACAATCGGATAAGGAGATCGAGCAACAGAAAAAAATTAACAAGAGAAAGACACAAAAGAATGCGAATAAAATGAATGGTTTATGGAGAACCATTCCATCCCATATGTTGCTGTTATAATCAGTGATTTAGATATGTGTGTAACAGCTGCTGAGCTGATGAGCAGCACTACTAGCCTAGCATGGTCACTGGCATACATACACACTGACCTCCAAAGGGTTATACACACAAACACACACACATATGAGGCGGAAAGCATGGGTCAGAGGAAGTTGAGCGTTAACAGGGAGAAACAAGGGACTACAAAAACTCTCTGAACTGTGTGTTTGGGTGTGTGTGTGTGTGTGGAGCGGTCATAACTAGCTGATCATATGATAGTGGAGTGGATCCATCTCCCTCATCATGCCCCACTGTACATTCCTTCCCATTTACATTCCTCTACCATTTGTAAAATTACTTAATCTGATATTTCTCCTAATATTGGATATACAATAATGCAATACCTTAAAGTGGATTATGAGCTCTGTGTGTTAGCCCCGTGATCATAATGTAAACTTTGAAACCAAGAGGAAAAAAGGGAGAGGGAGAGAGCTCTCCCAAATCAGAGAATAGGAATCAGAGACAAAGAGATGCATTGACAGAAAAAGGAAAGAAAAGCCTGCGAGAGAAAGTGAGGGTGAGAGAAACAGAGAGAGGGAAAGTGAGAGCGAGGCCAGATCTATCAGACAATCTCCAGATCCCACATAAAGGAAAAGGCACATCTGAAACAGCAGGCGCTTTGGGGAATAACGCACCCCTCAGCTTCTCTTTCACATCAGGCCCAAAGCGAACATGAAAACCTACAACACACACAGACAAAACATCACACTGCTGCTACTGTAGGCTGCCGACGTGGAGAATAAGGGGCTCCGCTTTTTATCTGCAAACCCCTCCTTGTCCAAAAAAGAAACCTGAGACAAACAAAACTGGAACGCATCTGAAAAAAGAAATCCTCTAATCAGTGAAAACTGAATGCAAAACAAAGACAAATACTCGGAACTCGGAAAAAGAGCCACATATAATATATATATATATATATGAAGAAAACGCGTGAAACTTTTTCTTGAGAACTTTCACAGGGGCAAAGAGGACAGAAAGGAAGAGAGAAGTCGACAATTCACCCTGGCAAGAGAACGTCTTAGGAAGTAAACAGCAGATAGACAGAACAGAATGAACAAGAGAGGGAGAAAGAGTGAGAGGAAGAGAGACGGAGAGGGGAGCAAGAGTTGGATAATTGGCAGCGAGTCGAGGCTGCGTTCACCGCGCGCCAGGAGGCACAGCTTGAACTTAAAGCGCCGCTGCGGCATAATGAAGATGTGGCCGCTAATTAACATATGGGGTGCGAAACAGGTTGGTTGGCACGCGGCGCGCTAAAAACTCCAAGGTAAAGTTATTATTGGGGAGTAATTAGCTCTATGAAGTTAATGCACCGAACAATAGCTGCCAGCGCCGCACAATATGGCTCGCATCTGAGCGCGCGAAACCGCTAAAGTGCGAGTCCCACAGCTAAAATCTGTTGGCGACCATATGCTCCAGCAATTAATGCAAGACCTGGATGACCTATTGCTAAAGAAGGGACGTGCGAGCGATAGAACCAATAATTAATTTGGAGAGAGAGACAGAAAGAGAGAGAGAGAGAGAGAGAGATAGCTGGCTTTTAATATTAGTCCATTAACTTTCTATGGACAGGGGCTATTAGAGGCCAGCCGGCTGTGAATGTAGGGTCATGGCTCATATCGCAATGGCACTGCAATGCCTAGGATGCACACACACACAGGTATGTCTATGTGTGAGTACATTAGAGAGAAAGCATGTGAGAGAGGGTGAGTCTCAGTGGGAATGGCTGGTTGGTTGTGGTCCAGTTTATGTGTGTGTGTGTGTGTGTGGTGGCGGCGTGCACATCGACACATTCAGTGCAGTAAGGAAAACACAAATTACACTGGTTGCAGTGTAATTGGAGTGATTAAACAATTACACAGGCAATTGGGTTAGCCGCTCCTATGCACAGAGTACGGAGGTGCTGCTGTGTCGTATGTGTGCATGTACGCAGTGTATACTGTATGTGTGTGAACATGAATGAAAACCGTCTTTCGTGTTTTTGCTTTTGTTTTTCTTATTTCTCCCACAGAATGAAACATATTCAACACAGACAGAGGCTGTGCTTATGATTGCATCAGGTATTACACTTGGAGGGGTGTGTATGTGTGTGTGTCTGTGTGATTTAGTTACCAATGTAGGTTAACCTTAATAGAGAGCTTGGTAGCTGAAGTCAGCGGCACGTCCGGCCTCTCTTAAACTAGTCAAAGTATCAGGTGGCTTTAGTCATTTTTTGATTCCATCTCACTTTTTCTTCTCCTCTGTCCACTTTGCTGTCTCCCACCTTTAGTAACGGCAGTGCCTGATGAGATGAAAGACAGCCCACAGAGGTGGGGAGGTAGACACACACTTGACTGCGTGTGTGTGTGTGTGTGTGTTTTGGTTGAGTGAGTTTTGATTCATTAGGCAGGACACACTCGTGTCCCCTCATCCCTCCGTTTCAATATACATTGTAAAAGTGTGTGTGTTGCCTCTATTCTATGAAAATGTGTCCGTGTTCTCAAGGTAAGCCCTGAGCCACTCGGCAGGTGAGCTCCTTTCATCCCCGTTGCGCTTCCTCCGCACGGCGGCAACAGTCATCCCCGGCAACACCGGGGGGAGCCTCCGAGACAAGTCGTTTAATTAGAATGAGAGGAGACGAGAGGGAGAGCAAAGGGAAGTGTGAGGAAATGTGCTCACCCCTCTGAGCTTAACAAGAAGGCCCCTAGCAGGGGGTAGTGGTGCATGTGTGTTTTTGTGTGTCTGCATGTCTTTATGTGCACACTTTCTTGTTTTATAATTCTTTAGAGAGCAAATTGTGTTATGCCCTCAGATTGAGCGCAAAGCTTTGCAAAGTAACAATCATTTTGCCTGGTCCTTTCTTACCCTGGGGGAGTTTAAGGTCAGGATGTTTGGGTTCAGGTTTAAGATTAAAATTTGGATTAGGTTAGTTGGGTTAAGGTTAAGGATAATTTTGGGTCAGGAGCTGGATTAAGCGTTAGGATTAGAGGTTTTAAGGTTAAATTCAGGACTTGGACTAAATGACAGAGGGTTATGCTAGGATTAGGTGTAGCAGACTTCCCTCAAGAAGTAAAACAATGTGCATGTGTGTGTAACAGCGTATATGTCTGCGTGTGTGTGGGGGGAACAAAATGAATGGATCATAATTGATGCTAATTCATGGATGATTCCAGGTAGAATCAATTAGTCGGAGCAAGAAAGTATCCAATCACTGACTTCTGAACACTAAGGACTAGTGTGCGCACGTGTGTCCTGTTCATACTGTATGCCATTAGCTTGTGTTGCTGTTATGTCTGTCTCTGTAAATGAACTCGCCGTTGGCCTAAATAGTGGACGCTAACACGCATATCGCTAGCTTGATTTGGGTTTCAGGGTGAGAAAAAAATAGGAAACCAGACGCGAGGACAATAAATAATTTGTCCTCCTTTCATGAGGGATGTGTGTCACTCTCCTCTCTTTTTCATGAGCTTGATTATTCGTTTCATTTCATCACCTCTTCCAAGTGGACGGTTGAAAGCATTCTTCAGAGGCCTTTGGGGGTTTGGGCTTAACAAAGCCAAGGATGCAGACACACACACAAACACACACACACACACACGAAGGGACAGCTGAACTCAGCCTCGTTAGGGGGAAATGCAATCACAAGGGGCTTATCATACAGACACAAAACACACACGGACACACACACCCCAACACACTGAACCTGGTGCCCTCTCTCTGGCAGGCCATTGTATTGTGGGATTGCGCGGACAATCTCTTCATGAATGATTAAGCAGTGTATTTCTCGACCAAGTCTTTGATGAAGAGTGTGTGTTTGATCATCAGGCGAGTTCGCGGCGCTCTCTGTGACTGCCGTCGATACGTGTGCGCGAGCGAGCGAAGGCATATATCTCCGTATGTTTGTCCTTGTTTGTGCGTACTTTGATGTGTGTGATATATGTGGATGTGTGAGTGCGTTTTGTGCTCCTGTGATGAGCCCCTGTTGATTGCGTCCCTCTCTTAACGAGGCTGCCTACAGCTGCCCCTGCTTGTGAGAAACTATTGTTGGGCCCGTTCAATGGAGAGACGCTTGTTTGGGAAAAGGTTGCAAAGTCATGGGAAAAGAGAGCTTTGTCTCGACGGGGTCGTGAGGGAGTGAATCATGAGCGGACGTGTTTATAGCTTAACACACACAGCTGCAGCAAACACACGCACATATGCACAGATGAAGAAACGGACGCTCGAGAATGCACAGAGAAATCCTCAGAAACAAACGTGCGCTCTTTTTTGTCAAATAGACAAAACACGAACAATTCTGAATTTAATTCGCACAAAGCAAATAAACACAGCTGCTTTACACAGAATCGTGGACACACATAGACACACGTCCCACACACATGCTATCACAAGGTCTCTTATCACACAAACTGTGTATGGCTAACCTCTCGGGGGAAAGGGAATGTGTGTGTGTGTGTGTGTGTGTTCCCTCTTGGACAGGGTGTCTCTTTATGATACAAAGCCCGCCTTTCTCAGCTCAAAATTCAGTGTCATCTGCTTTTACAAAGGCCTGGGCTATTCGTTCCAAGCCACCTGGACCAACATAGAAGCTCCAGTGTAGCACCCAAAAGGACAATACTTCCATTTTTAAGTGTTAAATATATACCCACCCATTTTCTCTGGAGCTAAACACACAGATTCACATTCAAAGGGACTTTTTCAGTTGACGTACTTTGCAGATTTTTTGTCTTTCTATATAAGGTTATTCACTTCAGCCTACAATCTACAAGAGTAGATTTGTTTAACATCTTGCTCCATATAAGAAGTCAACTAAGCTTGCAATTCCTAGTATTTCCTGGTGAAGGGGATTCTGCCCGTGGATGTCAGTGTCAGTATCAGCTCTCATTAGGATAAATATGTGAGTTCTGTCTGGATGGCTAATAATGATGTCCGTCAGCTAGCTTTTGGTTGCCATGATAAATATTTTAGGGGGTATAAAGTGACCTAATGCTAACATTTTATTGTATATGAGGTGAAACCATGGAAAAGATGAACCTGTTGTCAGCTTTTCTGTTTTGAGCGCCTTCCCGACCCCTTCTTGGCTACTTCATTGGCTTACGTTGTTTGGTCTGGATTTGCACAATGTTGCTGTTGTTTGACAGAGCCAATCTACTGCGCTGTCTTTGAAAAAATACCTTCACAATCACTCAAAGACATAGTGGAATAAACATCAAAAGAGCATACTTCACTGACAGTTTGACGTGTGACTTTGATTTATATAATGAAGACTTAAAAGGTACATACTGTACTAGCCAGCACCATACTTCTGATTTTTCCAAGCAGACTGACCACTTTTAAGTGATTACACAGGTTGCGCGTGTGTGTATTTGTGTGTTAGAGGAGGAGGGGCTTTTATAAGTCAACGCTGATTCAGGTCCTAAATGCTGATGGGCTGAGCAAAGAAAAGCTGCAACAATCACAATCACAAAATTGGGGGCCTTTGTGGGCCATGCAGACACACATTCACACAAACACGCACACTTGGGAAGCTACATACAGATGACTACACACATGGTTGGACACACACACACACACACACACACACACACACACGCAAACTGGCCTCACCTGGATTTGTTGCTGCAGGAGGTTGATTTTGTGTTGCTGCTGCAGTAGCTGCTGCTGTTGCCGGGCAATCTGAGGACAGAGCACAAAACACATTATTAGAATGTATATGTAGTGTGTGTGTGTGGAGTGTGGGCGTGTGTGTGTGTGTGTGTGTAGGTTTTGGTGTGTGTGCAGGGCCTGTGGGAGATGCGGCACATCTGCAGGTCTCTGAGGCCCCAGTTGCACGACAGAGGGTCGATGCTCTGGTGATGAAATATTAAAGAGCTCATCTCATCTGGACTCAGCTCACAGCCAGATGGACAACAGTGTCACACCGACACACTTACATGACATGGACACAAACTTTACTGAACGTACTGTAAATAGAGAAATCTGTCAGTTTATAGGGAAGGTGGGCGAGTCAAGTCTGTGAGTTTGTTCTTTGAGTGACCGATTAAATGCGCATCTAACAGGCTGAGACAATCATGAAATCCTTTCAACCTTGTTTGGATTTAAATACATGATAGGCAAGCTAAAACTGAGAATTGTTTGTAGCTCCTAAAAATGGGACTACTGTCACCTTAGAGAGGCAATATACTGTAACAATATATGGCATGTATTTGTTTTGTTGCACTTGATGTGCATTTATCAAGTGTAGCAAAAGCCAGTGCCAATGTGTAATTGTGATGAAACAACATTTTTGTATTTCTAAGTCCATCTAGTATTTTGTTTGTTTCTAATCGATTAGTCATAATTAATTTGGATGTAATCAAATGTACAGATTTATTGTAAACGTAACGTAATTTTACTTAGTTTTAAAGCATGCCCTTCTTTTGCATTCGCTCTTACTCGTTCTGCATGAAAGCAACAATTTGAAGCCTAACATTTAATTAACTTGTGCACAGAAGCTCTCCAGTGGCTCATAGATTGGAATTGAAACACAGGAATACAGTATCCACATACAGTACAAATCCCGGACAGCCAGACTCAGTGCTTACTGGTGCGGGATGCAGCCAAGGGCACTGTAAGGCATTGTGTTTGTCACAGGTGATTTGTCCTTACAGCTGTGTTCCTGCGCGTGTGTCTCTCTCTCTCTCTCTCTCTTTGTGTGTGTGTGTGTGTGTGTGTGTGTGTGTTCTTCTTTTTGTAAACCCGAGCTTTCCAGAAGCTAAAAAGCACAACAAAGAGGGAAACCCTTCTCTATGCAAATACCTGGCAGACTCTCGCCTGGGAGCTTGGAGTGTGTGTGTGTGTGTGTGTGTGTAAGCACGCAAGTGTATGTCTACGCTACATCCGCTCCAACATTACATACCCCCAGCTCATTCCTGTGCAATGTCCCTGTGTTCAACCTGCCAAAGGCGCATGTCTCTGGCTGTGTGAACACTATACAGTATGAGATATGTGTGTATGTGCATGCATGTGTGTGTGTGAGAGAGAGAGAGAGAGAGAGAGAGAGAGAGAGAGAGAGAGAGAGAGAGAGAGAGAGAGAGAGAGAGAGAGAGAGAGAGAGAGAGAGAGAGAGAGAGAGAGAGAGAGAGAGA
>CM022484.1:18735792-18751937 GCA_011952105.1 Coreoperca whiteheadi
GGGGAGGAAGGGGTCATGGGGGTGGGGGGGGGGTAAGGGGGGTTGCAAAGGTGAAACGATGGATCAAAGGAGTCTTTCTTGAAGGGGGTTCTTGTTGGGGTTAACCCCCCCTTTACACACACACACACACCCATGCACATGCACAAATGCAAACACAGTAAAATTGGGCACTTCAGTGCAAAACAGTGTGCTCGTTGAGGTGGAAAGACATTCCTTTAACCAGCAGCCCGGATAGTTAGGTGTGTGAAAACCAACACAACCGGTCTATTCTTTTTCTACAAGCTGCTCTCAATCCCCCTCTCAGCTGTGGATCTTTCATCAGTAAACCAAGAGTATTTACAGAAGAAGAAGAATCCAAGAGAACAACACGCTTCTTAACTGAGACGAGATTTTGAAAACTCTCCTACGAGGACATGAGCTGCCCTGTCTTTCCCTTCTCGTCCCCTCCGACTCAGACTTTCAGAATTTCTGTGGTCGCCCCATAAATCAGCTCGCGTTGGCTTGTTTCCTCAGCTGCTGCGAGGCGGACAGGTGGATCGATAACTGGTTTCCTCCATCGGTTCACACACATTCCTCCTTAGGCAGATTGCTACGGCCTGTGCTTACCTACAAACCCGCCGAAGCAACACCAACTCTTCCTTTTGGCTCACACACACTCGTGCATGCCGTAATTAACCAATTTGTAACAATGTAATACTTGTCACCGTGTTCGCAGTGCTAATTAATGACCCCGGCTGCATTGACAACTGCCCAGTAAGGTGGGAGGAGCGGGGATGAGATGGCTGAGGAGGAAGGGAGGGAGGGAGGGAGAGGAAGAGCAGGAAGGCGGAAAGGGATAGGACACAGACATGATGGTGGAGGAGAGATGAGGGTGAAGGAATGATGTGATAGTTAAGAGAGAAGAAGGGGACGAAAACAAGCTGCAAGGAGCGAGACAGAAAAGCAGTAAGTATACTAAAAAGTCTATTTACAGACACAATAACACAGTTACTGTAAATAATCAACCTGAGCTACTGCTATTGTGCCAGTGAGCAAGGCAATTTACCACCCAACTCCTCCTGAGGAGCTGCTCAAAGGGTTACAGCAGGCTGTGTGAGTGCTGGGTGTGTTTTCTGTGCTGCCAAGCACAAGTCTCCAAATATACCAGGTATTCAGGGCAGACGTTCGAGGAAGACGATGTGTATAAGATGATGCAAAAGACATCCAGAATGTTTCAATTTGAAGGAATGGTGGAGCAGAAAAGAATCTTTAAAATATTCCTTCAGTGCAGTGAAGTGCTGAAACACGCTGATACTCGTACTGTAGAAAAAACTGCCGTACAGTGTTTAAAGAAGTATGAGGGGCAATAGGAAAATAAAGAGTTTAAGAGTTTCATCTTTTCTGTCACTCTCTATCTATCTCACTATGTTAATGACTCTCCTGTGGGGATATTTATTCTTGCACCATGAGTTCCATACTTGTGTGTGTTCTGATATATGAACTGCATGGGGCCTTTTACCAATGTTGCTTCTCAATAAGTCCAACAGAGTGGGAGGCAGTGGCTCAAAATCACTTTGTTCCCCGCAAAAAGCTCTTCGACGAGCGGGGGCGGGGGGATGCACTAACAAATGGGAACAGCATGCACACACACATCTACACATACAAACTATCAACGCAAACAACTGGTGTACGAACATTTGACTTTCCATATGTCTTTTTTTTCCACAATCATAGGCACAACGTACAAGTTCACACTCACAGACACACATTGTTATGTAAGCACCGTCTGAGACACACATACATGCACTTTCACTGCGCGCACACGCACACACACGCACGCACGCACGCACACACGCACACAGACATTTTCCTGATATTTCTCCCCAGCTGTTGGTGTGTAGTGAGCCAAGCGGGACGCCCCTACACAGAAATGTCAGCGCGGCAGGGAGCTGGGAAAAGGGGGTTTGATCAATGGAGCCCCCCCCTCGACGGCCACGCCGCTCCGCAAGGCTCTTTGATTACATATTGCTTTGCCTCCTAATGAAGCTCAATTACTGGAGTAGAACGATGGCTTTGCCCTGGAGTTACAGGGAATAATAGCCAGACTCTTCCACCTCTTTTTCCCCCTCACTTTCTCTTTCTCTCTGGCTGATTCTTGCTCTTGCATATTCACGGCGTAGCTCTCTTGTCCCCTTTTTGTTTCACTTCCTGCCCTCTGTCCTGTTTGTCTCGCTCTCGGATGTTAAGAAGGGTTGGTGTGGATAAAATGGGCGATTAACTGAGATTAACACAGAGCTGATAGACTAGCAGAGACGTCATTGACTTCTCGACATGTTGGTCAAACATGAGACGAAGAGGCCAGTGGTTCAGTTCAGTTCAGTGCATCTGAGTTCATCTCAGCCAAATTCAGTCAATTTCACTTTATTTCAGTTCAATTTAACTTTGAAACTAGGCTGTTTCTGATTGGATTCCACTACCTTTACTTACATACTTATGGTCTGGTCACAACATGTCATGCCATTTAGCGTCATTCTCAGGATAAGTTGGGCTGCTCAGAAATGCTGTCAACTGGCATGTGAGTGGATTTATAGGGCAGCATGTATGAAAGTTCCAGAGATATAAGAACAATATTGACGGGACCATTCTGAGCCTGAGTACTGTTGAATAATGTACCTTCTGTAAAACAAGAGTTTTTATGGATTTTTGCCACTCCTGTTGATTTCCTTTGGATTATTTCCTTTGAAATTAATATGTTTTGAGTTTTTGCTACTGGTTTTCCATCAACCTTGATGTAAACAGTTGCCATGGAGTCAGTTAGTTATCTGTGGTCTACACCTGACCCCTGCTTTATTTTTTAGCCTACTTTATATATCTCTTTACATTTTGGTGAATCTGCACCATGAAAAGTTCTAAATATTTATGGATGTTTTGTATCCTCAATGGACATCGGAGGTGCATCAATCAAGTTCAAAGGGTTAATTTATTCCTTAAAAGCTAGTTTAAGTTTAGTTCTGTCATTATTTAACTGTACCATACCTTTAATTTCTCCGATGTGCCCTGAGCCCATGGCCAAAAGTTTATCCTTCCAGTCCTTTGACAACAGCCTCTCAATGCTGGGGGCCTCTGTTAAGGGGGGTGGGGGGGTGGGGGGGTTCAGAGGAAAGAGAGAGAGAGGGATTCAGTTGGCTGGCCAACATGACAATAAAGCTCATTTAAAGTCCATTTGCTGTAATAAAGGCAGCGGCAGCTCAGCCTAATGGTCGCATCAGCAGGAGAGAGAGGGAGAGAGAGAAAGGTGGAAAGAGAGAAGCTGATAATCGAAAGAGAGGAAATCTGAAGAACAAAAACAAGTGAGCAAAAGGTAAAGAGCGAGAGAGGCATCGCAAGATAGAGAGAGACAAGTGGAGGGGAGAGGGAGAGAGGCTTTTTCCCTCTCACCTGCTGCTAGAGAATCATTAGCGCTGTGGGCCCTGAGACAAAGAGGGCCTTAATGCACCCGCCACAATGGACACATTATCAGCTAGTGCTTTGTTTTCAACACACACTCCACAGACCCTTGCGCACACATCTACGCACACACCCGCAGAATCACTAATTACAATCCTAACTATGGTCACACTCACACATGGATGTACACAGACACACACACAGTGGGGGAAATAGAAATGTCACACAGAGATTCAAACAAAAATGTGTGCACATATATGCGCTAATAGCAATGCCTGTACACATACAGACATGCTGCCATCAATCCAGTCACCCTGTTGACTGTTATTGACATGAACAAAGGGAAATGGGGGAAATGATCAGACAAAGGAAGACTGAAAGTGTGAAGCAAGAGGGAGAGAGAGAGAGAGAGAGAGAGAGAGAGAGAGAGAGAGAGAGAGAGAGTACTCTATTTACTGGGAGCCATCTGCACTTAGGATGCGAGGCCTTGCTAAGGAAAGAGGTTTTATACTTTGAGTGTGGAGATTAACCCCATCAGCCAACGCAAACACACATACTTGAATGCACAAACACCCGCAAAACACACAGACACATGCATGCACACCACATACACTTGAATGAGCTTATATATGTATAGCTGCACACACAGACTTATACACACTGGCAACTGCTGATGGCAGGCGAAAAGTTTGTTGGTGCCCGGATTATTTTTTTTCCCCCATAATGACGAGACTGATTTAAGAAAAGAAAAGTCTTAATCTTACTGGTATGAGACAGCTTGCCTGCACAAACAAACACACACACACACACACACACACGCAGTGGCACAAACACTAACGCTTTCCACACATACAGTGAGAGAGAGAGAGAGAGAGAGAGATTTTTCTACACCAAGTGAGACATGAACGCGCGCACACACATACACACACACAGCCGCCGCACTGAACAGCAAATCAAAGTGCTCGTACCCATCACCCGAAACATAAAAAGCAGTGCTTTGCCTAAACTTCTTTCTTTGCCACTATTTTTTTTGCGTGTGTCCGTGATGGAGGGGGGAGATGAGGATGAGAAACCACTCGGAGATTCTCAGGATTTAAAATGACACATGATCACAAAAAAACAAGGGTGCACGCGAGAGAGTCGGGACATGCAAGCTCTGCTCAGACACACACAAAGCCCTGCAGCATGTCCTACATACTGTACCTCAGTTTGTGTGTGTGTGTGTGTGTGTGTGCACCTACAGCCTCCCCAGAGGCCTGAATCAGGTCCTTTCCTCTGGCTTCAAGTCTAGAGCATTCACGCTCCGTTGATTACAATGGGCACACATTCGCAAACACACACATATGCAGCGAAAGATCAATCCTGAACTTTAAGGCAGTCCACCTCTCACTCTATTTCTCATCCCTCTGTTTTGCCTTTTCATAACCCTCCACCGTCCTTCGACCGCACCTGTCCTCGCATTTCCAACGCTGCAACGCAGCAAGTTAGTCAGCAACCGGGTTTCGGCGGCTGCGTCCCTGATGTGCCCTGGTGCTTTCTGTCAGAAGCCACCGCAGCCTTGAGGGAATAGGTTAGCGGTGGGATGAAGGTAGGAGGAGGAGCAGGAAGGAGATAGACAGAGAATTTGTTGCAAAAACAGGGGAGGAGGCAAAGAAACACGCAGAGGGGACGAAGGAGTAGAAGAAAGAGTGTGCTCCTGTGTGTCTCCCCCCCCCCCCCCATGACAGCTGTCTCACCATCACCCCAACAGGTGCTATTAGCCCCTGGCGCTCCCCCTCTCTCCCTCTTTCTCTCTGTCTCTCACTCTCATCTCTCCCTCCAGCCCCCTCTCCCTCAACAATGACAGAGGCTTTTAAGCCAAAGAGCTTTGACAAGTGAGAGGGAACAACAAATGGCAGTGTCGCCTGTTCTCTTTCCATTGCACTCCCTCTCTGTCTCCATCTCCTAGTTATTATTTTTATTTATTAACAGGGCTGCAGTTATTGTCCCCAGTGACAGGCTGGGGCCACTTTAACTATTAATAAAAGCCAAGAGGCTCTTTCATTGTGCGGTGGATGGCAAAATGGGAGGAAATGGGCAGGAGGAGAAGAAATAGAAGAGAAGGGAAGAGAACAGCGAGAAGAGAAGAGGAGAAGAGAACCCACACTGTCACCCTTGATAAACTACAAACACACACTCCTCCAATCCACACTAACATATGCAGACACACACACAAACATGTGCATCAGTTAAAAGATGTGTTTGGACATCCTGAAACTGTGACCTCACAGCAATGTCCTACTCTCGCTCATGCATTAGCTTCTCATCATGGTTGTTTGGGCATTAGCTGGTGCATTAGAATACCTCCAACTGCCAAGTGCATTTCCTTGTTTTCACCTTTGTATAAGAATGTGAAATATGGCCACCATTACCTGACACTGCACAACAATAACAACTTGCCTGATGCAAATCAATTCTTGAAAGATACTTTCCGCTTCATTCACATTTGAGGATTTATTTGCTTCAGCCCAGCAGAAGGAAATGGACGTGATTTTATGTTCTGCAATATTTCAAGAGTTTTTTCTAACATTTGCTTGACAGTTGGACGGAAACATAGCAAGCATCTCCTACTGCTAATTAAGGCCAAAAAAATCACATAATAAAGGAGGACAGCACAACCCTTTCCATGAAAATCAGAGAAGCTACTCCCTAATCTTCTGACGTATTGGACGTGTGTGTGTGTGTTTGTGTGCACATGTGCGTTTGTGTGTGTTCTGTGAGGTAAGCGGGTTGATGCCCACGCAGGGGTGTGGGCCGCATATTTGCAGGGTGGGGTGTTGGGAGCTGAGGGCGTAGGAGGATCCCGGCCTCCCCCTTGACAAAAATGAAGAGGTGAGGAAATGAACAGAAGATGGGGAGAGAGAGGAAGTGTAAGTGTAAGTCGCACAGGGCGGTGAAGGTGTGTGTATGTGTTCCTGTTAACCCATTGAAATGCTGTTTTCCCCTTTGTTTTCCCCTTAAGTAGCTTTAACGTTGGAAATATCATCTTATTCCACACTACCTGACAATATGATATTTATATATTCTGTAACAGCTTGTTCCAGCTGCTTATTAAAGCTATATGATGTTTACACTGAATGAAAAACATACGTTCTTGACGTCTTGTGCAACTTTGAGAACAGGCCCTCCGGCAGGCCAGAGAGGTTTAAGGGGTTTTAAAAACCATCTTTCCTTGATTTGATTGTCTGGTTTTGACTGTGAGTGTGGTACGTTCAACTGTGAATCCCGCTGTAGTATTTTCATGCAAAAGCACATTAATTCATCTGCGGGTGATGTTCCCATTCCGATCCCGCACGGCTGAGAGGGATTCTGAGAAAAGCAGAGGGGGGAAAACGCTGACAATAACTCTGGAATCGTCGGCCATTATCTTGGCTCATTGGCTCAAACGGAGTCAAGCTGCTGCCCTGCAGCCGAGCCAAAACAACCCTGTCCACCTGCCGAGAGACGGAGAGAGAAACCGTGTGCGTGTGTGTGTGTTAGAGCAAGCCCCCATTCGGCTTTTGGATCCACAGTGAGCTTTTGGTTCAGAAGCTGCTGGAGAGAGACAGGGAGAGAGAGAGAGATGGGAGGAGACTCAACTTGAGTCCAGCTCGCTCTGACCAACCTCACAAACAATACCCTCTCTCTCTCTCACTTTCTATTTTTCGCTCAGACGTTTTGCCCTGAGTCACCACAAGCGGCCAGCTCTATTTTTCCTATTATCTCATATTTGTGAAGCCTGGAGACCTTTAGAGGAAAAGGGAGGGAGGGATGGTGAGGAGGAGGATGAGGGGGGTTTGTGGAAAGAGAGAGAAAGCATAAGAGAAGAAAAGAGAGAGAGAGAGAGAGAGCCCGGGCCCTCGGGTGCACAACAAAGGGACCTCTGTGCCAGCGCCAGGCCCAGCCGGGCTCAGAGGAGGGTGGAGGATGAAGGAGGAGAAGGAAGACGAGGAGGCGGAGGAGGAGGGCCCACAGGAAAGGGCCCTGGCTTGGGACCCGCGGCCGGCCCTTATATCCCGAAAAACAGGCTCCACATTGACTTGGGCCTTGGCAGCCATGGGGAGGCTCCAGCTACTCCCCCGTTCCTTCTCCGTTCTCCTCCTCCACCCTCCTCCCTCCTAAACTGAGCAGGGGTCAGCATTGAATAAGCAATTATACAAGCACTGGTGGAGTTTGTCTGCCACCCTGAACACTGAAGTATTGAGATGGAAGGAAGGAGTAAAAGAGAGAGAGAGAGAGAGAGAGAGAGAGAGAGAGAGAGAGAGAGAGAGAGAGAGAGAGAGAGAGCGCAAGAAGAGTGGTGAAAACACATTCGCTGGCGGCCATGACAGAAACAGAAAGAGTGTGTTTACATGCGATCTAATGATTAGATTATTAAGGTAAAACACTGCAAATGCCAAGCATAACAGACGTGGATTACTAATAATAATTGAGGGTACAAGTAACTGTTTCATGGTAAACAATGACGTCGGTCCATGTTATTCTGAACCTCATAAATGCACTAATCAAACTTTCCCCTTTTAATCTGGGTTATACACGATAACAGAAAGAAAAATTTGAGGCCGCAAATACTCAGTACATAGACGGACGCTCAATATAGCCCCAAGCTGCACCAAACTATGCTAAACAAATGACCTGTCTTAACAACCTGATATAACAGCATTCACTGTTGTAACGAATACCTGCTGTAGTTTAAATCTAACAAGGTGTTTCATTGAGAAAAAAGGCAAAAAAAAAAAGCAAAAGTAGTGTGACTTCTTAAATAATGAGAGGTAACTTCAGTCTTTCAGTAGTAAAATGTTACAACTTTAACAGACTGGATCTTCTACATCACTAAAATGATCAAAGAAACTTCAGAAAAGCAGAATTTGGAATACAGCTCCTCACTTATTTACACCCTCTTGATACTGCAGCTTTTGCTTTGCAGTCTGGCTATTCCCCTCGCACTGATGGCACCAACATACTCCATTACGAAATGATGATGTTGATATTTTGATGATCAATTCATGCCTGGTTGAGCTGGGCCATGTGTCTGGACACATTTTCATCGATTCCTTCTAAAGACGGTCCAATCGTTCCAAAGCGAAGGGGGCCGTGCCAAGATTACGGGCAGTCTCTTGTCAAAAAAAACCCCAAAAAACAGGGGCACTCTACGGCGGCTTGAGAGAGGAGAAAGAGATAGAGAAGGAGATGTATCAAAAAGCTTTTTGTCCAAGCCCACCTCGCACCACCACCTCCGCAAGGTTAGCCGCTAACAGTACCAATTACTGGCTTGTTGTTGGGGAGAACAGCGCTTGGCAACAGTTGCCGCGGTGGCCGGGCCTCTGTGTAAACACTAAAATCCCTCTCCTCCTCCTCATCTCCCTCCTCCTCCTTACTTTCGAGCCCCCTCCCAGTGCTCCCTGTCTCCCACTGACGCAGAGGATCGTGGCGAGAAAGAGACAGAGAAGGTGTGTGTGTGTGTGTGTGTGTGTCAGACTCAGTCCCTGGTTGGTCTCAACGTCCATAGTGACTTTTAATTCAGAAGCTGCTCCAACTTCAGTTATTAATAAACACCCAGACTACTAGGCTGGCTAGGCGGACACTTTCACGCACACACACACTGAAAGTATTTGGCACACACACACACACATTGAGTTACATGACATCGACTTCTGACAGTTAAGCGACTGTTATTTACCTTGCAAAGTAAGTTAAGTTTTTGGGTGAAGCGACAAGGGACATATGGTCCTCCCCTAAAGAACTGTGACAATCACAGTCTCTAAACACATTTCGGGGCGACACACCTGTTAACAGCAAATCGCAAACACACATGCACAATATCACTTGCCAAAACACCTAAAGTCTAACTGGGGAGGGAGCTTTATTTTTGTCTATTTAAAGCGAGATGAAGTTTTAGGGAAAAAAACTTAAAAAGAGGACAAATTAGCTTTTTTTCCCTCTCATGTAAATGCGAGGCCACTGTGCTCCAAAAATATAGAAAGAAGGAATTTAACTCACACAAAACAACAGATGTAGTGGGAGCTTTTTTATTTCATTCTAAAATATGTATTGTATGGATGTATAGCTGTTTAATGTTTCCATTAAATGTACCGTTTTCAGAATAGGCCACAGCACATAAAGCAAAAATTTACAAGGGTGTCAGTCAACAATTTAATAAATTGAAAATCCATTTATCTGAATACAGAGTTCTGCCCTTCACTCCACTGCCTTTCCCTAACAGATGGTGTTGTGGGTGCTTATGTCCAATTTGATTTGAACCAAACCCTCAGCCAATTTTTACACTGGCATGAAATCTCAGCGAGCCAGATCCACACACTGGCAGTCAGAAATAGCAGCGGAGAGGGCGCGACATTGTGAAAGAACGATGAAGGGCAAAATCTGGAGCGACATTCGAAAAAGTCGCAGAAAAACTTTCCTTGTTGTTTCATTTCGCTTGTGTGCTGTGTTTTTTTTTCTCCCTCTTCTTCTTCTCTCCCCTCCTCTGCATGTTGTTTTTGAGCCGAGCTGGAGAAATTAGTGATGCTATCTAAATGCTGTGTTTTTGCGGGAGACAGAGAAACGTTCCTTTCACACACACACACACACACACACACACACACACACACACACACAATTTTCCCAATTGCCTCTGTGACCTCCATTATCATTAAATGGTGTTTGATAGCATCAAGACATTTGAATCTGCTGTGGACTAATTCAGCTCGGCCCCTGATAGCCACTACCACTACACCTTATTAGGGACAAGCTATGGGACCGAACACAGATCCCATTTTCATTTTACTGCCTCATACTTTACAGGCTGAAGAGACCAAGTGTCAACTGTGGTGCTGATAACCACCACATACTGCCTGCTAATTGCCTGGTTAACAAACAGAGTCTCAAGAGAGACTTTTGAATAGATCATAGAGGTTCACATGCAACAATTGGTCATGCTGTATTCAAACCACAATGTATTCACTGTGGATCCTTTGAAAAGATGCTCTGACAAGTATATTGTTTCCTGGTGCTGCTGTCAGGTGCAAACCTTGTATCTCCTGAATGTCAAAAAGCAAGAAAAGCAACTTATTACTTTTCAGTTTCGTGAGCTCAAGATGTCAAAGACTTTTCTCAACCAATATAGATTCATGAGGTCATCCATCAACTAAACCATGAAAATCTTGGAGAAAAAAAAGTTGTTTTCAGATCCCAATGCAATTTACAGACTCTTGAAATCTTAGGTTTCCTGGAAAAATCTGATTTAAATCTGTGACCTGTGAATCAACCAATCAGACAAGCCAAAAAAAAAAAAAAAAAAAAAATCACAAAAAATTAAAAGTGCTTCTGCAAATTCTGAATTCTCAACCTGATGTCAGTGTGAGGAGAGGGTTAAATAGTCAGGGCCCGGCACTCTTTTAATGCATGCACATCTCTCCCTGTCAAAAGCATCCTGTTGAAGTAGGCCAAGGCATGTGTATCGGTGTGTAACTCTGTGTGTGTGCGAGTCGTACACAGTGGCTCAGGCTGCTGTAATGGAAAATGACACTTGCAATCTGTCTCGTGGCAATAACCCCTCTTCAGTGCTCTTGTCTCCACTCCACACACACGTGCACGTGCACACGCACGCACTCAATGTCTCTGTCACTGCAGCAGCCCCCGGGCCGTCCTTGTCACTGCACAGCTTTATTGCATCACTTTAACGTGACAACAAAAGAAGACATTGTGCATTGGGCCTGCCGTGTATAGGAGGGGAACGGACCCACGCATTAACTACGCGAGAGACAGACGGAGAGCACACACACACACATATACACACGAACAGAGTGCAGCGTTTTCTCTTGTGAGTCGTGACATTTTTCGTCTGCCTGTCAAAGCAATGACAGAGAGACAGACAGAACAGCAAGACACTCCTGACACACTAATGTTGCTTTGCATGCTCGAAGCCTACTCAAACAGAGCTGAGCTGTGACTTTAACCTCCCCTGCGCTTGTGTGTGTGTGTGTGTGTGTGTGCGCGCGCATGTGTGTTTGTGCATGTGAGACTGATGGGTAAAGACTGTTATTTCTGATGCTATCATAGTTTTGGCCCTGTGTTTGCTGTTTGATTGACAGTTGGCTTGGCTTTAGAGTGGCTTTGCGTTGCCGGACGGCGGAGGCAGGACCCGCCTATTCCAGTTAACGCGGACGCTGTTGACAAGCACAAACAGACGCACACACTTCTCCCTCTGTTTATGCGTCTGTTTGAGTCTTGATATCTGTCTCAGTCTCTTTTTGTCTTTCTTCTCTGTGTGAATGTTTGTTCCATCTGTGCGTCGATCGGCCTGAGACAGAGCGCGTTGTAAAGTCTTGAGAATAGCCCACATTGTCCTGTGTGCTGCTCAAAGATAGGGCGACAGACATGTGAGAACCATTAGACCAATGGCAACAACAGTCCAAATAGCACTGGAATGCTCTGCTGACTAGCATGTGTGTTTTTGTGTGTGTGTGCGTGCCTGCGAGTGTTTGTGTGCCTGACCTGTTGGAGTCTTACGAGTCACTGTGCTCCAATTATTCGCTCACACCGAAGTCTCCCCCTCTAAATCTTTTCCTACTCCCCTATTTTCCTGGAAAGAACGTTTTTAGGCGCAGAAAAAAAGTTTGATTGGTTGATGAGATTTGCCTCGTCAACGGCCAATGCTGCCGGTTAGGTCACATTTAGATCACTTAGCCATCTGTGGCCAACAAATAGGAAGGGTGGAACTCACACAAATTCAATTACAAAACTAGAGTTGGTGAAAGAAAATACTGTAGTGACAATGAATTGATAATTTTGCTCTTAAATTTCACTTTAAAAAATATATTGACATGAGTTTGAAAAAATAACCCGATTGATGTCACGGTGATGTCATCAGGGTTTTCTCAGCCCGGGCTTGAGACTCAAAACGTTCAACGCAAAGCCAGCATTACAAACTGGAGGTGTGTGGTTTGAAAGAAGTGGCCATTTGGGTCGACAGGGAGCGTCTAATGAGAGATGCGTTTTCGGTTCTGGAGACTAAAAGTCAGGATATCTTGGCCCGCCCACAGATTCAAGATCAGAATGGCTTTAACTCCCAGGAGAGGTGCCAACTGGAGTTCAAAACAGCTCAAAAGTGTAGTCAGCACATTTACATTTGATATGTTCTAAGTCTAAATTTGATTGGCATATCAACCAAAACACTAATTAAAAGATAAATGCTCACACCACTGGAAACATTTATAGTTTACAGTAAGTAATGAATGACTAGGATGCTTATCTAATCAACCTTGGCTTTTCTATTAACATATTGTATTTTTTGTTAAATCAAACCTGTGTTGATCTGATCATTCCTATCTTTATTAGAGCAAGTTAACTGTGTCAATCCTGTTACCCGTATATTGACTTTATTAATAAATATCATATGATTTTAGATTTCAACTCCTCTCAGACACAGTGCCTTGCATCAGTACTGCTTTTCTTCCCGAACATTCCTGCCGGTCTTTGACCCTCTCTTCATCCTCCCCCCACCATTCCTCCGACAGGACATCCATGACTCTTTGAGTGGGCTAATTGTCTTAACAACGTTTGGCTCAGAAGCGACTGGAGACTACAGCGGGGAATGAACAAAACGGACGACGAGGGCGTGATCTACAGTGAACTGGGGCAAAATCCAGTTTGCTTAGTGGGCTAGAAATCCTGCATTTGCCTGTGTTTTCACATAGTAAACTGATACCGGGGGGGTGGGGGTGCAGGGAGAGCTCGACAGAGGGTTCAATGTTAAGGAGTGTGTTGGGTGTGTGTGCTTTTGGGAGTGAGAGTGTGTCAGACAAACCGACATGACCTAACAAACAAGTGTCCAGTGTCTTAGTGTGGACGGCTCCTTGAACCAGCATCACAAGACTGTCTAGTGTGAAGCTTGCAAACAAACATGAGTACATGAGTTCAATTTGAAAGAGAGAGAGAGAAGTGTGTTAGAGAGAAAGAGTGAGGGAGCAAGAGAAAGACAGAGAGAGAGGAAGACAGACAGCAAGAGGGAGAGAGAAAAAGATAGATAAAAAAAATAATAATCTGCCAGAAGGAAAAGATGGATTGTGGAATGTTTCCCCTGATAATTTGTGTCTATGAATGTGTTTGTGTATAAAATGGACCCAGATACCAGCAGCACCACTCCGAAGCCTACTACCCACCATCTGACACACACACACACACACACACACACACACACACTGACAGACAGGAAGCTAGCAAACTCCACCCGCATCCAAAGGAGCCTTAAATAGCGCTGTTACACACCATTTAGACACCGCTGATCATTGATATTCATAGTTAATCATCATTTTACTCACAAATTTCAACAATAAGGATTCACATTCTAAATTTAAGCAACTGTCAGGCGGAAAAGGGCTGTGAGCGTAGGAAGGGAGTCTCTGCCAAAAAAATGGTGACGCATGCAGACACACAAACAGATGTATACGGTCAGTGTTTCATGGTAACACTTTAAAATGAAGCAGGGAGGGACGAGGAATGTAAGAAACTCCTGACAGGTGTGTACATTTGTGTGTGCGCTGACTACAGACAGGGCAGGATGGATGTATTGGAGAAAAGAAAGGAACAAGTGAGTGTGAGCAAGGCGGAATGTTGGGGGGGGCAACAATAAATACAGTTACAGAGTAAGCTACTATAAACAAGCCTTATTGGAGGTTTACTCACTGAGGTCTTTACTTCATTGAGAGAAGCAGCAGATTATTGTAGGAATAAAGATTATTTTGGCAAATAAGGCAGTGAATGAATTTGTGGCTCAAGAATGTTATTATCCACGTTCAGTATTTGGTTCACTATGTCGCTCTGTAAGGGTAAAAAGGCAAGTTCACGTATTTCACAGTTAAGTTTAGGTAGGCACCACAGGAAATACATTTAATATCAAAGTTTTAAAACACATCAAAGTTGGTACATTCATCAAATGTCAAAGATGCTGAGCCTTGGTTCGGGATCTATGAATAGTTATTTCTGCAATGTTTCACAAATTTTGCTAAAAAGTGAGTGAATCTGTGCTCACGTGGAACATAATTATAATTCTGAACCCTGACTGATAGACAAAACCAAAATTAATTTAATAAAAAAATGGGAAAGTGCTGCAAAAGTAACTACCGGTAACTGGAAGAATTTTAGCAATCATTTCGTGAGGGAATCAAGCCAAGATTAAAGGCGTGCTCAATTTAATATAGTACTTCCATAAAGTTAGGGGACTCACAAGAGTCATATTAAAAAAAGAAACATCAAAATCAAAGCAGGAGAGACTGAGATATTCTGACATTAAGTCCCCAGTGTAGGTCGAGATTTGAAAACAATGGATCCTACCCTTTCCATGATGCAGCTCAATAGTGTCTTTCATTAGACCTTTGCTGCCTGTTAAATGCCCTCATTTTCCAAACTGAAAATGCTCCCATTTCATAATTTAGGTTTTCTGTCAAATACTTGAAGTCTTCCTCAAGATTACTCTGGTGACATCATCAGGGTAATTTTGTTTGACTTTAGAGAGCTCCTCCAGAGCCCCAGAAGACATTACACAACTGTTTTCACAGGCTGAGTAGTGGTCTCCATGACCAGTAAACTGACATTTATATGTAAAATCGAGACATCTCCACAACTCTAAAAGTCTTATCATCATTGTAAAAACAAAAAAGTACTGAATTCCTACAATTAGGCCATTTTAAATGATGGACTGTACTTGTCTAGGTGAGTCTATGGCAACTCTGACTATGTATTAATGATCACTGTAGAATCATGTCATAATGTCCCTTTTATACGCACTGACTGTGATGTTTTGGAAAGACTACAGAAACACACACCTGGGTTATAGACAAGACTGGCGTACAGCATCTGATTTGCTTTGTCGCTATTACAATGAGCCAAGAGGCCCTGTGTTTGTGTGTGTGTACATGTGCACGTCACCCTGTGTGTGCACGCTTGTATCTGAGTGTGCGTATGTTTGGATGTTTGAATATATGTGTGTGTGTGTGTGTGTGTGTAGGTGACAGCTCCAGCCCCAAACTGACTGGCATCTGGCGGTGGCAGTTGTTTTAACAGCTGAGCTGACAGCATTAATCCGAACGCACCCAAATCAAAAGGAGACAACACCTGTTCACTGCTCCTGAGCCCAGCCGAGTAAGAGACGAGGAGGGGAGGGCGGAGGGGGAGAAAGACGGAGAGCAAAGTATGAATGGAGGCAGGGAGTGAAAGAGATGGAGGGGGAGTGATTAGAAACAGGTGGAGAGAGTGACGGGGACAAAGGGAGGTGGGGGGAGAAGGATGGAGGGACAGTGGCAGAGAAGAGAAATACAAGAGAGGATAGATCAAGGATGGAAAGCAAGGGATGAGAGGGAGAAAAGAGAGAGAAAAGGGAAGGATGAGGTAGGTGAAAAGGAGGGGAAGGTTGGGGATGAGAGCGGGCACGCTGCCAGGCAACACACACACGGCACTCTTTCCCCTGAGCGAAGCGGAAAGGGGCAGTGGGCCAAACAAGGAGGGAGGGGTGAAAATAGAGGGAAGGGAGGGGAGAGGTGAATGGATGGATAGAGGGATCCCACAGGGAGGGAGAGAGAGAGAGAGAGAGAGAGAGAGAGGAGGACGGCTGGAGAGAGGAGGGATGGGGGGGGGGGGGGGGGGGGGGAAGGCAGGAAAAAAGGGAAGCGAGGAGGGGGCAATTGCGATTAAAAAAAACAAAAAAG
>CM022484.1:18751962-18767559 GCA_011952105.1 Coreoperca whiteheadi
GGGGGGGGGGAGGGGGGGGGGGGGAGAGGAGGGAGGGGGGGGGGGGGTGCGGTGGGAAAGCAGGCAAACAGCGAAGCAGAGCAGCGATATATCCAGAGGAGCATCAGAGCGCCGACATGAGTGGCTGGTAATGGCCGCTCTGCTAGCCAAGCAGCAGTGAAGGAAAAGAATGCAGCAGGAGTGGAGGGGTGGGGGTGGGGGTGGAGAGGGGCCGCTGAAGATGCTTGTCTCCCAACATCTGGCTCAAATAAGGCAGCGCCGCACTGTGGGCTCGGGGTCGCGACCCCTGAGGCTGACAACACAGACACCACCACTTCATCTGAGGGACCCGCCCTCTGACCAGCAAGCCAGGGGTTAATTAATATAGACCCTGTGGCTTGAAAGACTGACACAGTGACTGGCTGATGGACCGGCTGAGTGACTGGCTCTCTGGCTGACTGAATGGAGGTCAGAGTAGCTACAAGACGGAGTAGCTGAGTGGCTGACTTCTTGGCAAGCTGGATGACGCACTTCAGGCCCGGCTTCCTTGCTAGCTGACATATTGAAAGACTGAGCGACTGAGTAACTAGCTGGCTTGTTGCTCTCTGAATGACTGAAGTGCTAAAGCTACACAACAGTATGCACACCACCTTGATATCTGTCATGTAAGAGGGAGCGGAAAACAGTGAGGGTGGCCCGTGTGTGGTGATTACATGGATTGTTGGCATGTGTCCATTCGCTATCCCTGATGCATCATGGGTAGCTGTGGCTCCTCTGTCAGGTCACACAGGCTGGTATGTTCGTCATCATGAGTTGGGTGACATTCTGTATATGCGTGCTTTTACTGCCGTGTGTGCAGACAATCTAAGAAGAGCTATGCAGTGATACACACCAATCCCACGCCTCCACTCCATTACATCTATGTCAGGTCTTAAATCCTGCGCTGGACGCTACTGACATGGCTGATTGGCGACTACAGCTCTGATGCTTTCAGATGTTTGTCGGAGCTGAAATGTTGAAATGTGCTAAGCAGATTGTTTTACTATATTCACGAGCCTAAACCAGAGAAACTGGGGTACAGTCTCTGTTACATATATTTATTAACACCTAGCATGAGGCATTTAAGGCACATACAGACTTGCATATATATATATATATATACACACACACACACCGTATATAAGAATAGTATAGAGGAGTTCTTTCCACTGGAAATAAAAAAATGCTTCAAAACCCAACACAGCTAACTAAACACTGACTATAGTAACTGTCACAGAACTTTGTCTTTATTTTTCCTATGATTAGGACCAAATTTCATAGTTCTTTCCAGGAAACGTCCAAGGAAAGTATTAGGAAATTACAGACCTGATAAATAAAGCGTTACCAATTGTTTTAATTGACCCTGCAAAACACAACTATGGAAAAAAACCAACCTCTAAACTAGAAAAAAAAAGCATGTTATTAAAAATCATGAATTCATTACTTATAAGCAACTTCTGCCTATTTATTTCTTCCTTTATTCGAAGTTAACTTAGAAATGCCTCCATGCACACACATAGCATTTGCATGTTAATAGAAATGTCTGGAAAGCTCGCAGCACGGTGATAGCTTTTTATATCTTGCTATGGCACAATGTCAAGCTGAAAAATCCAGCATTTCATTCCAAAATGCAACATCCACCTACTCACGCAGTAACTGCTGGAATGTCAGTAAAACTACTTAATGGAAGATTGTTGAAGTTATCTGCTAACTTGACGATTCTCCTTACAAAGTACAAATGTCGTCTGGCCTTTTGAAAACTGGTTGACCTCCAAGCAGTAATTCCGTTCCACAATGTTTCTCCGTGTTTTCGTTGCTTAAGTGCCCCAATGAAAAGTTTTAAGATTTTTCAGCTGCATTTCATATCCTTTTGATAACGTAATTGAGGGACAAATGAAAGTCGGCGCACTTTACACAAAACTCATTCATCTTGCAGCCATTTTGCAGCATAAAAACATTCCTCTGTCTCTCCATGGGAATGGGAGAAAAGACCAAGAAAGGAAAATCACAGAAAAGGAAAAAAAACAACAACAGGGCGTGCAAATGAAGAGAGTTTATGAGAAAGCTGAATAGATAAATCATGGATTCCACTGACTTGGTCATGGCACATGGCGCTGAATGGAAGTGAATGCGTGGATGCCAAAACACTGGGGCCTGTCTAATATTTGGGAGTCGGTGACAGGAGGCCTTTATGTGGGACAGTCTGACTCACACAAATACACACTTGCACATGCCCAGGCAGACATATTCATATGATGTGTATGGTACACAGGAAGTACACAAATACATTCTTAATGCGAAGAAATACACACATACCCTCTACCTACCTCATCACTAGGTATCAACACACACACAAAACACACACACACACTTGTACACACTGTACCGTCTGACCGACAGTCAAATTGTGGGTAGGTCACAAAAGCCAAGCTATGGAAGCCCTGACTGATTCATAAACCTCAGGCCTTTGTCCTTAACTTAGTGTCACACCGGGAGGCCAATAACACACATAGACACACACACGCACACACACACCATCAGGAAAACTGCAGGACCCTCTCTCCACTCTCTAAGCCCCTTTATGCTCATGTATCGGTCAAAATCTGGGGCACTGCTTTTCTCCCAAAAAACACACACACACACACACACACAAACACACACACACACACACTATTCATCTCCTTAATATCGCTCATCTGGACTGGGAAGAATGGTAGAAAGGAGTTTCATCCCCACTGATTGTCTCATGCAAGGCTGGAGAGAGAATGCCACGTTGAAAAGCAGACGCAAAACAATTCAATAAGAAAAGTGACTTGAATGCGCCTTTCATCGAGCCAACAATGGCCGGCCCCACAATAGGCCTCAGGTTCGCCCCATGACGTTGCCTGTTTCTCATGCCACAAAAGGGAAAAAAGCCTGAATTGACTCGATTTGAATTGTGAGCCATGTCCATGATGATTCCCCCCCCCCCCCCACTACAAACGCGCTGAAGTTAACTGACACAATGACACTCGGAAACAATGATAAATAAAAAGGAACTGGTTTTCTTAGATAACCAACATGAAGCGTGAGCTCTTTGCTTGATTCAAAGTGAGTTTTATTTGTGCAGAGGAATGCCATTTCTTTTTCAATATTGTGATCTTTCTAAGCAGAAAATGCTTGCTTTCACTGCTGAAGGTTTTCTTTTGCTCTGCCAGGTCTCGGGATAGGAGGTGTAGCATAAAAAAACAAGACATGAAGTTTGAATTGCCTTAGTAAGAGGTTCAAGGCAGCGTTAGTCTCATAAGCATGAAGTCAACTTCTCTTTAGCGAATGCTGACCAAGTATTTAGAACCCTTTAACTGGTGAGCAGGACTTGCTTTTTCTTGCTCGCCTGAACTTTTGTGTTGCTCTTGAATGATAATTAAAAAACAACAACTATTCTCTCTTTCAGCCTCCCCCTCTGTTTCATTTCATTTGCCTTCCTTTTCCCAGCGCGAGAAGAATGATCGCGACAAACAAAGGCGGTGAGAGTCCTGCTGCACTTCACGTTAATTTATACAACTAACTAATTACCAACAGAGGGTGGAAATATAGACGTTTGCCCGCTCCCACGCTAGGGCTGTGAACCTGCTGCTGTATATCTGTTGGTGTGTGTGAACAAATTCCCCTTAGGGATCCGTGCCTAAAAATCGCAGGTCCATGTGATGACATGCAAGGGTTGTATGTACCATTGTTGATGTTTATAGTGTGTGTCCATGTGAGTGTGTTTGACATAGCCCCCCAGATAGCAGAGCAGTGGTAGGATTAAGCAAAGTGAAGGAAGGGGTGGATAGATGGACGAATGAACTAGAGACTGCCTCGATCCCTCCACTTCTCCGGCTCTTTTTTTTTTTTTGTCCCTTTTTTTTTCTATTCCCTTCTTCTTGGGAGAATGTATCCCCCCTTCCCATTGTCACCCATTGGAGTGTACGGAGGCGTGAGGGAGCTCCGGCCACTGTGTGCTTGTGTGGCACAATGGCCTCGCCTAAGTGCTGTCCTATAAAATGCCTCAGTGCTCTCTAAAAGCAAGTCCTGGATTCCCTCCCTGCCTTGAAAATAGATGAAGTGCTGTGCGTGCATGTGGCTGTGTGTTGTGTGACATCTGTCATTGAGTTGGCATTTTCAGTAAGGAAACCAGTGCCTTGGAGCAGCGAGTACGTTCAGCCATAAAAACACCATTCTGCTTGACCGCAAGGTTGCCGGCACAGCTGTAAACCTGCACGCGGTGAGTGAGTGTGTGCATGAGTGTGTCTCTTGTTTCCCTGCACATGTGTCCAGATCAAGGACGTAAAGTAGAGAGGCCAGGGACTGACCTCAGGGCTGCAGCCTGGCTCGGTAAAACAACAAGAATATTGCTATTGGTTGGCCCAGGCGACGTCACCACCAGATAGGGCAGGTGGCCACACAATCAAGCTCAATGCAAAATTGTTTACAGTACTAAGTTATCTGTCATTCATTTAGCGATCATTTAGTCAAACTGGGTGTCAGTTTACAAGAAAGTGGTCAATGTGTTGTGTGTTTTTTGTCTTCTGTTTTAAGGTAGGATATCACAATTGTTAAAATCACACATTAAAGCAGGAAACTGTGGTGACTTTAATACTTTTTAAATTGCTGCTGAATCCAACCCAAATTACACGTGTACACTGCTGAACTCTAGAATGTGAGAAATACTGATGAATTTGTCTTCTGTACTTCAATAAAAATCCTAAAATGTCCATTGCCACTGGCAGCTCTGTGTGCAAAGTGATGCACTGTTAAAGCTGAACAGTGGCTCACGTCATTTGGCAATGTCAATGTAAAGGTTTAATCAGGTAAAAAGATAGATAGTGAAACACAATTCTAGTTGAGGACATGTGTTTATTCCTGTTTATAGCAGAGGTTACACTATAAAAACAGGAAACATAATAAGTCCCAGAGGCCATGGGGCCCCAGTGACGGGTAGCTGTAGCTGGGTAGCAGAGGGTCAACAGACGGGTCCGGAGATGGAGCTCAGCTGGACTATAATGTGTGCCACTTACAGTCAGCGCTGCCATCGAGAGGGGGAAGGAGTGAGAGGAGAGGAGAGGAGAGGAGAGGAGGAATGAGGCTGAGTGTCTGGTGAAAGTCCAGGGCAGTGGAGGCACCACTCCAGGGGCCGCGAGGAACATCTGTGCCCCATTTAGTGATGTTTCTCCTCCTTTCAATTCCCCTCGTTTTTCTTCTCTTTCGTTTTGCAGTTAATAATCTCATTTTATCTATCTATCTATCTATACATAATTTTTCTAAGGTGCATGTCTCTTTCCCCACTGCTGGGCTAATAAATTATCACTAGGCCTTGCTCTGTGGCACAGGGGTCACAGGGGGTTAAATGGCGAGTCCAAGAGAACCGTCCAGGTGTGTGTGTGTTCAGCTGTCCAGGTGTGTGTGTGTGTGTGTGTGTGTGTGCGTGTTTGAGCAGCTCTCTGGGTTTTAGCGCCGGCTCTCCTCTCGACCCTGCGCCTCCCGTAATGCTCCGCACTCGGCTCTCATTATTCCACGTAATGACGCGCACTCACACTCCAGCACGAGCCGCTCGCCCAGCGGCCTCCCGCCTCGCCTGCTTGGACAAACACACACACACATAAAACACATGCGCGCACACACACACACAAGGCAGTGTCATGGCATTCGTATCTTTGCTCTTCCTCCCTGTCGCTCCCAAAGAATTTATTAAAGACGGCGGATAGCGGTTTGTGCGTCTGCACATACAGTATATGTACGAGAGCGAGTGTGTATCTCCAGGGTAGCAGGTGGCCGGTGGTGTAAGGCAGGAGATGGATGGAGAGAGCAGGAGAGCGGTGGAGCATGGTTGGGCCAGGCCATGGGGGACAACAGGGCTAGTCATTTATTAGAGGCCAACACACAGACACACACACGCACACACCTTGCATGGATGCAGCCAAATGCAATCGTTCCCATAAAACACACTCGTGCAAACACATTCTGTCACAAATACATATGCAAATACACCTACACAAGTTTACATGCTCCCAAAGGCTTAAACAGGACACACACACACACACTGACCTAGTAACTACCACTCTCCATTCATCTAGCTTAAGTAGAGCAACACTAGCCACAGACACAAAACTATATCGTTCAAACTTAAGCCATACTTGTGTGTGTGATGTTTAGCTCAGGGCTTGCCTTCGTTAAGTCAAGCTTCTCATTCTGTTTCGAGATGTTTATCGGTTTCTGACCCATTTTGTGTCTTTGGCCCCTCGTTCACATCCCTCCTGGTGTTAATGTTCCTACACTCTAAATCTGTGTGTGTGTGTGTGTGTCATTGATCCAGCTGGAAGCAGTGTATGAGCGTGTGTGTTAGAGAGAGAGAGAGAGAGAGAGAGAGAGAGAGAGAGAGAGAGAGAGAGAGAGAGAGAGAGAGAGAGAGAGAGAGAGAGAGAGAGAGAGAGAGAGAGAGAGAGAGAGAGAGAGAGAGAGAGAGAGAGAGAGAGAGAGAGAGAGCAGTAATATTCCAGGCCTTTCATAATGATTAAAGCCTTCATTAAATTTTCATCCCAACCTGCTGTTTGCTGCTAATGGCCTTTGTGAGCCACACAGCCAAACAATAGCTAGCCGGGCACAGAAAAAGGATTTCTATCTTACATTCAATACCGCCCCTCGTCTCCCCCCCGCTCCATTTGCCTCTGCCCCTCTACATCTTTTCTCAGCATCCCTTTTCTTCCTTTTCTCTCTTTTCTTTCTTCCTTTCTCTCTTGCTTAGCCTGGGTTTGAGTGTGTGTGTGTGTGTGTGTGTGTGTGTGTGTGTGTGCTGGGTCTAGAGGCGCTGAGGGCCTTTTGTTAGCGCGTTTCATTTAAACGTAGGGCAGATAATGCTCCGGGTAGGTTTGGATGCTGCACCACTGTGGCACTCTGCTAATGGGGTCTATGAAGACTCTCTCTCCTTCACTCTTCTCTCCTTCTCTTCCTCCTTCTGTCTTTCCTTCTCCCTCTCTCTAACCTCCCTCTCCCCCTTGTCTCTCTCTGCACTGCCTGACTCATAAAGAGCCATTATTGTTGTTTTTTTCCTGTGCAACCAGTTCATGAGGTCTAGTGAAGCAGCGAACAACCCAAAACACACCTCAATTACAGCTCAGCTCGACAAACAGCCCAGTATTTTCTTTCTTTCTCTCATTTTTTCGTAAAATGCGCCACAACAGGCATCTCTATTGACTGGAATAAAAACAACCAGACGGCGAGAGCTGACCAGCAGTCTCAGCCGCTTTGAAAAACCTTAGAGAAAAGCCTGGAAAATAAGGTTAGCACATCGCAGCTTGAAATGAAAGCCTGTTGATGTACTGTCGGAACATGGACACACGAACATCTACACTTAAAAGACAAACACACACTGAGCTGCAGCACTGTTCTTACACCTTTTGGGCACGGTGTCATTTGAGGCTGCATACACTTCAGACATGTTTGAATAGAAATCTTAGAGCACAGCATTTGTGGATTCAGAAGCTAAAGGGAGTATATGGAAGCGTATTAGAAGATCTAGTGGTTGTTATGGCATGCATCTGCTTTAGAGGTCTTCCAAGGTCTACTTGGTTCTCAGGAACCAAACCTGACGCGGGACCCGAGTTGGACCTGGTCCCGGGTCTGGTCCTGGTCTCATTTTACCGCCACAGGTCTTGGGTCTGTGTGTCAAAATGTCTAATACCCGAGTGGATCCAAATGGATTTGAGTGAACTTAGTATCAGCTCTGATTAAGTGTGTTATAAGAGTAGCGTAGATCCTTTAGAGTAATGTTAGCAGTAAAAAAACAGTTTGTCCCAAGCTGAGGTCCCGTTTTGCTCGACACCTGCTGAGTAAGGTGAAGGGGGTTAACCCCAGAGTCAGCAGCAACAGAAAACAAACCACCTGTTGGTAATCTCCTTATCACATCATCACTATCACATGCATTTCATAGTGACTTAAGCCCCCACTTATCTGCCCACTGGAAATTAGTTGTCCATGAGTTGGCCATGGGCTAATTTTATCTTCTGCCTCCAACTGTTAGCCCAAGGCTAAACTTGAGAATGAAATGTGGGGGTTAATCGAGCTAAGCTATGTAGCCCTGGGCAAAAATCTGGTTTAGTCTCTTCAACAGTGTGTGAAATCTTTATCTGAGGGCTGAGAGCAGCATTATCCCAAAGATCACAAAGGTAGTTATTTAGTAGGTATTTAAAGGGGCTATATGTAGTTTTTGGTTATTGGTTAAACAACAGTAAGTCTAAGAGAACGTTACTAAGCAAGCAACGGCAGAGTCATTCTAACGCAGCTGTGTGCCGCTGCCTCGCATTACTATAGGCTAGTGTAAACAAACCGTTCCCCTTACATTTAGGACATTTAGCAGACGTTTCTGTCCAAAGCGACTTACAATAGGTACAATTGTCAGAAGAAAGTGAAAAAGCACTCGGGGGGAGTAAAAATGTCAATAGAACAAGTTTCAAGCCCTCATAATTGCTAGGTTAGCCATTGCTGGTAGACAGTTCCACATTTGTTTTGTACCATTACATAATTTCTTGCAGGCTAGAATCAACACTTAGCCGGTGAAGTAATGTGGCAAGCCATGACGTTACAAAGATAGTCATTTGCAAGCTGTCAAGCTAACGCTATCTAACTTGAGCATATGAAGCATAACGGAGCAGGAGAACAACAGTGCGGTCTAACTGTTATACTCAGGTGGCAACAACGTCATTTAGAATATTCAGTCTAGCTCACTAAACGTTTTCGTTATCGTAAAAATAAATGATGCTATGTTGACATTGCTGAGCCTCTCTGACGAACGATACACAAATAGTTATTGAAACACCGGCGTGCTAGCTAACGCGGACGTATCATGAGTATGGATTAGCTAAACGTCGAGCTGATAAAAATATAACTGTAACGTTGCAGTGGGAGTTTACCTGCACGTTGTGTGATGCCATCTCCTGTGTGTCGCGTCTGTGTTTTGGGCGATATCCGGAGTGCTCGAGTTCGAGCATGCGCAGGAGCCCACGCCTGGGAAGGTAGTGGCTGCAATCTGAAACCTCCTCTCTAGATGCCACTGAAAACTACACATGGCCCCTTTAACCCTCACTGATTTTTGAGCAGAAACTAATCTAAATGTCAGTGTCCCTCCCTTGAAGTACAAGCCTGGAAACATTTGGAGAGTTGTTAAGATTTTAAAGTGTGTTTGCGGGCTTTTCACACACTCCAGCATACACTACACACACAAGAACACGTGCACGCACGCACACAGCTTATTAGTCAGGTTGTGATAAATATGCAAAGCATGGTGGACAATAGGCCCAAACAGCTGATGCTGTCTGTCTGTGTGCTGGAAAAACAAAGGCTCCCCTCTCATCTGAATGTGTATGGGTTCATAACAGAGGGAGAGAGCGAAGAGAGTGATAGAGCCGCAGAGAAAACAAGACAGAAAGAGGGAAGAAGAGAGAAAGGACAACAGAGTGTGATAAAAGAGCGGCGCGGAGCCAGAGCGATGGCGGAGAGTTGCGGATCACACATCTGGCCGCACAAGTGTCCCCTTTCATCACTGACCTTCTGGCTCGTTCTTGATCAGCTCCTCCATCTTGCGTTGTTTCAGTGTGTCCACCACGTCCGCCAGACTGCCCTTGCGTCTCTCGGGGGTCCCCAGGGTACCCGTGGCCGAGCCCCCGTCGCTGCAGGGCCGCCCCCCGCCTCCACCCTCCTCTTTGCCCGGTGAGGTAGCAATGTGCTGGGGGTAAGGACTCAGAGAGCTCCCCTTAGTGCCGTCCTGCTCCTGGTGGGAAGGAGGAGAGGAGAGGAGAGGAAGAGATGAATCATTGGATTCAAAAATGACTAAACTTCAAGACATAAATAAACAAACTGTGGAAGAAAAACAGGAGGAGGAGGTGGGGAAGGAGCTGGCATACACCCACTCATTATCTCCATCCTTCCCTCCATCTCTTGCTCCCTTTATTCTCTTCTCATAGCTCAATGCAACCAACTGTCATCCCTGGCCAGTTATCTCAAGTTAGCGCATACTTCTCCTCTCCCCCTCACATCCTCTGGAATCTGCATTTGACTGACTTGGAGGTACTTGACAGAACAAGCACATGAAACAGCAGCAAAAGACTCCGCACCCTCTTAGAGTCACGCTAACTCTTCATTACAAAGCCTTCAGCGGCTCGGCTTTGAGGGACGTCCAACGCTACTGTACCAAAGCCCAAGTTTCAGTGCTCGCGCTACTTTTGTCCTAAGATTCATGACAGTTAATGCTGAGGATGCAACTTCGTCAAACATGAAAAATCACAAAAAAATAGATCCCATTTCAAATAACAAAGCTTTGGAACGGTGTCAAATTCATGAAAGGTCTGACAAAACAACAATCAGCATTACAGCTAAAACATATAATATATACAGCTCACAGTAAAGCTCTGCGCCTTTTGCCAAGCTGTCATGATGAATAATCATCCTACTGTCTTGCGTCTAAGGTTTCCACACGTTTCTTTAACACGTTAAGTTTAATGACCTCTCTGGAAATCATAATCCTCTCATAAAAACAAACACAAAATTGATTCCTAAATTCCTACTTCTTGTGGTGTTTTTGGTCGATTAAAGTCCCCCTCCGCTCCAAAACGTGATTTTCTTATTGTTCTCTTGGATGCTTCACTGTGCAGAGTGATATACGTGCAGTGTTTGACACCAGACGGCTGTTTTCACATTCAATTGCCGAAGTGGGAAAGTTTCTCTGTGCTGTAAAGTTAAGGCGTGCTGGTACAAGCATGACTTAGTACCATCACTGACAACTGACTTTTTCAGCAAGGATACATCCTCTGTCTAGTCGTTTGAACTTTTGAAAAGACTCATACAATTATTGTAATGTCATTTTAAGAATGTCTAAGTAGTTAAACTGCTTTGATATCACTTTCAGAAACATGATTATTCAAATGTCTTGAAGTTATTATTATCTTTTAAATGATAGGTTTGATAAAGTTGGATGAATAAACTGTAAGACAAAAGCTCACGACAGCAGCTGATTGGTAAGCAACTTCTAGCATCTTAATCTTTGACCTAATAAAACCTGTGTTTGTTTGGCCAGCCCGAGTGATAGACTTAATGCCGGCTAAGCCCAATTAACAGTGACACTGAGAAGGAAGGACGGCGTCAGCATCATATGAGAACACGCACTATCTCCTTGTCACACACACATAAATAGAGGAGTGTGCGTACATCACACATGCTCATAATGCATCGTCAGCCACGCAGCAACATACAGTATCCTCCCACGTGCACGTACAGGTGTGTTAAGGTGTGTGTTGTGCTCTTTAATTACAGAAACAAGTGAGTCAGTCCAGTCAATCAGCCAGCTAGTCTGTCAGCTCAGCTCTTTGTAGACAGGAGGGTCAATAGTCCACAGGGTTAATCTTTGGCTAATCTCACTACAATATGGAGCACGCCACCTGGGACAGCGACACACAAATACAGTACCTCTGTTTGTCTGTGTGTGGGTGTTCATATGTGGGAGACACACAGACAGAGAGAGAGAGAGACAGTCTTACACTCCAGCTGTATTAATGACATTATAGTATATTAAGAGCGGAGATAGTTTTCTAATCATTAACTCACAGGCTGCTGGTGGAAGTGGAACTTCATACTGAGATCACAGTCCACAATGAAGTCATCTAGACCACAGATGACCCCATATTATATTCTTTTCTATCCTATAGGCAAAGCATTTCAAGATAAAAGTCTCAAATCCTTCCTCTGTTCTATGGAGAGAATAAAGCCAGGCAGAAGCTTTCAATATTGACGATGCCTTCATTGTCAGTGGCCAAACACTGTATGAGAGGTACAGCAGACCATTCTCACGTGGCGTTTTCTACACTTCACTGACTCTCTTTGGCTTTGTGTGTTTCCACAGACTGAATAAGTCAGCATGCTCAATAATTCACTAATTCTCTCCTCGGCGTTCTTGCACACGCATTGTAACGGAGGGACAGAGTGTGACAGCGATGATATGGCTGTAACAGTCGCATATATACGATGGGGTGATGAGGCTACACTCAATCTCTGTTGAGGCATGCTGGCTGCGGGCACTGCTGTGCTGGGAAAGTGTCTTGTGATCTTAAAGCGCTGAAAGACTTTACTCTTCTCCTCTCACCACCTGACCAAGTGATGGCTCGACCTGCTCCTGTCTTTCTTTGTTGCTTCATTTCTTCCGTCATCGTCTCCTGTTCTTCAGATTAGGGAAATTCAGACTTCAAATGAGCGGCTTTGTGATTACGAGTTGCATCAGCGCCGGCACGACATGCAAATGTAACGAGACAGAGGGAGAGAAGGAGTGTAAGTGGGTAGAAGTCAAAGAAAGACAGAAAGAGCGAGAGCGAAAGAGGCGATGTTATTAGAGGAAATGAGAGAGAGAGTTAACAGAGAGACGCACGGAGAAAGGGAGAGAGGGAGAGGAAAGCAGGCATCTTGAAGGCAGCGGTCACACCTGTCACATCCCATTTATCTAATCCAGCGCCTACTTAAAACAGCCGCACTCTTTCTTTCGAGAAAGATGTCGCGCAAAAACAAAACAAACAGAGCGAGAATACGGGAAGGAGTTGGAGGGAGAGGGGGGGGGGTGGAGTTTGGGGGGGGTTAGGGGTTGTCGGATCTCTTTGCTCTGTCGAAAAATCTGCCAGGGAGATGTCATCTCACTACGTCCAACAATGAAGGTCATTTCCCAATCAAAGGGAATTAGCAGGGAGCCGTGGCTTCTTCAAAGATCTGGTAAATTAGGGCCCATGACATTATTTATGTGTGGACTCAGACAGGCAGCCTTATCCCGAAGGCAACTTAAATGGCTTATGATTTTTTCCCCCCCATCAACCTGCCAGCATATAATCTGTGTGCCCTGCTGACATTTTTTACCCCGGCGTTTTGCAAAGTCAGAGACAGAGGGATCAAAAAGGCAAGACACAGCGACGAGACAGATTCTCTAGTGCAAACGGGTGTCACTCAGCCGATGTGCGTGCGCGCGCTGCGACATGTTCCTGCAATAGCGCGGGTTGCAAAACTTTTTCTCATCAACATGCATTTATTCATAAGTACAAACAGAAATTCTGGATACTGTAAACGTTCATGCCCTCCTCTCAGTGCATGTGAGTGAGCAGGTTTTTGCCATTTCTGTGCGTATATGTGTGACACTGTGAGTGCACATAGCCTGTAGGTGTGTGTCTATGTGTTAATGTGTGAGCGCCTGCATATATGTATTTATATGCACTGGATGTGGAAGGCTGGCAGTGTGGGCGGTTCTGCCTTTAGTTTGCAGATGTCAATTCTCTTCCAAAATGACTGGAACAAAGTAAAAATTGCGCCTCACTCTCTTTATCCTTTTACTGCCTCTGCAATGGAACCGAATTAAACAACTTTTGTCTTCTTAAGCTCATCTGTGAGGGGAGGTTGGTTTAAAAACACGTAACTCTTGCCAGAAAAAGAGGGGGGGAAAAAATCCAAATGCTATTTTTTTCCCTACAGCCAGCACAGATGCCGCTGTTCATGTTCTTTTTTTTTGGATTTCTTCGTCTTCTTCCCTTCCTCCTTCTCTGATGCCCGACAGAAGAGACTCTCTCTCTTTCGCCCTCTCTCTCTACCATAGCCTGACATGTCTCGGGCCGTGCAAGGTGTATGTGTGAAAAACAATATTTGATGCTTGGCGCGTCGTCGTGGATCAAGGCATGGACAATGTGGCAGTAGGAAGAACTGGAAACAGCTGCTCAACTAAAATACACAACAAGAGAATGTGACTGATCACTCCTTAAGGGGGGGTAAGACTTAGCTCCACGCCAGAGCTGCCAATCTCCACGACATACACTTAACGCACCTCCGATACACTGCCAAGCACACACACACACACACACACACACATGCAGCAAATCCCTTTACATGCCATGGCTAAACACAGACACTGTCAGTTTTGACTTTGAGGTCCCTCAGGCTGGGACAAGCAAGCAAACACACACTCACTTTAATCCTCCTGTTCCAACAATACACTTGAGCTTTTCCATGGAAACCCCCAAATAAATAAAAAAATAGTACCCCTTAGATAATTATTTTAGCATATTAATATAAATGGTTATTAAAAACAAAATAAAAAAATTGCCCTTGAATTACTTGACAAATTTCAACGTCCTAATTCCAATTGTATATTTAAAATTATTGTCCAACAATTACACACTTGCCCTTTCCTTATCTAAAAACATACAGCTGTATTTTCTGTATTTTAAATAGCAGTTTGGCTAAAATGTATGCCAGTGTATTTTACCACGACCCCTTGCTGTTGACAGGCAAGCGTGTGTTGATTCATTAGTGCATCACTGGCATGAGAAATTAAGTGTGACCACTGTGTCTCAAGACTGCTCAATGACTGTGTTAAATCTGTCAAATTCACATGAACACACACACACACACACACACACACACACACACAAATGACACAAAACAGGGAAAGAGGGCTTGCGGAGGAAAAAGAATAAGAAATAATGCCCGATGAAATATCTTTATAGTTTTCTATCGTGTTAGCGTGCATCTCGCCTGTTAATGAAATAATTAGCGTTCGTCTATTAACAGATTTATGAGCGAAGATGCTTGCCTGGGCCTGATGTGAAAACAATTTTTTTCTACAAGGATTTGCAAAAAACAAACATAAAAGACTTAAAAATAAAAAAAAAAGCAAGGAAGAAGTAAAGGTATTTAAAAATCTGTACTTGCACTACAGACTTAAAGGCACCCTCTTATGATCATTCATAATTTTGGTTGATTACTAGGGAATACAGTTAAAAATCCATCCTTTAAAATCACTGCGGCTGCATCATAACTGAATTCTGTGTTGATTGGCTGACCTCACTGAACTTCCGCTAAACTCTTTCCCATCAGGCATTTGAACTGAGCTGCACTCAGCCAATCAGGGTATATCAGCACAGTGAGAACTTCACATTCAATAAAACACCCTTTTAGCTAAACTACATTCATTTGCAAACCATTATGAACAGCACTATTCTTATCTAAAACCAGGGTTTGTACGACAACAACATTTTTTAAAAAGTGAATAATCTGGCCTCTTTCAGATTTTAAAATATGTGTGAGTGCTGTTTGTTATTCTCTCTCTGTGTGTGCGTGTGTGTGTGTGTGTAGCTGTACAGCTGCAGCAGGCAGGTAAAGCGGCCGGGCCAAAGCCGAGCAGGCAGGCAATGCAGGCGGGATGAAGAGGTCAGTGTGTAGCCGAGTGCTTCTCCGCTGCCGTGTTAATTTACTATGACAAGATAAAGCTGTAATCCCCCCCCCACCCCCCCCTCACTGCCTCACTTCCAAGTCAACCAGTCGGCGATGAGCCATTTACTTCCCCCTATCACTTTATGACAATTGCCCAGAGAGAGACAGATTCCCACCCCACCCCCTTAAGAGTCCCACCAACACCCCCGCTACGTTGTAAATCTCCTTCTCCCTCTCCATTTCTCTTCACCCACTCTTCATTGACAGTCAGCGGCGAAGGGATTGGTGCTGTAACCCCCCCCCCCCAAAAAAAAAAAACCTTAATAGACATCTTAT
>CM022484.1:18767664-18872602 GCA_011952105.1 Coreoperca whiteheadi
GTTGTTGTGGGGGGGGGGGGGGGGGGGGGGGGGGGGGGGGGGCCACACAGGGGTGTGTTCCCCCCATGGTCCCAGGACTTTGACTTACAGTCAGCACCTGCCAAACATGAGTCCACCGTGGGAGGGGCCAGCAGGCTAATCAGCGGGCTAATTACAGAATTACATTTCCATTACAGCTACAAAGCACAGCTTTATTGTTTTACAGCATGCCGAGCATTTATCGCCAGTATGGGGGAAAGGTCGACGGTCGTTGTCAGAGTGCTGCTGTGACAAGGTGTGAGGGCCCACGAGAAGGTAAGACAGCGTGTTGTGCCCTGGTATACACACATATAAAGACTTTTGGTACCAATGCATTTAAAAGACTCATTTAACAGATGCCCTCGATTGTTTGGTTTTTTTATTAAAAAGTTTATCACGGTGGATAATGAATAATTTTGCTGCGTAAAGACGATTTAAAAAAAACTAAATAATGCATACCAGCAACACGTAATACCCTATGCAGTCACATAATCACACTTATTTACTGAACATGCATTTTAAATCACACCACATGTATAGAATGTGGAATGAGTCACATGCAGGAAAAATGCACACATAGCTGTGTACTTACACAAAGCACGCGCTTCAACTAACAGAAGTTTACAAGAAGCCCGTATACTGCGAGGCCTCCACTAATATTTAACATCACACAGAAGATGCAATTCAACTGTACAAATACGCGCACACACACACAAATGCACTTACATATACAGAGCCATACATACAGCACCACCACACAATGTCACACTTCATCCCAAAGAAAATGACTCACTGCAATAGCTCACAATTTGCAGTCACGCAACCGTGCATCAAATGGGCTCAAGGCGACGGCTGGTGGCGCGCACATAGAAGCAAAAACACGTGTGCACCAAAACAGTAGCCTTGAACCTTCACTTTTCCCCCCCATTTTTGAATTTAAAAAAAAACAAAAAAAAACAACCCTCCAGCTCCCAGCAGCAAACTGCTTTTCACTTGCAGAGAAAGTCATTTTCTGCCTCCTTAGAAATCTCACTCTTTTCATATCTATCGTGAATCACCAAACAAATATCCATATATTTCGTTTCCTCATTGTTGAGATTTGTGCAGTTTTTTGTGTTGGGGTTTAAAAGGTGACACTTAGTCACCATTAGAGGAGCAAACAACATACCAAAGTCAAAGAGGAGTTTGAGATCCAGACTGTATAAGCATTCATGTTGTTTTTCAAAATGTTTACTTGTCTAGAAATTATTGGAAATTCCATAAAAGCTACACAATTCTAATTATTTTGAACATGCTTCATTCCTGAAAGTACATTATATACCCATTTCAAAAGATAACAAATAAACAAGGTCATTGAATTTAATTTCTAGCTGAATACATCCACAAAAATAAAACATTCTTTTAGCAAAGGTTGTAATTTACTGTCACACAGGTGCTATCTACATTTCCAACTAATTTCAAAAGCCTGTATTAAAAAACAAAGGGCAGAAGGACAGGTAATGTAACACCTAGACTTTGCCATGCCTGTTTGCAGTGTACCCGTCGATGTACGAACAACTACCACCGAATAACTCAAGCAAGTTCTGAGTTTTGAGAAGTGTCGTTCTTGTCTATGATTTCTAAGCAGATTTGTGGACATTTACTCTTGCTGGACATCCGAGATAATGGTATTCTCAGAAAGTGCAAGTCACGGCGAATCTAAAAATATGCGTATCATGTCAGCTTGACGAGATTTGACTGAGAAAGAGAAAGCGCTTTTTAATGCAGATTGTGGCAATGGGTTAAGAAGGACTAATGGGAAGAGAAACATTTTACTTAGAGATTGTGTCTATCATTTTTAGCTATGGTCTTTTTTTTTTATTGAAAACAATATTGAAACTTTTAAATTTTAAAGTTAAATTGGACAAAAGCAATGGGACTACTGTCGTGGATTGAGAACAAACCTGAAGCCGTAACACAATACTGTGGATCATACCAGTTGGAAGCATCTTCAAAACCTTGCACCTGTTTCCTAGAGTGACCCTGAGTCAGCGCTTAAGGCCGCAGTCACCCACAGGTGGGCGCTTTCAGCCGGAGAAACACTAAGCGAGATCGGATGCAAAAAAGCAGTAGCTGTCCTTACCGTGTTGGGGGGGCTGTCCAAGTTGCGGTTGGGGGGCGAGCGAGGGGACACCTTGCTGCAGTAGGAGGCCAGGGGGAGGTGGATGACACCGCCCAGTCCCTCGCTCTCGTCATCCTCCATTCGCTGTCTGCTGGTTGCCATGGTTACCTCTCCATCTGTCCCCCCATATGGAGAGGCTGGTCGCTTGGAAGACATCCTGGAAAAAAGAAAGAAGGGAGAAGGGAGATAGAAAGACAGGAGGAAGAGTGAGCAATATTCAAAGGATGATATAATATGTTGATGACTGGCGTTATATGATGGTGGCAACAGAAAGGGTGGAGGATCCTGTGGACAAAACTAGTTCCTGTAAACTCCCGGATAGTCAGATGCAACTTTTTAATTTTTACCAACTTTGCTATGTGTTTCTTCTAAAAAACCCCTCAAAACAAATAAAAAGCTTGCATGAGGACATCTTTAAGTCCTTCCAGCAGGTATTCACCAAATCCCATTCAGCTCATCAACCTGCAATTCTCTTTTTTTTTTCCTCCGTCACACATTCAGCCCGTTCAGGCGACAGAGCTCTCGCAGTGCAATGCCGCACAATATCCCCTTCACTCCATCTCCTTGGCAGACCTTCAAACACACTCTCAGGACTTACAGTATGTTTACCATGGGGGCCATTCAACGTTCACATTACCAAAAGACAGGGCCATTACCGCAAATGGAGCCCGCTTGCACTGGCATTGTGGAGGAAATGACCATGTCTTGACAATGGGCTTTCAGAGAGAGACACCGAGTGGGAAAAACGAGAGACAGAGAGTGAGAGCAGTATGCACAGTGGCAATAATATGTGTTTATGAAAACCTGTGGACAATAGAGGAACTGGAGGGAAATAGCTAGCAACATGAGGGCCCCGCTGTTTGCATTTGTTACTGTGGCTTTGTTCCCTTGAAAAGAAGGAAAGGATATAAAGCCACATCTATTAGGTGAACTCTGTCTCTTACAAGGTAAATTTGCCTCCCTGTACTTCAGCTGAATAGGGATGCAGTGACTATGCAGCAATAATAGAATTGAATGTGGTTCTCAGCATCGCCTGAGTGCTTTCAGATGCACTTGTCAGCCTTGAAGCCACTGCGACTATGACCCCGGGTAATAGGCTGCTAACGCTCAGTCGCACAGAGGCAACGCATGACAGGGATGGAGGGACTGTGAAAACAAGGGAGGGGTGTGTGTGATGGTAAGCGGTGAGAAACAAGAAATAAGCAACAGGCGTCTGACTTTCGAGGTCCGCTGATTCTTTCTTTCCCTTTTCCCTCAACAAGCTTTTACTTTTCTGCTTTCCTTTCTTTTCGTTCTCTTTCGCCCTCCGTCGATACCTCGTCTGTTTCTGATTGGCTATGTCTTCCTCTCCAGCCTCCCTCTCCTAAATTCTTCCGCTCTCTCTCGCTGCTTGTCTCCGGTAAACTGATTACACTCTTGACTCTATTGGATTTCCTCTGGACTATACATCTGGCATTGTTCCTAGGAGCAGCCCTGCCACTAATTCATTGCTTATTTACCTTATGACAGTGGAAAGGAAAACAATATTGAGCGCTGCTCACTGGAGGGGATGTGGCAAGCGCCACACTAAGAAGCACAACATGCGGCGTTACCACATCACAGGGAAGGTTACGGTGAAAATAAAATAAACTCCACTCCAGTAATACCATAAAAAACTCTCCACCATAGTGACGTAATTTAATTAACTATAATTGTTTTTGGAAGATTTTGCCTGCAAGATTCATACACACATAGATAATCTAATAATTGAAAACAATTTACAAATTGGTGTTATCATTTGAATATTGCTGAGAACCTTTTTATCTCCAAAGTTTTCAGGAACACAGAAAAGCAGCTTTGTTTTCTTTGCATGCGTTTTTGAGTTTCAATGGGCTCCGCAGGGCTTTTAAAGGTCGTACAATTTCATCCACTTATGAGGGACCCATGTAATACTTCATTTGAAGTTAAATCAGAAAATTGCTACTTTACCACTACAGAAACACACAGCTTTGGCTATTAAATCAAGTTGTGCAAAACTTCAATCTCACCGACTTTAATGGCTTTTGTTGTACACTTTCATGAAGGTTAGATTCACTTAATCACATTCCGTCGGTTACAATAAGGCTGAAGAGGTTAGAGTCAGTGGTGTTTTCATTTAGGACAATGTGTACAGAAGACGCATGCGCACACACACACACAGAGAGTTCTAGAAGTCAATGGGAATTTGTATCTGCAGCTGGTTTCTTGATCTGTGTCTCCTGGACACTATCTTTGTGGGCTTACTCAGCAAAAACTGAGGCCATAAATGACCAGTAAAGACTTTGTATTTGTTTTCGATGACAAAAGACCTGAGGCATTAAACTGCACACTGCTATCATTAAACCCAATTGATATCAAAACTGAATTTTACTTGTGATAAAGTTTATGATACTTATGACTTATGACTGTGTGTGTGTTCTTTTGCACACCATCCATTGCGAACGGCAGGCTCAGCTGTACAAACTACAGGGCTTTGAGCCACACGGCACGCACGCACACACACACATATATATGTGCGTATACATAGAACAGAGGCCCTAACACTGCAGCTCTGTCTTCAACACTGCCTGTTTACTTTCCCTCTTTTCACTCTCCCACACTGAGGCCTTTTGTTTCAGACACACACACACACCTCCCCTTGTGTTCTGTGCACACCTCTGCCTAGCCATAACCCAATACACAGACCTGGGGTCAGCTATGAATCAGCTACAGCATGAGATGATTTTGTATTTATTTATTATTTGTACAATTTTACTATCCATGATTTAACCACAGTAGCCACACTGACATATCTAGATGGAGAGGCCGTCCATGGACGAGAACAGTTGCACTTTAAGACAGGAAACAACACAGATATCCAAAAACTCTGCGGGCCAAAGAGAGCACTTCTTCTAAAGAACATAACTCAGTGGCAAACATTTCATCATACTTTTTGTTGCTGTTTCTTCTTCTTCTTCTCCCTCCACTCCTCTTCAGACCCGTCCACCCCCTCCCCGCCTCTGCTACTACTTCCTCAGAGGTGGGTGTCTATGAATGGGGAGGCCATTCGCAGCTCCTCTCCGGCTACGAAATCCCTCCCTCCCTCCCGTTCGCCTTTGAAGTCGCATTACTATACAATTGGGCACGGCGGGTGTGCAGGTTATGCCGGCTACTTCATTTAAAGTTTGGCAGGGCTGTCACACCGGCGGAGACCTGGGGGAGACCTGGTGGAAGCCGCCTTGAAAGCGCAGAGCGATGAGAGGATTAAAAAAAAAAAACAAGGTTGTATTAAGTCGACAAATTGGCAGCGTCGTCCGGGTCATAATTAGAGAATATTAGCATAATTTTGCCCCGTCCAACAATGGCAAAAATCTTACACCTCACGTCAAACCCAGCCATTAACGCACCAAATACGTACACACACGCTGCTAGCCTTTTCCACGAAGCAGCACGGTAAAAATATTTCAAATGACATAACACCAGTGCAACAATATTGCAATATATTTTTTGATTTACAAATCAAAGTAATAGGTAAACTCAAATCTGCTGTTTGTCTCTTCTAACCCCCCAGCCTCTCATTTCTCTTGCAGGAACCACACACACACACACGGTGAGAACGCTAAGCTGAGATTAGAGCGCCACTTCCTCTTGGCTTTTTGATGATTAGCGGCTCCTCAGTTAAGTCCCTCTCATATCACATATGTCCACTGCTGCTAAGTCACTAATCGGACAGCGACGTGCGTCCATTAACGGGCCGAATAATCGCCATCAACGGTGGTTAACCGTCTCCTGGCCTTTGCTTACTGTAATCAGCGCGTCAGTTTCATGTTGGCACGTCAGCAGCGGCAAGTTAAATACAGGCAGCAGGTTTATGAACACGCAAGAGAGGCTGCTCACACATACAGAAAACACACACACACACACACACATATATATATATAGAAATCAAATGAATTCAGCAAAATGGGGGCAAAGATTTGTTTCAGCTTCACTGAAGAGTGAGGGAAAGGCAAAGCAGCCATCATAGAAATGTCACAGGCTATCACACACACGCTTACGCTTACACACACACACACACGGCTCTCTCGCTCTGTGTGTCTGGCTGCTAACATTATCATGGTGCTAACTGCTCTTGTTAACTCCTCTACTCAGAACAAGCTTTCAGGGAGCGTGGGAGCCTCCTCTGGAGAATTCCACAGTAAAGTGTGTGTGCTTCTGCGTATGCATGCATGCATGCGTGTGTGTGTGTGTGTGTCGTGTGCGTGTGTGTGCTCAGCCTCTCTTTAAATTACAACCCATTATTTCAACCATTACACAAACACACGGAGCACAGTCAGTCGAATCCATCGTCTACAGTGAAAATAAGCGCGCCGGCTAATTCCAAAGTGCTGTCAAGAGTCAAAGTGACATTTGTGGGTTTTTTCTCCGCCACCTTGTGACTGCTAAGAACTGCCTGCCTGTCACTCAGGTGCGGGTCTATTTGCGTGGAAATGCGAGCTATCTTTGAAATTGTTCTCTGAGGGAATGGAAGGGCATATCAAAATAGTTGAGCGGAATGTGCCTTTTAGATAAGGCGCTCAGGGCGTTTTGCCTCCGAGGAGCCGACCGCAACATTTACATCCATATGACACCTCAGGCGGGAATTTAAACAAATGTTTCCCCCTGCGTCGCGCTATCACTTGCTTTATTGCCATGATCGCTTTTTCTTCCCTCTCTTTTTCTCTCTCGCTGCATTTCCTATTCCTTGTCGCAGCTTTCAAAACGATTGCTCCGTCTCTATCTCTCTGTCACACACTCTTGAACTTATTTTAACATCGTCTGTCCTCCTGCTCTTTCCCTTTCTCTGTCTTCCTGCCTCGCTCTCCCCCAGCCTTCTCTTACTTACTGTTCCCTCTTTACACAATCAGCTGTTTGTAAGAATGTCCCTCCATCCCTCCCCCTCACTGCCTCCCTCCTTCTCTCCCTCCTTCTCTGTGCAGACTCTTAAGGATATTGCCTAATATCTATTTATAGGATGTCCTTTTGAACAGTGGGAAGAGTGGGGCAGCAACAGAGAGGAAAGGCTGAGATGGAGGGATAAGGATTAAAGGAGGGAGGACCTGAAGGAGGGAGTCAATGATATTCCTTTTTCCCTTGGTGTGACTCTTGTTAGGTTTGAATATTCTGGACAAGCATTATTTAGTTTTTTGGACTTTAAGAGCAGTTGTAAAGAACCTCTAAGCATAAAGTTTACAATTTTTACATTCCTCTCCAACATTTTGATATAGAAATTGGCGAGGAAAAAAACCCCAAAACAAATGTCCAGACTCCATAGGCAAAATGCCAATTTAAAACCTATTCCCAAAGATGTTTCGACATGAAGTTTAACTGCACCGTAACCTTGTAATGTAATTTTCTAAACCATTTTCTGCTTGTTAGTATTGATGTAAAATGCCTGCTGGATTTTCCTTGATGACTTTCTTTACTGAAGTAAACACTGTGTAACAGGGAGAAAATGTGAACACAGCTCCAGCCTGTAAATGCTCATACTCATATACACACAGACACACCCTTACACACACACACACACACACACACACACAGACACACACACACACACAGGCGCAGACACACACTCAGCTGCACACACACAAAGCATCCTCTGTGAGGTGCCCTAAATCGGCGGCCGACAGCCCAAACCGTGTTTCCTGTCCAGCTTGACCACAAAAGGCAATAACACACAACCTAATGTCACCGCTGTTAATCACACACACACACACACAGAAGAGACATAGAGTCATGTGTGTTTATGTATGTGAGTGTGTGTGTGTGTCTGTGTAGAGTGAGCAAAGGGGTGGGCGCAAAAGACGTGGGCTTACTCATGTGGCCTCTGGGACTACCTCTCTCTCTCTTTTCTGTCTGTCTGTCTTGCCTCTCTTGTCCATTCATCCACCCAAAGCTTTAGTCACCAGCGAGGCATCGCTCCACATACTTTCCTTGTCATGTTTTCAGCTCTTTTCCCCCTGTTTAAAACCTTATTTATGTCTTTACACTGAGTCACCAGACGACGTGATCGTCACTGACATTTTAGCACGGAAGACAGGATGGAGAAAAGATGAAGAGCAGAGGGGGAATATGAAGGGAAGAAAGTTTGTTCTGCTTGTCTATCTATCTATCCATCCATCCATCCCTCTATCAACTTTAGGTGGGTTTGTCGTCATCAGTTGAAGGCCAAGTGAAGACAGCCCGTGGGAAAATCTTGAGTTTTGCTATAGAAAAAGTAAGAAGAGAGGCAGTAAGAGAGCATTGGGTGAGAATGGGGGGGGGGTTGAAAAGGGACAGACGGAGAGAGGAAAAGTGCATCCGGTGGACGGCAGCTCCGCTCCCCTGGTGTTTTGCGAGGGGGAGACGCCGCATAATGTTTATTGAGCGAGGGACAGTGTTTTTCCATTGTTGTGCCAGGCCACTATTTGTGCTGCATTTGTTAAGCAATCCATAAAGGAGTCACAACATTTGTCTCACTGTCAGCAACTTGGCCTGCCCCTATAAACCAGACACACACTCACACACACACACACACGAGCTCATTTTCTCACATAAATGACAACACACAAATACTCTCACACACACACTCCCAGCTGGCCCCTTTCTGTCGTCCCGCACTTTGAAACTCTCCCACCTCGGCCCAAATGGTCTCCTCCTTTTTCTTCTGACCTCCCCTATCCGTCCGCCCCTCGCTCTCTCTCCCCCTCTCTATCCCTCCCTCACTACCTGGAAGGACAGAGGTTTCATTGTGGTGCTCTGGGAGGGAGCTCCAAGCCTCTAACACTGTCTCCTATTGTAGATTGGAAGGATGGTTAACAGTGTGTGTGTGAGAGTGTGTGTGTGTGTGTGTGAGAGAGAGAGAGATAGATAGACCGATAGATAGATAGATAGAAAGAGAGAGAGGGACAGAGAGGGAGAGAGAGAGAGCGAGAGAGAGAGCAACGTAGTGCGATTAGTGTAAAACAAGGTGCCTTGATTGATGGATGGATGAAGAAATAGAAGAAGTAGAAGAGATGGAGAGAGAAAGAGGGGCGTGAAGTGCGAAGAGGGAAATCCTGGATAAACAGACCGTGCACAGAATTTTCCTGCTCTGTTGACCATGCAATACCTCCACGTGACTTTTGACCCCTTCCCTGTGACCTCATGTCATATGACCAGACTCTAGTTAGCCTGGAAGGACACCTTCGTCTGTCTCCGTCTGTGTTTCACACACTCGCTCTCTTTCGCTGTCACTTTTAACACTCCAGCGCTCTTTCCTGCTTCATCCCAGAATCCCCCCCCCCTTCTCCCCCATCCATAAACAACAACAAGAACAAATGCAGCCTAATAGTCTCCCTCCCTTTCTTCTATTGGCTATCAGAGAGGGTCAGCTGATTGTACCGGGGTGGGAGGTCGTGGTGGGAGAGAGTTGGTGGGGTGAGGGGGGTTGGGGTGGGAGAGTGCAGAGAGAGGGGAGGAAGTGGAGTGTGTGTGTGTGTGGCAGGGGAGTGGGGGGCTTTAGCATTCTCCTCTGGTATTTTTCTGTCTGTCGTTCTTTCTTTCCTTTTCTTTATTTTTGCCCCCCTCTTGGTCCGTGGATGGAGACACGGTTATCAAGGCTCTCTGGGGACAGACAATATGGCCCAGACAATGGCCTCCAGTCCGAGGTGGTGGTGGGAGGGAGAGGGGGAGAGAGAGAGAGAGAGAGAGAGAGAGAGAGAGAGAGAGAGAGGGAGAGAGAGAGAGAGAGAGAGAGAGAAGGAGGGAGGCTGGGACAGGGCCACAGGGGAAGAGAGGGGCAGAATGGCGCATTAGTTTGCAGAGCACGGACACTCTACTCAATTACTCTACTCGCTCTCTCTTCTCTCTCTCCTTCACAGACACACACATTCTCTCTCCCCTCAAACACACACACCACTTTAATCTCGCCCTTTTAAATGAAGTACAGAGACACTTACACTGGAAGCGGCACTGTTCACTTCATCTGGAAACAAGGTTTTTATCATCAGCAGCAAGAATTTCGCTCTTAAAAACTGTCCATATCTCTATGACCACAAAGTAAAAGTCAGCAATCAGTCAAATAAATACAAATACACAGTGGTGGTAGACTTATTCAGATTTAGTTATAGCAGCAAAACCACACCATAGAAATACTCCATTACAAGTTAAACTCCTGTGTTCAAAATTTAGAAAAAGATCGGCACAATATACTAAAAGTTTTAAAAGTAAAAGCAGAATTATATTTTTCAGAATGCTATTATCATTATATATATTATAATACTTACTGTCGTAGGTGATCAATGTGGAGCCAATTTCAACTACTTTATATACTGAATGGTAGTTTGATCTTTAATGATGTTAGTATTTTAGAGGTGACAGTTTGTATGTTAAATCTGCCAAGCAACTGCTGTAGTAATTCTAGCTGTCAAATAAATAAACAAGCACAATGTTTTCCTCTGAAATGTAGTTGAGTAGATAGGTAGTAAGTGCAGCACCTGAAAATCATGCTAAAGTACGGTACCTGACTAAATGAACCTATTTACTTTGCACCGCAGAAAATAAATCATATTTTCTAATATTAATAAAAAAAAAACTGTTGGTCTCAATGGAATTAGGTAAAATCCTTCAGGCTGCTGATACCGTCCTTGTTGCGGAGTGCGACGCAAGTGATGTCAGATTGTATCTGAGTGTGTCCTGCTTAAACCGTTCAAAGTGTTGACACATCCACTGTTGACTGCCCCCCCCCCTCCCCCTCGGAACACACTGACACACACACACAAACACCCCAATAAACGGAGGGGACAAATGGAAGGGTGTGGAAATCCACCACTGCCTTCCTCTCCGCCCTCCTCCTTCCTCACCACCTCACCCCCCCCCACCTCCCCCCCTAATCTCTGGCACTCTCACTTTTCAGTGACCCCTGCTTCTTCTTCGCCATCTACTCCTTATTCTGTCCATCTGCGAGGAATGTGTCAGTTTGACCGCATCATTTCTTTCCCTTCATCTCTTTAGCCACCGTGCCACACTAGCGCCTTCAAACGTCTCTTCCCTCCGTCTTTTCCTCCGTGTTTTGGCTGCTTTGGCTTCCTCCGTTTCTCCCTATGTGTATATTTCTGTTCTGTTTGTGCGAACAGATGAGGCCGTGTTAGCGGCCTCATCTATTTTCGGCTTCAACTGGAAATTTTGATCCACAGCCGAGCGCTCAGAGAACCAGATAAATATTTCAAATCATAAAAAGCACAATTAGAAGATACAATTAGAAGAGAAAATAATATAAATCAACAATTATTCGAGCTTTGTCTAAGCATGAAGTGCATTTTTAACAGCTAAACAAGAAGAGACCAAAACCGTATCACGAGACTTTTGTCGGCTTAAATTAAATGAGACTAAAATTGCATGTTTTTAAACTTCTAAGTATATAACTCATATTTAGCAACAAATAAAAATACAAAGATTTCAGTAATGATTTCTCACCTCTAAAAAAAAGTCATATTTCCTTTCAGACAAACCTTCTCCTAGAAACTCTGACAAACTCGTCCTCGTCGGCTATGTTCAGTCAAAAGTTATTCCAAAATAAATTTGAACAACAGCATGATTTAAGATGAAGAGAAGGAGGAGGCGAGAGGGGCAAGAAGAGTTGAAAACTAAAAGAAGAGGAAGTGTGATGAGACGAGGAGGAAGGAGCATGGGTGACAGAGGCGAGCGGACACTTACAGAGACACAGGAACGGAGAGCATCGCGACCACCGAGGCTGGAGCGCACACACACTGGCAACTCGCACACACTCCGCTCCGCTGAGAGACTAGCGGCTCAACGCACACACTCGGAAATGGAAGATACCCCTCTCTCACTTACACACATACATCCACATACGAACGAACACACACACACACACACACACACACACACACCCACAGACACAGACACACATATATACTGTACACACACACGGCCAGAGCCACAGTGATGGAGTGCATTACTGGAAAGCAAGAGTTTTAAGCGCTCTCCTCCTAAGTCATTGTAATCCCTGCATTTATCTCCATACATTCTGCTTTTCGGTGTAATCCTTTAAATTTTTAATTCCTACTAGCTGTTGTTATCTTTTTTTTTCTCTCCTCAACCACTTTGTAGGATTGAATGGTTTATTAAAAACACATTTTTGCCACATCTAAATGTGTTCTTAATTCAAGGGGGCCCTGAAATCCCCCCCCCCCAACAACCCCAGTTTATCTCGGAACAAAAGATTAGTTTCATCGGGCAAAACAGTGCGCTACTTTAATGCAATAAAAGTCAAGCAGGCTAAGGGAGGTGTGTGTGTGTGTGTGTGTGTGTGTGTGTGTGTGTGTGTGTGTGTGTGTTTGCGTATGTGTTAGTATTAAAATGCTGGGTATTATAACATAATCTGTCTCTCGCAGCATTAGCATCAAACAACCATTATTCCACAGGCAAAAGCCACTTGTGTTGATAGTGACAGAAAAGGGCAAGGTTAGAGGGTTCGCACCTCTAAATACGGCAGGCCCGCACAAACATCAGAGGAGCACAGTGAGATTAACATTAGCATAAGGCAAAGAAAGAAAAAAAAAAAAAAAAAACAACAACTCCGTGCAGAGTGACAATAGGATTACTGAGGGTTTGCATGTATTGAATTTGGATTAAGTGAAAGATAAATCGCAAGTAAGTACATTTTTAAAGACGAGGCTGAGCAGGAGGGCAGGGAGTGAACATATCAAATTTTGGGGTGAAAACATTACCTATTTGGGCTGTTTAAAAAAAAAAAAAAAACTTCTTTGGTTTTTAAAAATCAAGATATTCTCTATATATTTTGGACTTGACAATAGATCTTAATATGTCGGGCTGTTAAAGACAGAGACATAAAAATAGCTGATCGGGTAAAGCAGAAGTTAATAAAGTTGTGATGAGCAGTGGAGATGAGACGTGAGGAGAGGATCACATGTGAATTTGACACACACACACCTCTCTCTAAGTGTCTCTTTTTCTCTCTTTCACACACACACACACACACACACACACACACACACACACACACCCCAACACTGTTTTAAGCAGTTTGTCTACGGAGGTACTGAACTGAATCACTTCAGTCAGGAGGGATAGATAGAGGAGGGAAACAGAGTCAGTTCTGTTGCTGCTGGGACAAACAAGCATAAACACACACACACACACACACACACACACACAGACATAACGCCTGCTTTGCCCCAGCTTTGCATGTGGTGTCTCTCCCAAAAAGCATAGGAGTCAATCATCAACTCTCCTTTACCATCTCTGACTCTGTGTCACACACACTCGCTCCAGCCTCAGACTCAGCCGATTAGCTGAGACAGTCCACATGCTTCACACACACACACACACACAGAAACAGACCGAGTCTCCTCTTCACACACATGCCTTTCTACTTTCTACTCCTATCCTCCCGGCACCTTCTCCTCTCTATCAGTGTCCCACTCCGTCCTGTCCTCCGTCATCTGTACGTGAATGTGTGTGTGTGTGTGTGTGAGAGAGAGAGAGAGAGAGAGAGAGAGAAAGCGTCACGTACCTGTTACACTCCTGAGGTAGCTCAGGCTCAGTGAGCATGCTGGAGTAAGGGTCCGTCTCTCTCGACAACAACAACATAAAACAGTCCCACAATGCTCAGATGAACAAGGTTAGTCTCCCCAAAACAAGACGGGATAGAAGTGATCCTTCAACCTCTCACACACACTGCTGATTCTCTCTCTCTCTCTCTCTCTCTCTCTGTGTGTTCCTCTCTCTCTCTACTCACACACTTTCAGACTAACACCCTCGCTCACTCTCTCTCTCTCTCTCTGCCTCTGTCCCTCCTCTTCTCCCTCCCTCGCTGTAAACTGTGAGAGCTAGGCTCAGCTCTTAAAGGGCCAGCAGCAGAGCCTCTTTCTCTTTCGCTCTGCGTGTGTGTGTGTGTGTGTGTGTGAGCAAAGGGGAGGAGCCATTTGACCAGAGGGCTCATCACTCCCTGAGTGCAAATGCACAGCAGTGCTGCCCCCCTCCTCAAGTCCATCTCTCTCTCTCTCTCTCTCTCACAAACTTGGTTTTCACACACTCAGACAGTCACAGACCATGTAGACACACTTCAGAGTGATAAGACTGCAACCCCTTATGAACTGCAAGGGAATTAATCAGTATGTGGTGCACTATAAGAAACACACAAGCACATGTTCTTTTCTGTCCTTATGTTAATTGTAATACAAGTTTTTGAAAGTAATGTTCCCTTCTACCACAAACAGAAATCCTTGCGCACAAACAACATTAAATTAGGAGATACTTCATATTAAAAGTTCTATATTACTTCTTTTAGATTATGGCACCAACTAAATGGCATGGTGAAAGTGATTATTTTGTCAGACCCACATTTCAGAGCCCAAAGACATTCAACTTACGATCCGCCCCCCCAAAAAAAAAAAGAGAGGAGCAGCACGTTGTCTAGTTTGAGAAGCTCAAACCAGCACTCCGGCAACTTAAACTCGATCATCAAAACCGCTGACAAAAAATTACATTTAAAAATGTTTTGTTTCGATGGCTGTCAGTTTCCCACAAACTCCTTGTTTGATTTATTTACATTTATTTAAAAACTAAGAGGACTTGTGTGGAAACAGGCTGCATTATGAGCCATTAACATGGTTCCAAGGTTAGTGTACATGAACGTGGTCTACTGTATTTTAATCATGGCTTGCAGAGCAGCAGCTGAGCATGAAAACAATCACATTTTAAGGTTTCATATTTTCTCAAGTTGTTGCCACTTTAGTCCTTTTCAAAGTCAAGTTTTTAACCGTGGGAATGACATTACCTTCTGCTGTAACTGAACTCCAGGATGTAATCAGAAAGACGGCTGTGTGTACTTCAGGTACTCTGGGTACTTGCATGAACCCTACATTACAATACTGACAGACACTTAAAGCATAAGATTGTTTTAAAGTGTTTCAGATTGCTTTCGCTTGCGACAAATGTCACAATACAACAGGTCATTTCAGCAGCTATCGGATTACTGACACTATGCTGTGCACTGTTGTGGGTCTGATGATAACACAATTTCTGCTGCAGCCTGGAAGCTTCTGTGAAAAGTGATCATTTACCTTACAGCTTTCACAGTCCCAACAAAGATATCAGAAGTTAAAAGTAATAGTTTTTACAACACATTTGGAATGCCTTGGACTCACCCGTGCTGAATTGGTTAACTTGTGTTGTTCCAGCCTCTTTTACTGTCCCTTTGGTTCCACCATGTCAGTAAAGTGAAGCTGTTTTGTGTTCCACTTTGACACACATCATGCTTTTCACATGAATAAGTAACAGAACGGTTGATGCAAAACAAACCTTGAAACAAGATTAATAAAAAGGTACACTAAGCTCCAAGTGATTGTATTCTCGCTGCGACAGCTGAACGCCCTGTTTGAGTCACATTTCTGATGCATTAAAACAATATTAAAAATGCATCTCTACATGTTATTACTATTTGCTGATTGTCATTACGATCAAACAATAATGTGTATGTAAGGGAAATGTCACAGGGAAACAGCCAACTTGCCAAACATTAAAATAAAATTAACTCGAAAGCATTTTCAAGAAAAAAAGTGAAAAATAGAAACGTCATTGGCACTATTCTTGGCATTCTTGAAATAAATTTTACTTCATAACTCCAGCCAGTGAGAAACAGTAATGCCAGACTATACCGATTCATCCATCTTCACCCTTTCTTCCCCTCCGTCTCAGTCTTATGCTTAAATACAGTTGTTCTAAGATTTGTAGCCATTAGTTTCAATAGAGTGAGAGTTAATATGATTTTTTCCATGCCTTGAAGTTTTAATGCAGAACAATGACGCCGACGAGCGTTGCTGATATCTGAAAATAATGCACATCCTCCAGCCACTCCGAGTCAATTTTTTTCCACATGACAAATGACATAGAATAAAAGTTTTAGCAGACTTCAGTCTCCTTTCATGTTCCCTTTGTTTTGATTTGGTGAGAAGCAGACATTTGATTCTGCGACATGGAACAGTTCTGTTACAAGAAGACAGCTGAACACTTTCAACAGAACATATGCTGAAGCTCACATGCGTAAATGAACGCATGCGCGCACATACACACACACACACACAAAATACACATAAACTAACTGACTGAAACCTTCACCAATCACACACACCCATTGTGTCCTCAGGTGTATGTACAGTGTGTGTGTGTGTGTGTGTGTGTGTGGTGCATGCTGCTTTCAGCCCTTAGTGCTGTCAGTCACTATTAGGGGTGTGTGGTCTACGTGTCACACATACGGCCAATCCAGCTATTGTTCTGGAGAGCACGGAGAAAAGCAGAGCTGACAGACTGCCACTTCTGTGATACTTTAACACACACACACACACACACACACACACACACACACACACACACAGAGGAAGGAGGAGAGAAAGCGAGCCGTGTCACTGTACCTGCAGTACTGTAGACAAGCATGCATCTAGTGTACAGTCTCGCACACACACACACACACACACACACACAGCATGAATACATTGTACAGTGTTTATTAAGTGAGAACACATTAGCACACGCGTATGAGCAAAGCTAGAAACTTTTCAGATGTTGACAAAACAATCTCACCACAAAGTCCATTTAGCAAATGGATGTTGCCAATTTCAAGCACTTAAAGGACTGTTCGAAAAAGCTGAGATTGAGAGTTCATTCTTGACCGTGGGAAACAGTATTTTAATAAAACAATCCCACCACGAGGACCATTTAAAAAAAATGGAAATTTGAACATCTACAACTACAGATTGTCTCGTCAATTCTCAGACGTTACCGCCCCCTGCAATGGCAAGGGGTCTAAAGCAAAGATAGCAATGTGGAAGATTATTTATTTGAATCAATGCCTGCAAATGTTGGGAAAAAACTACAGAAGAAGTTTAATTCTTAAACCCCACTGGCCTACGAGTGTACCAGAACTTTATTTTTTTATTCTAGTGGAGAGCCCAAAGCTTCCAAAGATACCAAATATGTGTATAAAATAACACACGAGTCTTTGGTTTAAATAGCACTCAACACAGATGCCAAATCACCCACACAAACTCCCTCGAACCATCAATCAATCATTAGATGTAATATTTGAGCTAGTGCCAGTTCTTATTTTAGATCAATTTAAACCTTTTACAGCATCTGATAACATTACAAACCTGACGTAGTTGCTGTTTGGTGTTAGTTGTATTCAAAGACCTGCCAAACTTAACAAAAAGGTGGGACTGTACTGTACTTGTTTGTACGTTTTGGACCACAGAGCGTGGTGTAAGTTTCCTTCTTTTTTTTTTAAATGAGACATTCTTTTGTTAAAAGCAATAATTAGTGGAATTGAGGCTGGGGGTATCATGGGAAATCAAGTTGCACTGATGTGACCCCATCCTAATTGTAATTGTTGGAAAACATCTCTCTCTCTCTCACACACACACACACACACAGAAATATTTTCACACACAGTCATTAAGCAGACTGAAGATATCAATTCCCACCTTCACATTGCTAAAATGTATATAACTATGTAAATGTATACATATATATATACACACACACGGACAAAGCACGCATCCATGCCAGCTTCCCCTCTGCTCTCTATAAGACAGCAATATGAACATGTCAATGTCAACAACAATCAGTGGCATTAGTTTTCTATTTACCTAATCTAATTCATGGTAAAATGGAGAGAATACACTGGGAGGGCTAAATCTAATCGCATTCTCCGACTAAATTGAGCCCCGATTGGAAACGGCATCTCTCCTTGACCCCGTAAACAGCTGCAAAACCAATGATAACCTCATTTGTGCATTACAGAAACTTAATTTCTCCATTATGCAGCTGACTCGGCGGCAATCGGTCAACATAACAGAGCAGCAGCACTGACCTGGGCAACCCCCGGCCCCCCCCCCCAGTTACAGACAGCTGAGAGAATGGGCATGAGCCTTGTGTATATATTATATTTTGAATAGATTCATTCATATAATGGGTATGGCTTTCAGAATTTACTTTGCCACGAACTTTGCCATGATTAATTCTGACTTGACAATGGCACACAATGGTAAATATATTAGATAAAGGCAACGCAGAGGACATTGTTGATACAGCCAGAGGTCAGGCTTCATCAATCAGCCCGAGGTCAGGGTTTCTCAGGAAGCCATGCAGCAAAGAAAGTGTTTAAAGGCATAGAGAGACAAGATGAAGGGGATAAGAAAGGGATAAGCGTGGCACAGAGTTCTGCTGGAGTAACTAGCCCCTCAGGTGTAAGGCATCATCTGCAGTTTAAAGATGTTGCTGAGGACTCTGAATGAGCAAGGCCACCGGAGTGTATTGTGTTCGGTGAGTCAACAATGACAAGAAAATGGAAAGGCAGCGTTTCACCTGGGCTGAAACAAAACGGGCTTGTTAAGCGATAAATAGGTTCGTAATCCGAGTTGTGTTCGTGGAAAGAAAGAGATAGAAGTTATCAAAAAGCAGCTCGTATAAGGACAGGATATGCAACACACACACACACACACACACACACACACACACACGCAATGAAATGCACTATCACAGAAAGACAGGGGGAACAAAATAGCCAGAAGGAAAAGCAAAAATTCACAATGCTCCAAGAACACACATTCAACACACTCTCATTCACAAACACAGGAAAATACACATGGAACAGCAAGCACACAACACACACACACACAAAAGAGTCCATTACAATGAAACCGTTGATGGGAGGCCCCTGTGTCGGGACCCAAACAGCTGTAGTGCATTAGGGGCCGACCATGAGCAGGGGCAGGGAGAGACCGGCAGTAAACAATCCCAAAGCCTGAAGACACACGCACACACACACACCACCCACACATTTTCACAAACATTCACGCACCATATTATGCAAACGCGGAGACACACACATCGGACACAATGTGGCAAATCAGTAGTTATGGACCTGAGAGGGTTTTCTGTGGAAGAGCAAGATCACATCTAGAAAATGACATAGTTTGCATTTAAATCGGAGAGAAATGAGCGCGCTAGGGCTTGTTGAATATTGCTGTGTTGTTATGCTGTGAACCAAAATTCTAGGACAGAACAGCCCAAAATTTGGCAATGTTTTTTAGAATTTCATATTTCATAGTCATTCACTACAAGATGATAACGGTTAGCAACAGCGTTATGAATGACAGTCTGCTATTAATATTGATTATTCAGCCCGTATCTCAAGGAATTAGTTTCATATTGTATGATTCCGCTGCATACAATTGATGTCCAATGCCAATGTTTAGGGCCTAATGCAGGAAGATGTGAGCGCTTTATGTAGCAAGGCGGAAATTAAGGCCATGAAAGTTGGAGTGATGGGTGTGTGCATACCAGAGTGTGTGTCCGGTCTCAGATCAACAATTTAAGGTGGTCGGGTCTCTAACAACTATTTTTCCCATACTTTAACCATATGCTAGTATGCATATGGTTGCATATGCATATGGTTAAAGTATGCAGATATCAATAAATAGTTGAGGTACACAGTTCATTCTTCACCTTGGAAACAGCAGTTGACAAATCGCAAGTCAAGTTCCGCTTGCTCATTTTTTCTGGGGCTTTTGACCGTATCACACGGTCTTCGTGAGCAAATGTAGCTTGTTCAGCTGTCATGGAAATGAAGATGTTCAAACCTTTCATTATTCTGAGCATCTCTAGGACTTTGTCAATGTTGGCTCAAAGGTTGAGGTTGACAGTATATTCCTGACCTTGGCAACAGCCAACAAATCCTCTAAATTATATATATAACAAAATATATTTTTGGTCCATGCACTGCACAATAATACATACAAGAGTTTTCTGTTCTGTTTTGTAATGTAATGTTAAGGCTTTAGTATGTTACGGCACAAAAACAACTTGGTTAGATGTAAGCAAAGATTGTGGTTTGAGTTATAATTCCTACTGGATCAGGTTAGGGGACCTTTGTCATCATAGTTACAATAATAGCCACGTGGTTAAGATCCTAGGTCAGTCTTTCAAAAATATCAGATATGATCAAGAATTTTGAATTGAGCATGAAGGCCTGTGGTGTGAATGCTCCTTTTTCTCTCCATCCGTCTCACTCGCAGCTCGTCTCAGTCTCAGGGTGAGCTCATATATCAATACCTCTGGCATCTTTTCTTCTCTCCCTCTCTCCCCTTTCCTGGGAGAGGAGGCGAGAGGAGAGGCCAGCGTGGAGAGGCGCAAGCCCCTGTGAAGTGGCTTTATCGTGGGGAGACACGTGCAGGCAGAGGACCCCGTCTGAAGGCTGAGTGGCAGGCGGCAGAAGCCATTAAGATAGAGCCGCTATCTCTTGCTGCCAGGGCCCTGTTAATACAGGTGGGGGCTCAGGCCGCTCTCATCCACACACACACACACACACACACACCTTCTATCCTGTGGTACTTGAACTGACATTCGGTGACATGGATGTAGACATGTGCGCGTTCATTTACACTTACAAGCAACTCTTTCTCTCCGTCTCTGTGTGTCTATCTGGAGTCTGTTCCACCTCCAAAACCCATCAATCCCCGCCTGGGCAGGAAAACTGCACAGATAGACAGGTAAAGACCAAAAGAGAGACAAACAAATTGTTCTCTCTGCCACTTTTACCACCAAAGTATGGTTGACTCAGTAATGTGAGGTAAAGTGCACACCAGTTTCACTCTTTTGGGACATCCAGGTATGAATCCAACCAAGACGCTAACCCTGACTGAACTCTCAGTGATTTCAGATATTATTTTAGTTTCAGTTTGTTTGGTTTCTTCGAGATGCACAATTTCTCTCTTACATTCATCATAAAAATTGAGGCCCTAGTGGCAGAATAATAAACTTTCAGTGCAACTTCATGTTTTGCTTTTGGGAAACATGTTTATTTGCTTTTTTGCCGAGAGCTGGATGAGAGGATAAATGCCACTCTCATGTCTTTGAGCAGTATGGAGTCAGGGGTGATTAGCTTAGCTTAACGGAAAGACTGGAAGCAGGTTAGCCTGGTTAGACTCCAGGTTAGACTTCCTGGAGTCTTGTCATCGCCAGGAGGTTTTCAGGAAACCAGCTGAGACTCCAGGGAGTCACTGCGCCCAGCCGCTGGTCACCAAGGAAATAGTTAGAGCACATAACTCCCTGTAAAAAAACACAATTGTTGTTTTTGTATTTCTGGTTGTGTATGATTTAAACTAACAAGATACAACGTGTTAATCAGTGCGCTTAAAAGGTGCTGATAGGTATGTTTTTGAACTTTGGAGAGAGCCAGCTTCCCCCAGTTTCTAGTCTTTTATTCTAAGCTAAGCTAAGCTAATCACCTCCTTGCTCCAACTCCATACACACAAATATCAGCGTGGTATTGATTTTCTTATCTAACTGTTAGCAATAAAGGAGCGTATTTCCAAAAACGTCTCACTAGTTCTTTAAATGTCTGCTGCTACCCCTAGACAATGGAAGAATTCGGTTTGTGCTGTTCAAAACAACTCTACATTTCTTTGGTAGAAAGTGGTTCCAGTGAAAACCGAGGTCTGTTGAATATCAATCGAGTACAGTATATCCAAAAAGACACTTTTCAGTGTTGTGAAGCCCAAAGAAAAATTCCATTGACCTTCATTGTTTTGAGGTGGAAAAATCTCAGATATCAAACCTATTTGCATGGCTAGCTATCATTAATAGTAACAGAGAAGGTATGTATTTTTGTGATTGGTTGAACTGACCCTTTAATAACAAAGTGATTGACTCATGCAACTGTAGACGTGCACCTGTGAATTTAGCACACTTTAGTATCCTGTGAAAAGGCATTTTATGAAAAACAGAGATTGTGGGAGTAGCGTGGCTTTATTTTAACATCACAATGCAAGCGAGAATGACTGATTGGTCATATTTGTTTTCTCACATCTTTGTTGCTCGGGAGTTTTTCCTTTTTCCTGTCTCGCCTGACTGACAACATTTTAGTCCATACCTTCATTTGTCTGACTCAAGAGACAGACTTGATCAGAGATTTTCTCTGCTGCTGCTGCTGCTCAAGGTTACTGGACATGGTCTACAGTGTGCGTGCATGTGTCAGAGACCTTTCCCTGCCGTGCTTCCATGGCAAGGCGCCGCTCTAACCACTGTGGCAAACGTTGAAAACAAAGCTGTTTTTCGCCCCCCCCCAACGATGGCTGCGTGGAAAATTAATTAACGATGTGCTCTTTGTGCGAATCTTAACTCATTCCTAATAAGCTGGATTTTTTTTCTCCTCTCCTTGAAAACATCAAGTCAGTTAATTATGGCGGCGGGAAAATAAGACTGTTTCTGGTGTCACTTGTTTATTAGTAATCCTTGGTTCTGTGAGAGAGCGAGCGGCTGGAGCGTACAATGCAAGAAGTGAATGAAAGGGAGTCTGTGTCACAGCAGGGTTAATGAAACACTAGCCTGGGAAGATAAATAAAAAGTGAATGAGTTACAAAAAAAAAAAATTACCAGGCCAGACATCTTGGAAACACACACAAATACACACATGCAATTATCCATACATGAACTCACACGCACACGCTGCAATTGTCCTGCTACCTGACTGCAGCACAGACAAAGGAGACTCTTCCTCTCTCCTCAATTAAACGCAAACTTTGACGGACTAAAGTCTATCTGCAGAGAGAGAAGGACGAGGAGGAATCAAATTGGTGCTTGGATGAATGGCAGAAAAGAGACGGACATGGACTTCATCCACCTATGTATACATGTGAGACAGTTAGACATGACAGTGAAGAGGATGGTCAGTGTGTTTAGATGCACTATAACCAGAATGACATTACAAATGTCACTAGCAAGTATCCAGCATAGTCTGGTTTCTTTCACTCTTGTCTGTGCACAGGCTTTAAAGGTCAAATGTCACGCTACTTGGTGCAAAGTAGTGTGCAAATCTGTACAGATGGTAAAGTTCCTTGGGGTGATTTGTGATTTATGATATTGGGCTGTATAAATAAAATTGACTTGACTCAAATGAACTGCATTTATATAGTGCGTTCAACCTGAAAACAAAGTGCTTTACAGTGAACAGACACTCACACGCCAAAGGGCTGGCCTGCTCACTGAGAGCGGTGTTGGGTCCCGTGTCTCGCTCACACAAGTGAACAAGAATGCAGTTGGTGCAAAAGACTTGGCGTTAACACCATCGATTAGATAGATTTACAGGGACAGAGTGCTAAAAATAGCAGCCAATTGGAGTTTCCCCTGGGGAGCCATAGACAGGGTCTTGACACTGGTACTAGTAGGGTGGTGGAGGGGTGAAGCTTCAAAGCAGTATAGAGTGCAGAGACAGCAGTGGGTTAAATGTTTAAAAATCCTTCAGTTAAGATGCTCATTGGATGACCAGAGGGCCCAGGAACAAACCCCAGTGAAATCATTGAATAAGAACTGAGAGGTGAGAGGAGCCCCAAGTTTATCATGACAAACTAGAATGATAATTGCCTTCCTGCATGAACGTCCTGCTTGTATTGTATTGTTTTCATTGCATTTAGCTTCTTCGCAATACAAAAAAACCCCAAAACAATACACACCAACAAAGTCCCTCGATCTTAGTATTATGTTCCTGTTTCTGTTCAGCCTCTGTGCTTTTGCACAAACCCAACAACTGGGATCTTATTTTTGTAGTTGTGTCTATCATTCCTATTGGACATAACAATGCTAAATTCACCAAAAGTAATCACTAAGATTGCTAAAAAATAAAAGAGCAGTAAGAATATCACGAAGGTTTAAAATAAACTCCCACCTTAGCAAAATGGCAAAAGGCAAAATTATAACACAAACGGTCCTATTTAAACACCCATCAGAGTTTATTCACCACCTTCCTGGTTCAACTTTGGTTCAGCTTGGTTCACTGCTTGTCCTGTGCGATGAGGGATTATTACTAACATTTCGGGGGCCTCTCTATCCATCTATTCTTGTCTGTTCCGAAAGGTCAAGAATAAACTCTGACCCTCAACTCTTGAGCCACCATGTTCCAAAAGTCCTTGAAGTGCTCAGAAAAAAATGAACATTTGAACGTCTACGATTGAAGTGATAAGATCAAAAGCTCCAGAACTGATATTCAGAACTGCCTACCACGTAAAAGCTTCTACTGAACTAATACATGAAATCGAGATATTCATAGTAATCAAGTTATTTTCTGCATGTAAACATACTGAGTGGGGGCGAGGTCAGGTGAATCACAGAAGTAACTGGACAAACAAAAAGTTTATTCCCAGTCTCATTATATCACAGAGATAGAGCAGAGCAAAACATTTTTAAATATGAAAATACAGCAGATTATCACTTTGAGACTCCCTGAGCTTTGTTTTTGTCCCCAGGAGCTGATGTTCTCTCTCGCTACCTCTTCATCTCCCTCCTCCTCCATCACAAGCTCTCCCTCAGTTGCTATCTCTCTCTCCCTCGTTTTCATTCTTCCCCTGCTTCCCCCCCCCCCCTCCCTCGCCCAGTCCCACTCCACCTCAAAGCTGTCAGGATGTTGCCTCCTTCAGTCTGAGGCTGAATGGGGGGATTTGGCACCGTTCCCCTCTCCTCGCTCGCTGCAGCCGTTTTTTGTTTTTTTTTCCTCTTTCTTAAGAGCACACATGTTTATGCACCAAATCTCTGCACTTTGTGTTTCTCCACGTCAAGGCACAAGCTCAACCCTGGATTGATGCGCACTGGCAGCCCCCTGTGTACTTGCTCTGAGGGCGAAGGAGGACGACAGAGAACAGAAGAAAAAAGAGAGAGAGAGAGGAAATGATTTTCTACACAGGCTTTGTGGTCCTGGAAGGGTGTTTATATGTGTGTGTGTGTGTGTGTGTATGTGTGTGTGTTTTTTAAGTCCATTGGTAAGAACAAGAGGAGAGGAGATTGTGCTATCCACTGCCTAAGGGCTATGCTGAGCCTATATATTTAAGCTCCCTCTGTTCCTTGCTTAACAATAACGCCTACTAGTTTTAATTTAATTCTGTCATTTTTTTTTAACTAAATAATCCACTTCCATTTTCTATGTCACAGCTGGAGAAATAAATCTAATCTTATCGCATAGCAGACGGGGTGTGAGGACACTTAAGAGTTTTTCTTTCCTATTTCTTTTTTTCCCATCCTCAAGGCCATGTGTGATAAAGAACAATAGAGACAGAAGTGTGTGAGTGTGTGTGTGGCTTACCGAAGGGCAGGCAGGGCACGGGCAATGCATGGAAGCGTTGACAATATGCCTGTTTTGTGCGTTTGATAGTATTTTTGGACGCGTGTGTTGGTGATATTTGTGTTTGTTTGATGGTGGGAGTGGTGTGAATTGAGATAAGACATAAAAAGCCAAACAAGATGCCAAAGTAAGACAGTGACATAGTGAACGAGGAGTAGGAAAGATGAGTAAAACTAGTTAAGGATTCGGAGGGAAAAGAAAGGAAAAAGAAGCAGAACTGTGTTGCTTGAGGTTTAAGGCTACTAGCCAGCTGGCCCGTGGCCACTCCAGATGTGGCGAGCTTCCTAAACATCTTACAACTCAGCAGCCTCCGTTAAGCAGCATGCAGCCTACACCCACACACTGTCATTACCAGACCACAACTCACCACCTTTTTATAGAAGCCATTTGCCTCAGATTTCAATATTGGTTCAATGTGTAGTCTGCGTCTGTGTGCTCCTAGTGTGACCTAAAACCATGAAACATCACCACAGGCATGTGGCACATTAAGGAACTGCTTTTAAAAATGTTATTTTAATGTATGTTATTTATCTTTTGGTGTAAATGGATTTAATAATTAGTTGCATTTAAGGCTTTGCAGAACAGAGGAGTAATTTTTTTATATACCATGGTATGTGTCTAGGGTCCCTTTCACACCTGTTTGGTTCATTTGGTTCAGACCAAGGACAAAAATATTGTTGCATTTTAGTTCTGGTCTTTTCCGTGTCACACAAGCTAGGTTTTCAAAAGCAATTTAACCAGATTTCCAGAAAATCGGCAAAAGAAAATGCCAATTAATCCATTCCCATCCACTGCTGTTATGTGAATATTAGGAGTTGGTTCATCGACACAGCTGGTGGAGCTAATTAATGGAAAAACATGATGGAAATATGCCATTTCTGTGTCATGTATTAATTTGAGGAATGTCTTCTCATCTCCAGTGGAGCGGAAGCTTGAGTGGACGTTTCACACACTTCACGTACGTCATGATTTATTCAGTCTCTTTCCATTGGACTTTGTCGCATTTCGCTTTGATACACCAACTTTTGGCGAAGTTTTTTCCCCCGGATTTTCTGTGTTTCCACTCAGGTTTTTTTATGTGCAAAGTGAAAATGTGCATAAAAACAGGTGGATGGAAACGCACTCGCTGGCACTTTAAGAACAAACCCAGAGCTGTAAACATAAGCTTGTTGGACTGACATTTAACCCATTGATTAGAGAGTTTTGGCGACTTTCATCACTACGCTCACGTGATTAAATGATATTCTCGTGACTGACAGCAAGTCACGTTGCACTTAAGGAGCTGAACAAGACATAATTAATAATGAGCATTATTAGTCAAATCTGCAACTCGACCTTATTTTCTGCACAATAATAATACAAAATATTGTGTACTGCAGCTTCAAGCCTAAATGTGTGGTCTCTACATTTACAATGTACCTACTTTTCAATGAGGAACTGCCAAAATAGTGGAACACAAGCACAACACACTTCTGTTTAACTCCTTTTCTCTTCCTGATTGATCAGGGAAAATCCTTAAACTCAAAAATTACAGATCACTTATAAGATCACTTCCTGAAGAGTTCACCGCCAGAAGATGGATTAAATCTCAGTTTAGCTTTCGGGACCGTTTTGCTTCCACACCACAAACGAGTCCTCTTGGAAGCATCCCAAACGAACTGAATTAAAAAGGGAAAACGCACAAGAGTTCAGCTGAACCGAACCAAAGAGGCGTGAAAGTATCCTGAAAATGTTCACGTGTGTGTGTTTGTGTCTCGAACACAACAATATACGCATTAACAACATAATGCATAACTTCAATCCTTTATGTGTTTATGTACTGCGTAAACATAGTGTACTAAGATATTCGGTTTCTATTCTTAGCCCTTCCATCCATGATCCATCTTTGCCTACAGGAATACTATCAGGGGTCAGGGCTCTGTGGCTTTGACCCTTGACCCTTACTATTGGCTTCTTATAATGTTGGCACTCGTGGTGTTGTTGATGCTTATCTGCTCTCCTTGACTCCCTCTGTACTGCAGCTTCAAGCCTAAAGCATATACTGTGCACAATATGCTCCTCCATTAGTCTGAATAAAGGATAATCATCTTGCAAGCTGTACATTAGATGGCATTGCCTGTGCTTTCATTGCAGTCGTCTGCACCCAAACATAAGGGTGACCTTATGTTGTTGGGCACTCACATGTCAATTCTTCATTTTCTAACATACAGTATAGTGTGCTGTTTTTTTTTTGTGTGTCTGTTGTGGCAACCCCCGTTACCACCACCACCAAGACCCCCCCCACCACCACCACCAAAGTCCCCCTTTTCTCACTGTGGGAACACACTGGCACACAGATGGTTAAGCCCACCCTTGTGATGAGTGGGAAGGGTGGGAGATGGGTGGGGGGTTGCTGCAGATGGCACAGAGGGCATCGCCAATCAGCCTACACGAACGCGCACAAACACACACACATCTACACCAGGAAATACAGGGGAAGAGAGAAGGAGGTAAACACGTAGGGCAAAGAGATAGCAGGAGATGTATGTATGGAAGGTATAGGTGGGTGGGGGAGTCCTTTAACCCCAGGGCGCGTCGGGTGCTGTGTACGTGCGACGGCTGGCGTTGTTCTAGCGTGGCACACAAGGCCCTGGCATCTCACTGGCACCACTGCCCACGCCATGCCACACTGAGAGGCACGGCGAGAGGCCTGCCAGCACAGTATGTGTGTCTCTGACTTCGTCTACATCTCAGAACATGCCTTGGAGGTGTGTGCATGTACACGAATGCTGTGTGTTTCTATGAATGATGCCGTATGCTTGTGTTTTTATTGGTCAGTACCTTTTCTCTAAATACCTGCGTCAATATGTATAAAGCAGGCTGCTTTTGAAGGTGTGTGTCTAAGTATGCATATACTGTGACCCAACGAAACACAACACACTCCCATACACACACACACACACCGGTATCCCCTCTAATTAGGAAGACCCTACCCTGTGTCTCTAATGGTTAAGCCTTTGATATGCAATGACGACTAATTCCCTCCTGTGTTCCGCTCTCTGCAGACAGCGCAGTCATTAGACCACAGACACACGCACATACACACACACACAGTTGCATTTGAGCAGGAATCTAATCATTTAACCCGTCCAGAGGTTCTGATTCTCATCTGTCTTCACCTTACATTATGAATTGTCTACCGGGGGACTTGCTCCCCTCACTTGTGATGTAAATGGAACAATATTTACATAAAAACATTTGAATTTATCATTAAAAATCACTCTTCTTGATGTGGAAAGCTCTTTAAGGCAATAAGGTGAAGCCTAATTTGCTCGTTGCACTGTTTGTCTTGTATGCATAAGTTATTCTGCCATCAATCTCCCACTGTAATGAGGCAGAAAGATCCAAACATTCAAATGCACCTACTTTTCAAAAGTGAGGAAAAACAGTATGCATTCACCACTGCGATGCAAGCAACTACCTCTGTTGGTGCAAATATCTAGTTCTCTGTAACATTATCACTTAAACTAAATGGCCTGGACATTCCAAAATGTGAATGTAGAACTAGGATATAGCATTTCAGTGAGTCTCTGCACAACATCTACAAAAACATACTGTTAAGTGCTTTGGTGGGATGTTTTTGGCTGCTTGATACCAACATCCATGCAACAATGACAGACACAAATGGGAGCTATTATGTTATAGTATGATATCATGTGCGGGTATCTGCCCCTTATATCTCTATATTATATTTTCAATCTATCACACCTGGGTTCTTGCTTTCATGACTGCAGCTTGAAAAAAGGCCCATGCTTTCTAATGTAAAGGTGCCAATCGGCGAAGCATTTCAATCAAAACATGGTGCACAACTCTTCCCAGGTACACCATGCTCTAGTGACCTCACCAAATGTTCTCAGCTATTTTGCCCTCATGGCAAGAGGGCATGAAGGCCTTGAAGCTCGCACCGGTCGGCACCTTGCTGTGTGTGCTTCCACAAAGTTAAAATAGTTGACTCTGCAAAGCATTACCAAAAACACTGACATTATGCTAATGTGCTCTACTTTACAATAAAACATGCATTAAGGCTTTTTTTCGTGTGGTTAATTCGCACAGCAATATATTTTTCCGAACTGTTGTTTACACAGAACGCAAATATTACACGGCGGAATGATGTCGATACTTCGCACCACGATTAAAAGCTCCAAACAATGAAGGTGCACGGAACGGATATCACGTCACAACTCCTAATGACAATGATGGCTGACCTGTTGGATTTTGTTTTGCAACCAAAGAAGCGCAGACAGTTTTCTAACTCTAGAACATTTGTAGTGAGGATTTCTGCTGCAGGAGCGCAGTGAAAGCCTGAGCCCAGTGAGAGATTCCACCTGGATGTCTACGATGTTGTGCAGCAGAAGTGTGTGATGGAGGTGGTGCTGCTGACCATCCTGTCCTGAGTGTCCGCGTGGCAAGAGGTGAAGATCATATACGCTTTCTACTGGAACAGCTCCAACCCCAAGTGACTTTTAGTGCGAGCTGGAGGGAATCTTTTATTGGAAAAGTGTCACAACTGTCGCAAATTCGGATCGCTGCTGGTATGAATAGTTTTGATGCGAAATATTCGCAGCCGAGTACTTCGCATTTTTGTGCCGTTTATTCGTTGTGCCCCCGGCGTGTAAAGGTCTTTATACATCCTTAAGTTGCATTTCATTTTAATCAGTGTCAGATTTCCTCTGCCCACAAATGACAGACATGATCCTATGATATGAATAATTAATCTATAGTCTAGAGCTGAAGCGATTAGTTGATTAAACATCGCGCTGGGCTCTGAGAAATTGGGAATTCTTTCACCGTTTGAAAAAATTCTATAGACTAAACCATTAATCAAGAAATTAATCTGCTGATTCATTAGTAATGAGTATAATTGTTCTTTGCAGCCCTACTATAATCTATTCAAAGAGAGAGAAATGTATTAATGCACGTAGATAAAATTCAGGGACAAAATTGAAGGAGCAGAGGTCATGATATTTTGACTTTTAGTCCATAAGCTCTTTCCACAATGCAATTCAATCCTGTTTAACCCTCTCAAACTAGAAAACACACGTCTTTCAAACTCAATGCCACCAGATTGTAATGCAGACCTTCTGTTATAAATGCGTAGCCTCCAAGCTCAAACTGAGATTACTCAAATGATGTCACTTGAGCAGTTCTTTCAGCTTTGACAAAGCTCCTAACTGATTTTGACATGTAAAATTGGTGGAGTGCCAGTTTTTACTAAATGCCTGTTCTTAAACACAAGACATGCAGTATAAATGATTACTGGTGAGAGTCTGTCATGAGACCCTGTTCAGTGCAGCGTTGTAAGAAAACTCCTTCCTCTTATTATTCCCTCTCCTATATTTCCCTTATCATTCCTTCCTTATCAGTTGCCCCCCCTTTACCTCTATTACTGTGTCCTCACCTCTGTCATTACCTATTGATTTATTTCCTTTTCTCTCTCCACCATTTCTCTCCCTTTCTTTCTAATCCAACCCCTGCCTTCCCTCTATCCCTACATCCACCGTCACCACTTCGCCTTAAACTGATATGTTACCCTGATCTCCTTGCCTTCTCCTTCTTTCGCTCTTTGTTTCATCCTTCCCTAATACCACCCTCTTCATGACTCAAACTTGTCTTTTCCTTTTTATCCTTCCTCTTCTACCCAACCCCAGTCCTGTTATCGCTCAGTTACTGCGTCCTCAGTTCATTCTGTAGCTATTAACATGGTGAACGGCCTCACCCCTGCTGACCCCAGCCAGCTAATACAGCTTACACACACTCAAACTCAGCTGGCTGTATTGGCACACCTCCCTGCTCACTTCTGCCTTCCCTAACCCTCGATTTATAAATCCTTCCTAAGCAGCCTCTGTCTGTGGAAGCCTGTGACAGTGGGGAAGAAGTAGTGGAAGTATTGGTAGACTTCTGCACACAGGCACAGAAAGAGCGTAGGCTGTCACTAATGTCAAGACAACAATATCAAGATCGCGAATTCACAAAGTAGTAAGGACATCAAAAGTACATAAATAAATAATTAAGCTTCTGAATTTGAACAATAGCAATAGCATACTTATTCCAGAACGTCTGAATTAAAGGCAGGATACAAACTACCGGATCAGTAGATCCAACGTATGGATGGTGTGTCTGTTGAATAGTGACACTGAGTCAGAGAAGGGGCTGCTATTAGCAGAGGACGTGGAAAGGCTTTTTGGACAGTGACAACACGCCTGGAAATGTGGCCATTAAAGTCTGACACTAGCAACGGTTGCCACAGTTACCACTAATCACCACTGCGTCGGTAGCTGAGGGTGAGAAGCCAAGGCTCGGGTCAACTGTGGAGCACTGCTCTGTGATGGACGAGGCACGAAGAGAGCGGGCACACTGATTCTTGACGAAGGAAGGTGGCGACAGGATTTAAAATATGGATGGGTGGAGCCAAAGGAGAGACTGGGATGCAGCCATGTAGTGAAATCTGATTGGCCACCCTCAGTGCCACTCCAGATTTCCTTGACAGGCAGTGATTGCTCAGCTTGTATCCAGCAACTGACGTCACCTTTAAAGGACAAGTGTGTTTCATGTTCATGGGCCTGGTTGCCCTTTCTGACTGCTAGAGGTTATTCTCAGTTTAGGCATCCCGACGATGAACCACCTGGAAGCAACTAGCAACTGTTCATGAATCGGTTAAGCATTCTGTTGCTTTTTAAAGCTTCAACAGGCAAGATCTTTACATAAAAAAACGAGTCAATCAACCAACATCTTGGAAGATAATTCATACCCCAAATGAGACTCTGTAGATCCACTCGGTTTGCTGAAGTCAGGCTCTTTACTCAGTGCTGCATTGAGACTTAAGAGCAAAGAGTCAACACCTTTCCTATGACGGTTCACGGGGGCGGGTCTGTGTCTGACTATTTCTGTAACTTCCTGAAACCGACAATCCAACATTCACACCCACTTCTCACCATGAATGGTCAACTGTGCAGAGGTGAGAAATGGAGCTAGGATTAGAACTTTTCCCTGTCTTTAGTTATGCGTTACACAGCTATTTCTGTCACGTTTCATGTGAACAACCGGGTGCAACACCACGAATCCATTCCAGGACAGACTGTGTGAAAATGTGCGCTGTTATATTTAAACAATATCGCGTCTCCCCCCTCTCTGTGACGGCCGGCTTTTCACAGGTATTAACACTTTTGATTGCCAACATGGTTGGACAACATCTCGTACAAACTAGTTCTCTTCGAGCATAACCCCACCCTTACAATCGCACGCAATGCTGCCCCTTCGGCTTATTGTCCCTAAATATTGTCCCATCTCTTGACTCCCCATTAAATGTCTTGGCCATCAATTAACTAGGGACGTGTCAAGGTGTCTGCTGGCAAAGAGACTCTTATTCTGTTGGTCTCTGGTGCATCCTGTTTTTACATGTCAGTACATATAAAGGTTTGAGTACGCAACTCTTGATTAGAATGTCAGCTAAATAGTGAGTAAATAGCAAAAAGAAAAGTCCTTTCTATTACATTAAAACTTGATCCTACAACTTCAAGTAGATTGTATTGTTGCCCTTGTGTAGTTAAGTGTTTGAGTTTTACACAGTAGACGCGTGACTTTTCCCATCAAATCTCTGCAAAATCTCTTTCCCTGCCCCGTTAAATATTACTACAGTTTAAAATGAGCTGTTCTCTCTGTCCAAACTGAGGATGATAAGTAAACAGAGAGTTTGTTTGTTGCTGTTACATTTAGATCGATGGGCTAAATGCTATGCCATATGTGGATGAGAGTGACGTGGGCAAAATAAGGGAAAGACAGAGTCAGAATTGATCTTGGCTCCATTATATTCTATGTTCCAGTTTGTAACAATTACTCTGAAGTCCTTGCACACAAGAAAGCCTTACAGACAGGCGTGTCAAAAACTCTGTAAAGTCCTGCCCACTGTCACTTGTACTCCCTTTTTGGGCAAAAGCTACTGTTCTTTAAAAGGTGAGCAACAGAGCATAACATAATTTGTTAGGACAGTAAGTAGGAGGGGTCTACAGGGAAACTGATAATAAACATGTGTAATTGGTTGTGATTAATGTGTATCATGTGCCAAATTTTGGATTTTTTTTGTGTCAGATCTGACTTCTGAAGCAGAGAAAGCCGTCCGACCCAGTGCTGCCGCAACACACAATCCAGACAGACAAGCTGGAGAGCAAACACCTCTCAGTCAGCGCTGACACAATGGCTGTGTAATACTATTGTCCATGACACAGAGGTGAACGGCACTCCAGCAGCATGCGTGTGTGTGTGTGTGTGTTCACACGCACGTGTGTCTGTCTGGGCTGTTTGCGTTTGTCGACATTTGTGCACGTACGGGTGTGTGTGTGTGTACACGACATCGGGCTGCAGTTAAGTGAGTGAATGCATTAAAAGGGTTGTTGGGGAGCCCAGCTCGCTCACTGCCCGCGATAATGAGGATGTTTTCTGTCTTCAGTTCAATCAGCCCTCCCGGCTCTCTGAGATGGGAGAGCCTAGCAGATGCACGGCACGTAGCAGATGTGTGCTATTGGAGTGACATCTGAAAGTAAAACTCTAGAGCCGTTTTACGACATTGTGTGCTGCCGTTTAGATGCCCACGATTTCCTGGCGCCAAGCGATGGTGACAACTGCAACTCAGGGAACAAGAAAAGGCAGAAAAGAAATGGGAGAGAAAAGGAAAAAGGCGAGGAGAAAAAGGGAGGAAATCTTTGGCAAGGGCCTCATCTTTGAAGTGATTTGGAGAGAGATGACATGCAAAATTAGAGAGTAGCGTTTCGCCCTCTCCACTTTGACTACACATTAAACGCAACAGGGAGAATTTTTCCCCCACAAAGATAAATGGCGCATGGGGCACGCTGCGGTCCCTAAACAACACAGATTACCTTGTCTGCACGCTTTCAGAATCTGTTAGGATTTCAAGCTGTTTGATTAAAGTTTTGTTGCCTTTTTTTTTTTTTCTTTCCAAATGCAGGTACATATAACTTTCCAACTATTCAGTTCCAACTTTTCAAAAGCCCAACTAGAAAAAAAAAAAAGTCCTTTTCTCTTCAATCACCACTCAGCCAATCAAAAACAGGTCCTTGGCCAAAAAGCACTTAACAGACAAAATATATACCAAGCATTTGCTGTGTACAAAAGGCAAGATATCTGAAAGAATACATGGCTAGGATGTATACGGCGATGTCTTTCATTGTACACTATCTAACAGGGGAAAATGTTTAATTGTACCAAGATCGTTTCTTTTGGCTCATAATCACAGAATGTGTGGCTGCTATGTAGAGCAACGTTCAGATCCTATAATGTCTATTCACCTCCATACTCAATGGCACCATATCACAGCCATATGGTTTTCTTATTCTTTCCTAAAAAAGAACTACTAATTACTATCTATTATGGTATGGATTTAACAGGGGTCAAATCACCAAGACGTCGTCAGCAGTAATTACTTCCAAACAAGATGCATATAAGTAGGCTGTTTCTTACAATAACACGCAAGACTTTTCTCTGTTTGGACTCGCGGTCTGTTAAAAACAGTGCACGAAAACAGACTATGCGAATAATGAGAACAACGTTAATAAAGTGAGAGCACATGGAGGTATTGAATAAGCATCTGGAGTCCTAAGTAAAAGCTGGTTTACAATAAAGACGGTGTGTGTGAGTCACACAGAAGAATCTTGTTCTCCTTTAAAGAATCATGAGGCGCCACAACTTACAGTATTTGTTAATGCAGCAAAGACGAAAACATTCAGGAGTTTGCAGAATTTACTAAAAGCTCTACTAAGCATCATTTTATACCTAAAAAAAAAAAAAAAAAAAAAAAAAGCCACAATATCCAAAAAGAGCTAAAAAAATAAAATAAAATGATTCACTGTGAAGATGAAGATCGAAGTCAAGCTGACTTTCTATGCATCGAGCTCATTTGTGTAGGTGAATGTTTAACACATCAGTGGGCAGACGTCATGAACATAAGAGCCTTCTTCATTCACACAAGCACATACACACACATATTTATTTGCGCGTTTGAGACCAATGCATTGTGCGGGCATATATGGTGTGAGGCTGATCTAGAGGGAGTTTTATTGTTGTGCCCACGGGAGCAGATGTCGCTGGCACTTACTCAATACTTTCTCTCATTCTCTCTCTGTTTGCTCCCTCGCTGTGTTGCTCCCTCTCTCTCTCTGGGTCTGTTTTTCTATCTCTCTCTCCCTTTTTTTTTGTTGCTTTCGACCAGATGGAGAGATGCTCCGCTCCAAACCTTTCTCACTCAGGATCACAATGCTCTGAGTCATGTGATCCAGCCTGCTATCTCCTCCCTCTCTATGTCGCTTTCTCTTTGTCTCTTTCTATCCATAAGCGCTCGCTCTCCCTCTTTCCCAGTGTCCTTTTCCCCCTGAGAAAGGCAGACAAAGGCCTTTCATTTCTCCTAGCCTGCTTGTGCTCTGTGTTTGTACTGTACCAAACTAGGCTCCCTCTCTCATTGTATTCCCTCCTTCTCTTTGCAAAGAAGGTGTCTGGGGGGCCCGGGGCCCCTGCTCTGAGACAAGGGGCCTGCCTCAGCCCGGTGAGGGAGGTGGTGGGGGGTGGGAAGGATCGGTGTGGTGAGTGAGGGAACGAGGGGAAGAAGAAAGAGCAAAAGCGACAGAGTATATTATTTCATTAAGTGCTTTGGAGCTCGGCAGGGACTTTGGGAGCAAAACCTTGCAGCTCTGTGTGTGACAAGGGCACGACCTCCCGCAACCTGGGAACTCTATCCACACATCGCGCTGCTTTCATCTGATACGGGGGGTGTGTGAGCGCTCTCAGTCACTGGCGCTGACTGGCTCACTGAGGGCACTAAGCTTTTTAGTCAGGGCCCGCTGAACGGAGGAAAAGGTGGCGAGAATGAAGGAGGGGAGAGACAGAGGAGGGGGGAAGAGAAGGTAAAGTGACTGGGCTGAAGGGAGGGGGGGCAGAGTAGGTGAGGAGAGGAGGGTTTTGCCCGAGCCCCAGTAAGACAAGAATTGGGCATTGTCGCCAAGCACAGCAGAGCAGAGCTAGCCCATTCTGTTGATCTGAGCAGGATCCCGGAGAAAACAAAACTGCATTGTTCCCCGCAGATGGAAGCCAGTGTCTCCTGGGTAACAGCATTAATCTCCCCTTTTCTCCTGCTTCCTCTCTTGTCGGGGCCATAATCGGTGGGCTCCTTTCAGCAGCCAAGCCAGCCTCAAAGCCCAGGCTCCTAACTAGCCTCCTAATTAGCTGCAATTACAATGAAGACAACATGATGAGATAATAGAAATTTGCAAAATAATGACATACCACGGGAAAATATTCCTCCTCCCCAAGCACCATTTTTCCCTCCGGGAGAGGCACAATGGAGAGCCAGGGCCCTTTTCTGAGAACGGAGAGCTCAGAAAAAATGGTGGCGCATTATGTAGCATTGAACCCTATTGTCTGCCTTCTGGTTGCTTCAATCAACAGGCCATTGTCTGGCTGCTTAAATCAAAATGACTCAAATACGGGCTTCGTAATGATGCCCTCTCAGCATCGCATACTGAACAGAGAGACAGATTGAGGGAGAAAGAGGAGAGCAGAAAACAAGAAGAAAGAGGAGAGGAGCTAATCATGTGAAATGTAACAAGAGGTAAAATAATTACGCGAAAGTTAGGAAAGGGCCCTATCATAAAATATCCCAACAGAAGTCACGGAAATCAGAGGGAAATAACAGGGAGTGTCTAGTTACCAGTGACGGATTTTTACTGCTTCACAGTTGCTTTCATATGGTCTCGTTGGACAACTATCTAAAACATGACTTTATGAAACGCGAACGAGAGCGAGGCAGTCAGAAAAGGGGAGAAAGACAGAGCGAGGGAGGGGAGGAGGATGGAGGGAGGAGACGGAGGTAGACAGCAGGTGGTAGTCATGCACAGAGCAACATTTTTAGCGACTCTGATCGCCAACAAGGGGCTAAGAGCTACTGTCGCTAGGCAAGTTCTGTGTGGATGGAGAGGGGAATAGGTGGTCTGCTCAGTAAAACATTAGTGAACTCGGGATGTACAGGCTTTCAACCAGTCCGAATTACTGTACCTGTCTGCCCCTCTATATATCAAAATGCCTCCATGTCTGCCGGACTGTGTCTGCCTGTCGCTCTAATAAATCACAAGCATACTTTTGGGATTTCTCTGCTACCCATTAGGAAAAAATAAAGCTTAGAGAAATGTATACATACACTCTGATCTCTCTCCCATACATAAATGAATATGTGAAGTCGTGCATGTCATCCGCTCCGTTTTACCCCCACTCGTGAACAAAAGCCTGAGACAAACTGTTTTTGAGAAATGTGATGTTTGATGTAGAAATGTGTGTGATTGTGTGTAATCTAAGTTCATCTGTGTAGCGTGTGTGTGTGTGTGGCGGCTGTAGTGTCCTTGCGACTCTAGCTTAGCACTCTCATTTCCTATGCCTTCTCTAGCACAGTACACACCCACGTGCACAAATGCACACATGCTCGCACATAAAACAAATGTATGTAAATGCACAAGTGCAAAAAGAACCAAATTCATCCTGAAATCACAAACTTCAGGAACCTTTGTAAAGTCTAATATCTGCCCTGCATAGATTACACATCCACCAACGTGACAGTTGTTACGCTGAACTTTTGCAGCTTTTCACCCAAGAAATATGAGGACAAAGGTCAAAGGAGACTTTAACTTAAGTTGCGTCGGGGGCTTGGGCCCCAGTTTCCCTGCAGTACTAGTTTTTTGGTTGAGTATGGCTGTTGCGATTGGTCGACGTGATCGATGACGTCGACGCTGAAAATGCGTCAACATCAGTATTTTTAGAATTCCTGTGTCAGAGTGTTTATTTGTGCTTCAGATAGTAACCGCTGTGAAACAATCCGAAAACAACATTTATTTCTCTGATTCTTACTCCTACTGGCGCGCCCTCTCCTCATTCATTCTGTCTCTCTCTCCAACAAATGAACACAAAGCAAAGGACGCTTCGTGGTATCAATATTTTTCAGCGTAGACGGCAAGCCAGACAGACGTCGAAGCTAGGTACACGAAATAATCCACGCGAGGACACAACTGGGAGAGTGTCATGGTTTGCTCCTTGAACCGGTTTACTGACTGTGGAGCCGTTTGACCGGTCTGATCGCCGGATCGGCCACCGCAGCGAGACGTCGGAAACTTTAGAGTTGTCTATTCATCAGTAAGAGAGCTTTTTATTATCTTTTGTCCCTGTAGCGGTTTAATATGAAGCCATAAAGTCGTCTGCCTGCTACCTTAGGAATTGAATAAGTGTTTGAGAAAATGTTTAGGGTAGAATCTGGGCTTACTTTGTGTGTGTGTGTTTTATTTTTATCATGTTGGAGTTGCCAGTTTAAACCTACAGTTTTGTATTTTAACATGTAAACCTTTGTTTACATTTTGTTTTATGCTGCATTACACAATGGCATACAGTTTGCCAAAATAAAATTAACTCAAATGAAATGGTCTATTTGATTTTTTTGGAGGAAAATTAATCGTTTAGATGAATCGATAGAAAAATAGTCGTTAGTGGCAGTGGCATACTGTTGAGTTACATTATAGTTGTGAGGTAATGTACTTGAAAGTGGGGATTGATTTGAAAGGTCTGCCCAGGTGGTGCGTAACGTGACGCCATAATAGCATATGAAACGCTGGAGTTCTCATTTCAGGTATCACATCTGCTCTGTAATGTACTTATGGTGCTGCAAGTTGAGTCCTATATGCATAGAAGCTATGGCTCAAATGTTTTAATTAGAACCTGATCAGCCATGGCTAATTAGAGTAGGATTTCAACATAAATGTGTTTTGCAACTCTAATTCACTGACGAAAGGATGCTTTTTTTTTTTTTTTTTAAACAGCGCTCATTTTATTTTATGTGGGCATGAACAGTTAGGCTTGAATCCAATGTAGGAGACACCTGCATCACCATTCACAACACACAACTCTCATTCCCACAGCTGAAATGGTTAAGCTTTGTGAAGTTAGTGATCCGGTGGAAAATTTGAGTGTAACCCCACTGAAAGATTAGGTATTAGTCTGGAGGGTGAAGGGGGTCACAGGCGGAGGCGCTGTAACCTTTAAAACCAGCCTCTCAAACACTGCTTCCTCCTCCCAAACACAGAGGAGTCCCGCGGAGTAATTAGCGTGTGTCAGATAAGTTGACAAGCTCGTTAACATGCCGCATCATCCGATACCGTTGCTTTTGTTTGTGTAGGCTTCTGAGAGGAAGTTAGCAGTCTAATTAGCATAATTACAACTGCTGATTTATATGGCTGTAATTAGCGAGCAGATCTCTGCATGTTGTGGTCTGACGGAAATACGCTGCTGCCGAGGAGGACGCTGGAGAGGAGATTCCCTTACACTGGAGGTCTCACATGTCAAAGAAGCCTGTGCACAGACAGACACACACACACACACACTTTCTATTGTCACACATTTTGACCAATAGATTTACTAAACAAAGAGGTAAAAACAGAATACACGAATGTAATGAACATATGCAGCCCAGAGACCTATAGTAGACACAAAGTAGTTTCAATCTGAATAGTTTTATGATGATTTTGTGCAGAATAAGATGGGGTTGGTATCATATATGAACCCATCTGACTAGCAGCTCTGTTATTGCAGATTTGATGCGCACAACCCATTCACCTCTGTTACATACCTTCAAAGGTGAAGGGGCTCAGTCTAGTCTCAAACATATAGTGGATTATTAACAGCAGTGATGTTATCTAATAAAAACCATTTTGATAGGTTTTTAAAAGCAAGAAACAGTAGGCTTTACTCTGAATTATACCTGCTTTTAAGGCATACTGGAGTACTGTATGTGCTTTATGCATGTGTGGGTTTGAATCCAAAGGGAGAGCTGCAAATCCCAGTTTGTAAAATTAAACACACACACACCTTCTAAATAAACAAGTGCTTAGAGCTGATCAAGTGTGTTTGAGTGAGAACGAAAAGGCAACAGAGAGGCATGACCCGTCTGACAAGTTGGCCTTAATTACAGCCGACGTTCACAGTAGGACAGTGAATTAGCGCAGTTACCTCTCATGACTACTGTATAATCCTGGGGTCAGTAGATTAGCACACACTTACATACTGCACAGACACATGCAAACACACAAAATGCAGGGTGCCGTCAGGCGATCTTAGCAGCTTCCTGGGTGACGTGGGGTGAAATAAGGGTCAAAGTTAATCTGTGCCGAACCAGCTACCACAGTAGTGCACCGAACAGCATCATTTGGAGACTGGGGGTGTTCTGATGGCTCACCAAGTTAAAATATATTTGGTGTCAGAGGCTGAGTAAGTCTTTTCACGCTGGCTCATTTATTAAGTGTGCTTGTGCTTGAAGCAGAGAGCCTCCTGGCCAGTCATCAAGGCTTCTCTCATTGACAGAGATTTTTCTATTTCAAAATATACTTTTCTCAATGAAAGTAATGCATTGAAACCAGATGATGCATTTTGCAAGAAACTGACAACCTTTTTTTTGACCCGTTCATTTAAAGCAGTGTGTACCTGCTACCCCTTACTACAGGTTGATAATGTCTGTGAGTAGTATGCAGTGTTGCCAGATTGGACCGAGAAAAAAGTAGCCCAATTATTTATATATATTATACGTGTGTATACTCAAAACCATGGTTACAATCATGGACAATTTATAATAGAAGTCATAAATAACATAAAATATAGGTTTTCACTCATATTAAGAGATGTAAGTTTTTGCAACTCTTATGACTGAGTTATGACAGAACAATGATTGGAATAGAAAGAGTTTCAACTTAGTAGTCATAAACTAAATTGATGCTTGGTTTTGACGGTCATCAGTTATCCGCCACTGCGTGTGGGGCTGAGCTACTGATCTCTTGAACGCCCTCTCAATCATGCTGCTCAGATGATTGGTACAAAAAGTAGGAAGAAAACCACCATAAGAAAAAACACCCACACTGGTTGTAAGTGCAGGTAAAACTAGCTAGCTTTTCACAAGAAAATAGGCAAAAAATGTCTGACACAAAAAAAAAAAGAAGAAATGCCAGACACAAGTTTACCAACCCAAAGATATTCAAGTTTACTATCATACAAGACAAAGGAAAACAGGAAATGCTCACATTATTAGAGCCGGAACCCAGCAAATGCTTTCGCAAAAATTACTTAAAACAGTAATCAATTATCAAAACGTTTGCTTTAATCAACGTCGTTTCAGCTCTAATAATTGTGCATTTTTCTTCCTTACAGTCCAATTAATTACCTCAAGACCTCTCAGGTTTATCTTGTGACACCTTGGGAATCTTTGTCATATAGGACTTACTACAAACGACAGTTAGAAGTTGCAAATGACTTACCCACAAATATTGACACAAAATAGCCATGGTAGACTGCATTAGTAAACAAATTATCCTTACTGCAGGTGTTTACATGTGCATCAGCTCACGTTTCCATGTCAAGGCCCATGTTAGAGCCCCGACCACACACACAAACAATCGCACAAGTTGTAATCGCGTAAAGGCCTGATTGACTTCCCTCACACAAAAACACATGCATGCCCACCTGCTGTCTAACGTGGGTCGATGGAGTGGGGTATGTACACGTGTGCTGCTGTGTATTTGCCATTTTGTGTGTGTGTGTGTGTGTGTGTGTGTGTGTGCGGGCATGTAAGTTCTGGATTGACTGCATTAATTGATGCAGTGCAGATGAGTCCCCTCGGAGCTGTCTAATTAGACATTAGCATGGAGATGTAATTACCTGAGAGGGCTCAACATGTTTCACTTAACTACTCTCCCTCCTGCATGACAGACCTACACTGAGCAGGTAGGGCTCACATTGTGTGTGTGTGTGTGTGTGTGTGTGCATGCAACCCCCTTTGTGCATATACCGAATGTGTGTATTTGACTGCTATATCGTATGTGGAGGTGTTTTTATGTGCACATGCTCCATACAGTAGCGGTAGTGTGTGAAGACCTTATTGATTTGCTCCTAAAAAACATGTTTGCTCTTCACTCCTACACTCCTTTCAATTTCTCTTCTCGTCTCAGTCGCTCTTTCCCCCCACCGTGATAGTGTAGCTGGTCATCCTTTTTTTCCTCCCTCACTTTCCATCTCTTTCTAGTTTGGGTGGCAAGTGCATTAGGCCTCTGTACGGAGCTACATGGGTTCAATTCTTGATCGATATCCACCACTCTACTGGCGAACAACAAAAAAAAAAAAAAAAAAAACGCCTCTCTGCTCTTCAGTCTCCAAAAGCCTCCCTTCCTCTTAGAGCGGAGAGAGAGAGCCCAGATCAGAGAGATTGTTTGCCAGCGTCGTCAGGGCAACCATCACTGCCAACCTTGACACTGGAGTTGCATTGTCTGGCATCCTGACATTAGATAAATAAAATTACACAACCTTTGTCGCAAACACACACAAATGCAAAACGGCAAATAGTATTTTGCATGCCCTTTAAACTAAAAATTCCAAAAATGAATGTGTACGCAATGCACGCCATGCCATCTGTAGATATAAACACGCAATCTCAATCGTCCACACACACATTGAGCTCATACACCCCAATTTGCCATCCTCTTTGATAAAAACAGACTGTCAGGCAGAGCCCAGAGGAGACTGTCAATAAATCTGTAAGACAACAGATTGTGAGAACCCTGTGAACTCCAATACAGCCTGTAACACACCTCTCAGAGCACCAGGAAGAAATCCATTGGCCGCTGCAAGCATTGTCTTCTTATCTGTAGATAGTTCTGTCCTGTTTCCAATAGAGATCAATAGCATTAGCATGTCTCGACAGAGAGAGGGAGAGAGAGAGAGACAGAGGGGAAGCGAGACAAAGACAGAAAGACAAAAAGAGAGATACAGAAAGATAATTACTACAGACCTTTGGCCAGAGTGGCAAATGAGCAAGGGAGAGAAAATCTTACTGTAAATATCAGATCATGAGTGCCAAAAATATAGGAGGGATTAATATTTCTTCCAATTAATATACATACACACCTTTCAAATGTAGTGTATGCAGCATTTAATTTGATTCATTGTGGCATGCAGTGTACAGTAGAGAGAAAAAAAAGAGAAGGTTTATAGCTTCTATGCTGGTTGCAAGCTGGCCTGTCTAGCTGCTGGGAGCCGATAGTTAGAGCTATATATGCCAACACACACATAGACAGTGGCCACACGTGTCTCTGTTTGTACTACATTGGGTATCTGCGTGCACAGACATGTTCACACATGTTTACATGAGGTTCTGCACAGACTGTCCACGTTCAGCCCAAAATGTATGACTGTGTGGACTACACGTGTGGACCCTTAAGCTGCCTTCACATGATAAGAAATTTGCTCTTCGCTCACCGCGAGGTAGGGCACAGAGCATAGTGCAGACACTTGCAGAGGCACAGCTCAGCACAGGTATATGTCATCAAAAAGTGCACTACGGTAACTTTAGCACTGGATTTTTCTAAGTTCGGAAACTATTTGCCTATTCACAAACCTGTTGGCCCCATCTGACTGCTGACATTTCACCATGCATTACTTTTCCTGGCGAGGTTGTGGTATGTTTTTAATGTTGTGATAGAACTCTGAAACACAGAATATGAATTTGTCTTCCATCACTCTCTACCTCCCCTGCGCGCAGCTGCTTTCTCATTGGTTGCGCTTCGAAAGGTCAGCGGCAACCAAGGTCAAAGTTGAAATAATCTGAACACTGAGCACAGCGGTTGGTAGCAATTTCAAGAGGTTCGCCCCACCAAGGGTCACACACTTCCGCCTACTTGGGTGCCACCACTCTCCCTTATAGGAAAACAATGGCACAGCCAGAGCAGAGCGGTTTTACCTCTGATCATTTGTAGGGGCCTTTACGGACATGGGCAGGTAACGAAAATTTACATTATGGCTATGCAGATGCTAAAAGTATAATTTGCACTTAACTGTGTTTGCAGATTTCAAGCATGGTCATAGTTTGCCATTTACTGTGGTTTACGATGCTCGATAAAAATGCACTGCATAGCTGTCAACAGTAATTAAACCACACAATGCATGTATCTGTCCAAGGCCTTTAAGCATGTGGGTCAAATCTCAGATCAGTGATCACAGTTAAAGGTGGGGTATGCGATTGTAATCCATTACACGCCTGTTTTTATCATCTTCAATTTTTTTCAGAATCGCATACCACCCCTTTAATGTTAGCTACTGAAGGAGCTATTTGATGTATTTATATTTTACGTCTCTGAGTACAGGTTACATTCAAGACTGCCCTAATATCCACAATGCTGCTATCAATGTATTTCTTATATAGCTAAAAAGCAGATATAAAAACACTGATTGATTCTACTATGTGAAAGATTGAAAGGGTAATTTACTTTAACCAGCCACTAGTATCATTAATCAAGACGATTAAAACCAGTACAAGCAAAAAAAACCTTGTTGAACCTGCAATAATGTTACCACTTGGGGCACACAACAAGCTTGAAACACAAACATTGTGGTGTGACCTTCCTCTGTTTTGGTCTTCATTAATCGTGCTCCACCATGTTCACCATCCAGTTCACCCTGTACAGTATGTCTGCAGTTTGCTGCTGGGCAGGTAGCGTACAGTGGGTTTATCTGAGCCTTTTCACTGAAAACGGCTGCCTGCTGTGGCTGGAAACAAGGTCTATAAGAGCAGGAGGAACCGTAACGTTGCGGGCAACAAAAACCAAAACAAGGTGCTGAAAGACATTAAAGGGTTCCGTAGAACTGAGGGGAAGTGCAGAGTCAGGTGATAATTCTCTGCTGGTTCGCCACTAAGAGTGTCACCTTTCACCTTACATGCAGTTGTTTAAACCATTGTTAATGTAAAAATGATTGATTAGTGCAGCTTGAAAGGGGTCAATGCAGGGTTAAAATTATGATTTCACTGTAACTCACAGTTTTCTTTGTTGTCACAGAATGAATGTACATTCACAGATGTCTTAAACATTTGTTCTAGTTATAAAGTATGACAACAGTATAAAAACACCCAGAGAAGTTTTTGCACAACTGTCCTTCAGCCACTCGGGCCACGATTACCTGAGTAAAAAGTTGAAATATTGGTGCCTATAGCATGGTGGCTAAGAGAGAATGCTAATGGATTCATGAAGCAGCTTATCATGTGAATGAGAACAATAATGAGGAGACAAAGCAGAGACAAATCCATTGTAAGTGAGGTGGAATTATGTCGGCTCAGTGGATTAGGAAAAGGCCTTGATCCAGTGGGAGTTGAAAAACATGGCTTCTCTTCTCACATTTTCACACACAGGCATACACACAAATGCACTCACACACAAATCCATGCACATGCCCATACAATACAGTTTGTCAGAAACACGCAAGCATTAATACACACTAATATAAAAACACACGCACACACATTATGCATATTACACAGCTGCGCACACACACAGAAAGAGGCACACATACATAAACGTCAAACCTTGATATCGACTCATGCTGCCAGATAATTGAATTAATTCAGCTGAGGAACAACTTCACAGATTAGCGACTTAACTTTTCAATAATAAGAAAAAACTCATCCACGCGGGATAATTACATTTGTCTCAAATGAGGGCAGCTGTCGAAATGTATCATGCATTGCCATGCGTCCACAGTTTAACCCACACGCTCGCAAGCACACACATACACACAGACACCACCCCTAAGCGGCTGAGAGATAAAGACATTTTTAGAGTTAAAAAACACAGAGGAAAAGAGATGGAAACACGGCTTTAGCGTAAATCCTGAACGTGTTTGATTTGACCTTTAGTTGTGAAAACCTTAAAATGTATTCCCTGACCGCAACATTGTTTTTGGGATTTTCCCAATTAACACAAAATAAAGTCTTTTGTGGACACTACTGTCCACATACACTTTTGTACTTTTGTCCTGTGGCTGTTTGGACAAGGTCCCTCAGTTCCATTTTAGCAAATCTTTTTAAAACAAGAGTGTGCTTCCAACTTGCGCAATAGTTTGGGGAAGCCTTTTTTTGTTCCAACAAGAACTTTCTCTGCGCACAAGGAGATGACGAGATACATAAAGACATGCTTTTCCAAGGTGGTGTGGAAAACTTGTCTGTTCTGCAAGGATCTCTGACGTCAACCCCATTCAACACTTTTGGGCTGAATTGCAACGCTGACTGCCAGGCGTGGAGCAGCTCACATCTCTGAAGCAAGAATGTCACTTTCGAAAGTATATGAGAATGAAATAGCGATTAGATCGCAGCTCATTCCCATTCCCTGTGGTGCAGATCAAATCATTATTTTATGATTGTGACGTCATGTGAAAAAATAGAAATAGTCTACAGCTTACTGACAACAAGAGCTGCGCTGTGTAATCGGGTATATTAACACTTAAAAAGAGTGATCACAGAGAAAGTAAGAGGTGACAAAAGGTTGTCTAAGTAGGCTACAGCCACAGTGGCTGACCTCACTAATGCTCTTGTGACTGAATGGAAGCAAATCCCTGTAGCCAGGCTCTTGAAGAAAGCCTCCCCAGAAGCAGAACGGTTGTTAAAGCAGCATATTGATGCTCATGGCTTTGGAATAAGATCTTCAACAATCACGAACGGGTGTAATGTTCCACATACTGTATTGGGTGTCCACAAACCTTCGCAGTTTACATTCAATTCCTCATAATGTGAAAAGCAGCCCCAAACCTAAACCTTATTCTAACCTTCACCTTTAACCTGAGCTGAGCCCTGACCATAAACTCTCCTCTTAAAGGCTGTCAGACAAATAATCATTTTTGTGTGTAAATAAAGACATCAAACTTAATGAAAGCAAACTTAAACCACCAAGCAATTTGATCATCTTCCTAGCCTTGTGAGGTCGTCCGGTTATCACAATAGCAATACAAGAAAATATTCATACAACACACAGTCTTGAACAGCATCTAGCAGTGGACAGCCAGTTACAGGGAGGTGAGAAAGGTGCAATGTATATTTCATGGCTCCACGACACTGAACTCTGAAACCGCAAAAACAAGCCATAAAAATTCCAGAGGGTGTATTGAAATCCTTGCTAGACACCCTTCCTCTCCCCCTCCTTCTCCCTCTCCATCCCGCTTTTCCTCCCTCTCTCAATCTGCTGTCTCCCTCTCCTATTTCTGTCTATTGTCGGTACAAAGCATCCCATTCAAGGCCCGATGACTTCTCTTATGGCAGGCAGCGGTAGGCTTAACGAACAATGGCCGCACGGAAACAAAAGCCAGTTTATTAGGCTGGAGAGTGACAGAGAGAGACAGAGAGAGAGAGAGAGAGAGACAGAAAGACAGAGAGAAAAAGTGGCATTCGGCACTCCATTGTGCCTGGACTCACATCTGGTGGCCATGTGTGACCGGAGCAGCAGGGCTAATGATGGGCTTCCTGAGGCCAGCTCAATTAGGCCAGGCCTCACCGGACTCCCAGAGAGAGAGGCAGAAAGAGAGATGCCTATCGACATGCTGGCTCTCTATTTGTGTGTGTTTGTGCGTATGAGTCAATCCGCACTATATACAGTCATCTCCTGCGTGGATGTGTGTGTGTACACGAGTGTGTGTCCTATGTCGACCAATGTGTGTTTTTAGGCATTGGTGTGCACGTAAATTCCCACTGACACACTCCTGAGCACTGTCCCCCATATTCTTTAGCCCAAACGACACCTCCCCTCAACACACAGACATGCGTAAACACACACCCTCCTCCTGAGCGGGCTAAAACTAACTAACAAGCCGTAAAGCCATTAACGGTTAGGGTGCTGCTTTGATGGCCCAACACAAGATTTCCAACACACTTAAAACTACACAGGGGGGAGAACAAAAATGACGAGAGCCTGCAACCGTGTCCTCAGGCATGTGTGTCCATGTCTGTGTGTGATGTCTGGTGTGTGTGTTACACTGTGTACAAGTGGGCGCCAAATCAGATGGGTTCCTGTGACAGTACCATCTCTTATTATTCCTGCCTTGCAAACTGTTCACCCCAGAAGACACAGACTGAAAAATACAAACCTAATAAACAGCAAAGAAAAGCCTGTCTGTCTGTGTTAATAAAAGGCTTTATTGGGGAATTTTGATGCCAATTCTTCTCATAATCACGCGTTACTGGTCAGATGTGTATAATTAGTATTGCATAAGCAATTGCACAAACAAGAATTGGGGTCATCTGAGGCTTTCAGTTTTAGCACAAAAACATAACCACACAAGTATTAGGTTAATGTTTTAGACATGATGCTAGTCTGTGTCCTGTGTCAGTGACATGCTTTGAGAAGACATGGTTAGGTCCCGGAGCCTTGTTTGGTTTCAGGATTTTCAGTCAATCCCTTAATATACTCAGTAGCCTACTGTAGAGCGCAACACCCACCTCATAATAATTTATGAATTATCCCAAAAACCTTCACACAATAAATGTAGCTAAAATCAGTAGTTCCCCACATACAATTAATACAAGACTTTAAAGTGCCCCCCAGGAGCCCATCAAGAATCACACCTCTTCTCGGAGCCATAACTCAGTAAAATCTGAACACACAGGCATGATATTTTTAAATCAAGTGTGACTCTTCCGTTTTGGGGACATCGTTATCCCAAGTGTCCATCACGAATAAACGTCCATAAATCATCTTAGAAATCACAGAAAATAAAAGACACTCCTTATAACTCCAGACCTTCCATGACAGTCATCATGTTTCTAAGTTTTCAAAGTAATGAGTGATAGATGCCTGTAGATCCATTGCTGCACTGTAAACAGGAACAGCTGGCAGCTAATTCGGCATACTTTTAATGGTGACAAAATGTGAAGAAATATAGGCTTTGAAAATCCTTGCACTAGCCTTTCAACCCTACAGACAAGACAAAAACAAGAACGTTGACATTGGATGATTCTGCAAAACCCTGGATTATGGTCAATGCCAGTGCTTTTTTTACTTCCACTACCAACACACCTAACCATGCTTACATGGTATGGTTATGGTTAGGCAGCAAAAACACTTGGTTAGATAGGCCTTGCTAGATACAGGGCACTGAGACATTACATATTACATAGGAATAGGAATATGGATACTCATAGGATATTGGCCTGAGCCTTTTTAAGGAATCATTTCTCACTGACTTTGAGATTCTCACCATAGGTGAGCAGCGATTGTAGTATTGATTAGTTTGAGGAGAATGATGGCAAAATATGTGGGACAATAGTCCATGTTGAAAATGGCAGTTACAGCAATAGTGCTACAACAGACGCCATGAGCACACAAGTTTAGAGTGGCAGAATGAAGACATCATCTTACCTATCTACTGGCACATACTGGCAAACTGTCTGTGTGCGTGTCGGAGAGTGAGCAAGAAAGTCTGAGAGTTTGGTCAGTGACGATGAACGGCACCTAGACACACTCAAACCAACCTCTGCCCACATCACCCTCCCTGTCACTCTCTCTCTCTCTCTACCAGTAAATCAATGGTAGTCAACTGGGGCGTTCGATCCCCATCCGTTTTCATTTGCTTCCTTTGTGATGGTTTCCGTGGTTACGTGGGCTCCCTCTGCAGAGGGGAAGTGGTTCTTATGCTGGAGAATAACAGGTTTCAGTCAGACCATCACCGCTCATGTCGACACCATCAATGTTGAATATCGTGAATATCGCCTTCCAAACTCAGATATTTGCATCACAGTCGTTCTAAAGATGTCTTTCTACCGCTGAAGGAAATTGTGGCGATGTGGCAGATACTCTAAGACAATGACACCATCAATTCTGCCATCGTGGCATTCAAGCTTAACACTTGCGGCAAATTTAATGGACATAATGTGCAATAAAAAATAAACTAGGTAAACTTTCTTTAACACCGCTTTAGCTAAGTAACCTAACCTCACAAAGACGTTTTTTATTTTGATAATAAACCTTTTCAATCGTTTAAATCATTACGAATCAAAACGATATTACAACATTTGTTGGTTTCTTTATCTTTGGGTTTTGGACTGTTGGTCAGACAAAAAGAGACATTTAAAGTTGTCCCGCTGGGCTCTGGGAAACTTTGATAGGCATTTTTCACTATTTGGTGAAGTTTAACAATAGACCAAAAGCTTATTTGAATAAATAATCATGAGATTAATCAACAATGAAAATAATCATTTAGTTGCAGCGCTAAACAACAGCTTGCGACTTTAATTCAGTCCAGCAGAGGTCTAATCAACACACAAATCAAAATGTATACACTCTGGTGGCAAACTGTAAAAGCAGAAATTCAGACAAATATACATAACTGTTTAAATTGCCCCTCCTTTGCCACAGTTGCCCTCGCGGGGCTATTCCTCCAAGCACTGAAGCAACTGTTGCTTCAAGGTGTGTGTTCTGTCAAATGGCAAGACGCAAGTGGACATGAATATACTTACACAATCTGTTTATGTGATAAACAACATTTATTTAATCATGTGACGCATAGGTACCTATGAAGGCTTTTACATATGTGACTTGGTCAACGTTTGCCATAATGGCCCAATTAGTATATTAACATGCCCACAATAGCAGTGCAGCTTTTGTTGGTGGTCGTCAAGGACAAACTGTACCACCTGTTACAGGGCTACAGCAGCAAACCACAGGTCCTTCTCCCCTCAGTTCCTCTCTGTCTCTACAGGAAATGAGCGGGCGAATAAGCCGGCAAAGATAATTACAGAGCAAACAATAGCTGTCATTTCTTTCTACAACAGCCTCCTGGCCCTGCCCTCTCACCAACACAACACGGTTTGCTGTAATCTGTGTCCACTTGGTGGACAGTCTCATCCAAAGCACGCCAGAGTAGCGTCGTACATCCATTTACTCTGTCTCTCTCTCTCCTCTCCCCCTTTGCTTCCACAGAACAAAGCATGTTAACCTTGAGCTGCGAAACAGCTTTCTGCTGGCGTCTGAGGAGATATTAGGAAGGTGATTAAGTGAGATTGATGGTACTTTAATTCCCTGACAAAAATAATGGCTCCTTGCTGTTGTTTAATCTTCAATCTTCATTACATGGGGGAAACTCAAGAGAGCGTGGTTTTAGCCAAAAGAAGGCCGTGCTAACAAAGGACACCATCAAGGATGGCGTATTTACATGTTTAATCAAAATGAATTGTAATTGAAAGTCCAAAGGAGAGTTTGGGAATGCATCAAACTGTGGGCTGAAAAAAGATTGTTTAAAAATTTGAAGGTAATTCTTTTAGAGGATGATTTTTTTGGAATTCAAAGCATTTGACTGCAATTTAGCCACAGTGTAATTAGGAACACAATCATGAAACTCTTCTGCATATTACTGTTGTGATTTTCATTTTGCTGATGATTTACACAGACTTATGGATATGGCTTTTTTCCCCATGACCTTGGAGCCCTGGAAACAATTTCAAAAGTTACCATTTCTAAAGAATGAAGACCAAATTAGAAAAAAAGTTTTCTGAACTCAGACAAAGTTAGGCTTTGGAGATAGAAAGTTGTCAAAACACAATGCCAATTTGCCAATGTGCAAACCAATGAACCCCTACCATTTTCCAGAGGCGCTGTTCCAAAGCTGACCCTGAACACTGACCTCGCGGTGGAGAGCGCCCAGTGAACATATAATTCCTCCTTTGGGTGATCAATACCGTGAGAATAAAAGGCGATAGATACAGCCTCAGCTATTCGCTCCTACAGTACAGGGAGGTCAGAACACAGGGTCAGCTGAAGAGCAGCACTCTTGGGGGCTGAGAGTGTCTTGCTCAAGGACACTTCAGCAGGGAGGCTGCTTGCCCAGATGCAGCTGGGTTCCTACGGTTCATGGGTGGCGTCCTCACTTACCAATACACGCTGCTGCTCTCAAAGAATTAGAATAGATCACTTGAATACAAGTGAATACAAGATGCAATGTTGTACCTTGTAGCTCACATTTGTGAAATACAAGGTTTTATATGATTTGTGCACAGCCAATGAAAGGACATTTCACAGAAATTTAAATAATAGAATAAAGTATGTCTATGTTTTTTACATAGGTATATGACATATCTACATGCAGATACATACAAAAAAGCAGCATAGGCTCAAAACAGAAACAGAAGTTAACTTTAAAAACAGTAAGGAGTTTTGCTCTACTTATTATACTCAATCAATAATGCCAACAAACAGTAAATGTGGGCCGCTGTGGCTTGGTGGCAGAGTGGTCGCCTTCCAATCGGAAGGTTGGCGGTTCGATCCCCCAGCCATGCGTCGAAGTATCCTTGAGCAAGATACTGAACCCCAAAATGCTCCCGAAGCTGCGCCTTCAGTTTGTGAATGTTCTCATATGTAAGTCGCTTTTGATAAAAGCGTCTGCTAAACGTAAATGCCGTCTCTTTTCTAAGATAAGTATATTAAAGACAAATTGGTAAATTTATAATATTTTCCTCGCTGTTGTCACCCGACCCTTTAGCGTCTGTTTCCCATATGTTTCTTTCATGCTGACAGTTTTCAATGGCCACCTAATGATTGACTGCAAATAGATGGACTGTCAATGCAACAAAGAGCACATGCAGATGAAAGGGGTCCCGCTGTATCTGTGCATATATAAGCAGGCCTGTTTGTGTCCGTGTGTGGGGGTGTGTGTTTATGCATAAATACACATGTGATCAATTGACTGTAGCCTTGTCTATAGCTGTCCCTCTGTACAATAGGGACTATAGCAGCAACAGAAACAATCCTTTTAATCTAGTGCATTTTTCGCGACATCTCAGTCTGATGTCCGACTGCACAAAGAAGGGTCAGGGAGGGCTTGGCTCGGGTGGGTGGAACAAACAACTGGGATTTGCTCTCTCTCTCTCTCCCTATATATCTCATGCTCTCTCTCTCTCAGTGAGGCTTCAAGGTCTGCTTTGGCGTACAGTTACAGTTAGTTTACTGGGCATCAAAGCAAACCCAGACGTCTTAGTTCTCTAATAGAGTTATGTGGGTGTGTGCTCCATGTTTTGGTGCAGAAATAAAATGAATAATTCGGAGGGATTTGTAACTTCCTAATAACTGAACTGCGCCAGGAGAAAGTTAACCAACTTGCTTAAAAAGTTCATCCTGTCTGTCATTCTCCTACATCCCCTCTCTGTTTCTTCTTTCTCTATTTATCTCATCCCGTCACATCTGTGGTCCCTATCTATGATAATAGCTGCCAGTCTGAACATTTAGTAATAATTTCTGCTTCCAAATCAGTCCCTGTACTAAACCCATGCCTACCAAATAGCGCTACACACTGCCTCAGCCTCCTGAGTTCAATACAGTTTATCAGCAAAAGACGAGGGGGGAGAAAGAGAGAGAGCTGCAAAAAAAATAGAGAAAATAAGGAATTGTAGAAGAATAGATGCAGGAGGAGAAAGAGGGAGGAGGAAGGGGGTCAGCGGAGGTAGAAAAGAAGAGATGAATGCAGCCCCTGTTCCTTCCCACTGTCTCAAACAAGGCCTGAGTAAACAGGAAGTACAGCTGCGTTCTCTGTCTCGGTGCCTGTGTGCATTTCTATTCCACTTAGAACACTACTACATCTTCCTTATCTGCTACAATAACCTGTAAGAATAAAAATGGACAGAAGTTAAAGGACAAAGTACGGAAAGAGAAAAAAGTGAGAAGCACAAACAATCGGCAAATGTCATGTGGAATATCCCGCTGCCTTCTCGTCACATTGCGAAGAGTCATGATAGTTGGCAATCTAGACACGCAGTTCCCCTCAGTGGGCCCTAATCCCCCTATTTCTTTAAAAGAGAGAGGGAGTAGAGCGGAGGAGAAAGGAGGCATTGTGGCTCGAGACAGTGCAGTAAAAAGAGGAGCGTACAGTACCAAATTGAGGTCGCAGCAAGACAATGGCTGCCCTTCACTGGCTCATTCACACATGGTCTCCACACAGCTCTATCAAACGCCTCTTTCTTTTCTTCTTCCCCTCCTCTGTTCTGTTCTTTCTCTTTCTTTCTCTCACGTCCGCCTTTCTTCTCCTCATCACAGAGGGATGGGGGATAATGAAACCCCGGCTCACCCAGGCTGTTCTGGGGCCCGTTTCTCTCTCTCTCTCTCTCTCTCTCTTCTCAATGGGCACCTTCTCATCTTCTCTGTTCAATGCCTTACAACAGCTCCACCCACTGCTTTTGTTTTGGAGGGAGAATGTATAGTTCAACAGGAAGTAGTTTGTTTAGGTACAGGACTCTATATCATCTTATTTTGAGCAGTTCTCAGTGTCCAGTTTGTGACGCTCACCTATATGTTATTTACACTGTTTTATAGTGAGGTATATTAGGAGCTGGATAATGCATTTGTCATCTTTTATATTTAAAAAACTAAATCTGTATGTTTATCTCCAGTATTTGCTTTGAATGCTATACTAATTTGGTCAAAACTTTAATTGCCATGAAAGAGAAATTTGAATTTCATTTTCCTGCAGTGACAGGTAACCCCACATTGGTGTTCTCCAGGGGGCTTGAATGTTTGGTTATAAGTGACACTGTTGGTATTGATAATTGGATTGGTGCAATATCTGTATGGGTGGGCACTAATAGTTCGTAATATGACTTCATATTTTCCAGCCGAAAATGGCTCTGGGTTAAAACAACACATAAACTATCACAGCAGCAATCATTTTATCTTTCGGCGGTCTGAACAAGGCCGTAATCCCATCTGTGATTTGATTACAGATGGTAGCCGAACGAGCTAGCTTCCACACACTTAAACATAAAAGAGTACTCCACCAATTTAGCACTGCACTTCTATAAACACTGTCAGACTCCTGATGATCAAAATCTTGTCAAAACCTAGCACCTATATGACCCTCAATGCAACTAAATTCAATGAGTCAGGTGTGTTATGCTAGTAGTGGCTAATGTAGCCTCAAGCGGATATCCAGAGCGGGCTACAGAGGTCTGGTAAGCGCACCTCTTTCTATCTCCACACCCACACAATTTTTTTTCAAACTTGTAGTCTTCAGCCCCAAACAATGCTGCCTCAAATGACATCACATAAGGCAATTAATCAGAATTCATGCAGCTCCGTCTGGAGAACAAAAGACTTTATACAACTTTACATATGTTGTCCATGTTGAATGTGAACAGATGGTTTACTAACACTACAAAACCATCGCCATGTGGGCTTGTTGAAAAAGTAGAAGAAGGTCTTATATCTTGTGTGTTGCTTTTTTGAAAGCCACAGGTAGCTAGCAGAGATTTTTTTTCTTTCGAGCCTAAGAGAAAACCCCTTATCTCTTGCGGATGGAACATTTTGTTCTAGTCTTTTCTAGGGCTAAACTCACCAGTTAAACACAAAAGTGTTGAGAATTCCATAAACGTAAGGAGGTGTCGATTGCTCTACACCAAGAAACACATTTGAAAATGAATTACATTTATTGATATCCAAGAGGTGTGTTGCTTACTCTTCTGCTGCGAATAGGTCAAAAGGGGCCGTTATTATATTCGGCAGGTAATTAGGTGCGAGTATCAACAGTTCTGGTAAAGACGATGCTGGAAGACTGACGTACATCTGCATTACAATTCAGAATACAAAAATATGTCTTGCTTCAATATATGGCCCAAACATGTATGACCCAAATTTTCTTAGCACGGTTTCTAATACTCTTTTAGACGTGTCAGATTACCAGCTTATAGTCGGGGGTGACTTCAGTCAGGTACGAGCCATTCATTTACATAAATCAACAAACATACGCCCAACTCAGGAATCAACCTGTGGGATCCCCACATTTCTGTCTGATCTGAATATTATTGACCCATGGCGCCTACGGAACCCAATGATTAAGAATTATATTCTTTAAGACAGTTTAGTTAAGCCTTTATTCATCCCGAAGTAGGGAAATTGCATAATACTCGAGAATTGACTACATATTGGTTTCCCCTCACCTTAAGCATTGTATTAGCTCTACTGATATACTTCCTATTATAATATCACACCCCAGTGACATTTAATTTTCAGATCCTGCAAAACACCCATAAACATACACATAGGTCACTTCATCATTACTTCAGAATTTTGAGTTCCTGGAACAACTGAAAAATAACCTTAAAGTATTCTTAGAAATTAATTCAGAGACGGCATCTTCACACCAAATACTCTGGGAAACCGCAAAATGTTTTATAAGGGGATTATCCTCTTCTATTGCTTCTTGTTTGAAGGCCATCAAGAAAACATAGAATCACGCAATTTAGAAACTGAAATACGGACACTAGAATCTGATCAAAAGCGTCAGTTCTCTGACCAGACTCACTTAACTGTCTTGGCTCAGAAATTTTAATTAAATAATTTACTCAAGGCTAAAGATAAATTCATAATCCACCGTACTAGAATTACATATTCAAATCTGAGTGAAAGTTCATGTAGACTTATAGCTGCCAGGTTAAATCTAAATGAATCATTTTCCACCATTAATGCAATCCAAACTCTATCAGAACCTGTTACCCATGATCCAGATGAAATAAATGATACTTTTGGATCCTTTTACTCTTATCTCTACACAGCCAAACCTATCCTGATCCGACTGTCCTGAAATCCTATCTGTCAGAGCTCAACCTACCTTCGTTAACTAAAGTGCGGACCATGCAGAATACCTTGAAGGTACCATTCTCTTACAACTTAACCCTTTGAAAACTGACCTCCAGAGGCAGCTACGAACTGGCAGCAAGAGATTGTTGTTTGCATGATCCTGTTTTGTGAAGCTCTTTGCTAAAGTTTTAGTTAGAAGACTGAAGCCATATGTGGGCAAGCTAATTCATCATGACAAAACAGGAAGGGGGAGACCTGCATCAGACAATATCAGTAGGCTTTTCCACATCATACATGCATCTGAATCAGATGCACATCCTGCAGCTGTGTTCAGCTTGCCCATACCAGCCGAATACTGTTGATGTGTGAAATCTACATGATGTGGGTCAATATATATGTTTGAAATGGAAATTAAATCATAAAGGTAACATGTCTTTTTCGTATTTGTGACTGGTTCATAAGGCTATCAATAAGTATGATGATAGCCTGGATTCACTTCATCAGTAGACTTGGAGGGGAGGAGTATCCAGAATACTAGTATGGGTATGTCAAATACATTCATTTTTTGTATCACTTTTGTACTGTGTTCACACCTATTCAAACCAGCTGTTATGAAAGAAAGCATCACTCTAATATAGAGCTAGCTCTGGTTTTACAAAGAATACAACAATTGCGTCATTCAGTAAGTCACATATCATATGGACTGCTTGTAAAGAAGGAAAGACCATGAACAGTAAAATATGTTCCCTTTCTGCCAATGAATGGATCCGTAGAATTCACCGTTTCACATGGAGACAGAAATCTCCGAATGCCTCTGCACAGAAACAAATTAATAAGTGAAGAGGGCAAATACACCTTCAGGCTACTTGGGTCACAAAGGCTGATAATCCACAAACCTAATTTGGCTTGGCAAACCTAATCATTCAAAACTGATCGAATACAGAGTCTACTGGATGCCTTTAACCGGTTTATTGCGAGACAGGGGGGAAACAGGGATTGGCATTGTTATTCAAACCACAGAAAAATTGTTGTCTTCCATCACATTTAAGCAGAAAGACGTCAATTGCCCACAGGGTTGAGCGCGTGATGGCGTTAAGGTGACCATTATTGCCCCACTGGAGAAGATTGCTCTGATGTTCTTTTGATGGTCAAGTGCTCTTCAGTGGAAGGCAATCATAACTCATTGCATACACATACAATGGTATACGCAATTAATTAACAGGCATGACATACAACAACTATCCCCAGCCAAAATCAAACCAGGATGTTGTGATAACATGGTCCGCACTTTAGTCCACTGGGACAGGGGGACACCTCAACTCTCTCTCAATAAGGTTTCAAAGCCAAACTAAATCCTCTACCATGCTTGAAGCATTTTATGTGTTCATTTTATTTGGGGTATGTAGCACCTATGTTAGAAAAATAACATCTACACAAACTCAAACATAATAATTAGAAACCCTATAGCAAAAGATACATTTGTCCAAACATTTTGTGATTTGCATTTTAAGAAATTATACAACATAGTAATACTTGAGTTACAGAGCATTAGATCCGAAAATCAAAGAAAACAGATAAAGATGGGACTTTTTTTTTTGGACATTTGTCCAACCTAGTCATTCTTCAATACCCTTATGAATTATTAAATGCTATAAAAATAGTACTGTTATAGTTAGGGTAATATGATTCCCAAATTTTTAAGGAATTTTGCAACCAGAAATACCCCGGTAGATGATTCTCTCTTTAAACACATAATCATTTTGGAGGCAAAGGTCTTAGTTTAAGTCCTTCCTTTATTAAACACGTCATTCTGTGCTTAATGTCCATGCCAACAATCATTTTGTCAGAAAAGTGGTGAATAAATGAATGAACAAAATTCATACACACCCCTCACTTTTAAATTCAACTTGACAGCCACTGGTGATCTGAAGCGATGTGAAGGTTGGTATTAAGTGGGAGAAATGGTCAATGCTGCATGGTTATTTAACTGTCATGTCATTGCCATTTTATATTGCTGTTCAAACAACACGTACAATCTAGAATTGTCAGACAGGAAACAGGCCCGAACAAGAGACGGTTAAGTGACAGGTAGGAAAAACAGACAACAGGTGGAAGGACAGGCAAACACGGTGCTAATGGAGCTGATTGTGGATGTAGTCGGAAAGGTGATGCTCTGTGGCACACAGGGAGCAGACAGCAGGCCTGACCTCCCAATCTTACATACAGCACAGCCACTCTCATGCTGTAATTACCTGTCACACTGTGCTGTGCATCTGTGTGTTTTTCAGGGGGAAGGGGTGTGGTAGGAGACAGCACTTGCACTTGACCTAAAATGCAAACCAACCCTGTGTTTCCCATAAATGACATGAAAAAAGCACCGGCGACCGCGCACACCTACCGGAGACCCTGACTGCCCTGGCCCTCTCCCTCACTGGCTCCCAGTAATTACCTGTGGGCCTATGGAGGGGTGGGAACCATTGTGTGCTGCCTGCGTAGCACTCAGGGAGATGTGGGATTGATGCGCACTCAGCGACCTCTCTGATTGGGGTTAACAGCAGCCTCATTTGCATGAGGAGATGGGGCTTTCATTAGCTACAGCAGCAAGACCTCAGGTGCAGAACACACATACCTGCACACACGAACACACACATCACACACACACACACACACACACACACACACACACACACACACACACACGGAGAGGGTAAATTATTTAACCTTTCAAAAGAGACAAGGGTCTCTTGTTTGTTTGTTTTTGGGTATGTATATCATCACATTTGTCATCATGGCTGAACTTTTACCAGCCAAAATATTCCCAAAATGTCTGAATACATAACTAGATGTTTACGTTTGAGGACCACAGGTATCTAGCTATACTGGGCCATCCCACATCAGTTTCCTAGTAAAGTGTGCATAGATAGTTTCAGAGGACAGTGATGAGCTGGCGTGAAGACAGACAGGAGAAAGGTGCAACAAGATAAATGGAAAGTTTGGTGGCATAAGAAGACATTAAAAAACATTTTTGTGTGTGTAGTTCACCTCTAAAGCAACAAATGAAAAAGTACAAAAGAACAAAATTAAACAAGCCGGAGTGCGGCTAGCTCAGTTGGTAGAGCGCCTGCTCCATGTACGAGGCTATAGTCCTCACCGCGGTGCTTCCGGGTTCGACTGCGATCTGTGGCCCTTAGCCGCATGTCGTCCCACAGCTCTCTCTGTCACCCATTTCCTGTCTCTATCCAATAAAAAAAAAAAAGCCATAAAAACCCCCAAAAAATACAAAAAAATTTAAATTAAACAAGCCTGTTTCTGTGTAATAGCATTAAATAATGATTATGAATTATACACTTTAGCCAATATTCTCTGTTTTGAGAACAAACTCAACCTAGGTAGAAGCCCCCAATCTTTCTGCTGGGTCTATGCTTGAGTTAAGTAGTTCACTTTGGCCTGACGGCTGATGATGTTGTTTCTTAAGTCTCTTATCATTGATATATGTTAATTTATGTGTTGGGAATTAGATGTGCATCAAAAATCGCAGCCTCCTCATTCATATAAGTGGGACCGCTGCATTAGCACAGAGGGCTCCACCGAATAACGCAGGGTCATGGGGCAAAAAGAGGTGAACCTGGGTCAACCTGTACCGTTTACCTCGCAATCGCGGGGACAGAGGATCCCCATGATTGTCGCTGTGATAACTTGTGTGTGGTAAACTCCTGCCTCATAGTATTCTAAACTGCTGTGCAGGGTTGTGGTGTGGTGTGTGAGCAAACAATATCCTAAAAATTCAGCACACAGTCGCAACATGGCCATCCATCCCTTTGGACTTTTCGCATGGAATGCAAATTTTATTTCACTCAACTTCTATTTCTGGTTTGGTTCATGATCTATGGGAGAATATTCAATATACAAAATGGGCGTTCTACCCATGTTTGCCAAACAGTTTTGTATGGCTAAGTGAACTAATGTTCTCCAGTAACCACTCCTACAGTTGTACAATTTAGCAGAAGCAAAACCAGAGAGCTTAGCCCATGTAAGACAATTTACAAGAATCCAGAACCAATTGTTTTTCCCCTGGCTGCTAGCAGGTTTTGTCTAGCTCCAGCACAAAACAGTGCTGAGATATAGTAGGTCTGGAAACCCAAAACTGCCCCTTGGTCAACGGTTTAAATTTACCATTTTAAAAAGTTTCTTTATAATACTACATAGTACTATCACTTGCAGACACAGAGCGGGCATGCTGGACAATATACAACTGAAGACAGCTCAGTGCAGATCTGAAATAGAGTCACGCAACAAAGTCGACACTTCACTCAGTGACACCTACAAATGCGCGAGCTCTCTCCCTCTCTCTCTCTCTCACACACACACACACACACACTCTGTCCTGTGCTGTCATGTATAATTCAGCATGTGGCAGGGCGGGCAGATGCCTCATCCCCAGGGGGTCCCATCATGCCTTTGCTAGGATGAAACATTTAACAGCACAGGACAAAATGGAACACGGTCAATGAATAAACAGGAAGGGTTTCTGGAGGAACACACACGGCAGTCCTATTCACTTACACACACACACACACACACACACACACACACACACACACACACACACACACACACAGTCTCACTATCCCATCGCTTTAAAACAAACATAACCTTTCTAATATGTTCACAAATGCATAGCTCAATTAAACTTTCTCAAGATTTTAAAAAGAACCTATGGTGTACAGTTTTCTTTTAACCTACATTTGAAGCACACTACATGACATTTGTACATTTTGGCTTATGTTTTGTACAAAGCCATCTTTTATCATCATGACCTCCAAGCCCCAAGGCGCACACACAGACTTTCACGAACTCACACACACTCACGTGCAGAGAAGGGTAGAGAGAAACACTGGTTCTCCTTTTAAGGCTGTGAAAAACAAATGGCCACTTGGTTGTGCACACTCACAGACACGCACGCACGCACGCACGCACAGAAGTGGGTCGTTAAATGAGTCACCCAACAACTGTAAGAGTGCTTTTTACGGCAGCCGAAGTGAATAAATGTAGAGAAACGACAATATGGTTGCCTAATATCAATATCATGTTCCATATTCAGCACATGATGGGGCAAAGAAGAGGAAGCTGTGTGTTTGTGTGCGTGAAAGCTCAGAGGCTTCTGTTTGTGTGAATGCATGCCTGTGCTTGATGGAGCAAAGAGGAAGAAGCTATGTAAGTGTGAGCAGATGCTGGTTTCAGTGTATGTGCGTGTGCGTGTGTGTGTGTGTGTGTGTGTGTGTGTGTGTGTGAGAGAGAGAGAGGGAGCCTAAGAAGGCTGGGAGCGAGGCCAGGCTAGCTGTAGACTGTGAATATTAATGTGTTGTAACCTTGACGCAGGAGGAGCTGCTGGTGCTGGAGAGGAGCCTCCCCTGATGACATCAGACAAGTAGACGGGGACTCCTACCTGATGTAACACAAGGAGGCATGACTTCTCATTACACACACCCCCCCCCCCCTTCTCTCCTCACATCTTTTCTTTCTCACTCCATCCCCATCTCTGCTTCTCCCTCGCCTCGCCTCTCCTTCCCTCTAACCTAACCGTGTCTCCTCACACACAATGTCCTCTCTTCTCCCTTGCATTCCATCACCCCTCTCCTTTCCTCTGTCCTCCTTCCTTTTATGTAACCTACTGTATGTTCTCAGCCCTTCTCTTCTCTTGTCATCCCCTTCCTCTTCTCAGCTCTACTCCTCTTCAATCTTTATCTTCTCTCTCTCTCTCTCTCCTCTACTCCTATCCGTGTCTCCTCATGCCTCATCCTCCACCCATCTCTCTTCTCTTTTCCACCACTTCCCACCACCTCCCTCCTCTTCTGTCCTCCACTCATCTTTCTTTCCTCTAATCTAACCTAGTCTCCTCAAATTCCTCCACTCCCGCTCCTCTCTTTTCCTTCCATGCTCTTTTTCTCTCCTCCATTCTTCAATCTTTCTCCATCCCCCTTTCCGCTTCTCCCTCACCTCTCCTCTCATCTCCTCTCCCATCTCCTTCCATGTCTTCAACCCCTTCTCCTCTCTTCCGCAACGCTGCACTCCCCTCAGCTCTCTTTCGCTGTCAAATCTCTTTCTCCTCCATCCCCCTCTTCTTCTCTCCCTCATCTCCCACCGCCTGTCTCCTCTTTTTTCTCCTCCCATTTCCTCTCCTCTCCTTCTCTAACCCAACCCTGTCTCCTCACACCCCAGGTCTTCCACCCCTCTCCTCTCCCCCTTTCCATTATTATTGCCATTCACCTCCCATTCTTCCCCCTTCTTTGTGAGTGTATATGATTCTGGCTGTACCTCTAAACTCCCCCCCGCCCCTCCCTCTCTCTCTCTTTCAGCTCACTGCCAGGCTACCACAGCCCAAACTGTTCAGCTGCAACTGTTCCAAGCCCAATAATTACAGCTTGTCAGAAAGAATTAATTTTCTCATTTCTCATAAAGACGTGTAAAAAATTACCATGTTATTATAACGCCACCACTCTCTGGAGGCACCAACGAAAACCAAATTTAATTTCGGAAATTCTTCCCTCGCACATTAAATTAAACACATAAATAAGAGTTTAGGAATTGGGGGGAGGTTGTCGGGGGGGAGCATATGTTCGTTAGGCCGGGCCCAGCTCTGGGTAATGGCCGTCGTAATGTTTTGATGGGCCCGGCTATTGGTAAGCACCAATACATTTGCATGATCACCGTCGTGGCAGGCAAGTGAGCTGCCAATTAGCTCTCGGACAGTGCTGGGAGAGAGAGAACGGGGGATCTGTTCAGCATGAGAAATAAACAGCAAGATATGGAACTGAGCTAATTAACAAGCACGTATGGAGAATTCCATATTTTCTGCAGGGAGATTCTCGTTTGGATGTGTGGCTTGTGATGGAGGATCTGTAACTTTTAAGAAAAGGTTTATGGCTTACAGTAGAGCAAGGCTTTGGGTTCAATGGTGCTAATCCAACAGAACTTGCAATGAATTGCAATGAAATCTATAGAATAGAATTATTTTTATTTAAAATTATTATTAACTCTATTCTTGCTCTTTTTGTTCTCTTGCTCATTTTGTTCGGTCAAGGCTCATGAGTGCCATGAGTGGGCACTGATCTAAATAACTTAACAGGAAACTGGATTAACTTTTACCACAGAAATTCGTTACAAGGGCTCTTCACTCACTGAAACATCATGATGAACCTTTCCTGGCCCTGACAGGGCAAATTCTCGTCATGCTGAAAACGTTGTCAAATCTATTGATTTCTAGTGGTTTGTGGAAATACAATGCTACACATTGTTAGGTTTCGTAATTTGGGCTGCCGCATGAACCAGAATTAACCTCCTGTAATTTGAAAGAACCCGGTCTGCGGCCATGCTGACTGCACGGCTCCTTGTGGATGATTGACTTGTTGGTTTGTGGTACACCCGACCCAAACACTTCCTCTACCACCTCCTTCAAGGACACACCGGCAATCAGATAACCGATGTATAACAGCAATATTCAGCGACTGTAAATGTTTCAACTGTCCTCCCAAGAAGGACAACCGCGTCAGTAATTTCAGCGACTGCCCCAACATTAAGCTTCAAGACAGGAAGCCGCTGTTTGTTTCCCATTTCCAACCGACAGTCAATGTTTTTCTTTTATAGCATGACCACAATCATTCAATAATCTTAAACACATGTCTATTATAACCATGATGAGGAAGGTCCCCTGACCTTTAACTATCATCATCAAGCTACAATGTTTCCCTAACCTCTACTAAACCCTAATTTAAACCCAAACCATGATCTGTAACTAAAGATGTTTTTGTGCCTTAACCTAACCAAACCTTAACCATGTGACGCTATAAAACAGATCCATTTTTCAACAGTGATGTGTAACGGTTTTGGAATGCAAAGACAACGATGTTGTCCTTGCGATAGAGGTGTCCGATCAGAAAGCGCTTCTGTGATGTTCTAGAGGCCATGGACAAACGATGTCTTTTGTCATTTAGTTTGGAGGACTTGTTGTGCATCTTTTACAGCGGCCTTCTCGTGAGCTTGCTGTAGATCTGTTTGAAGAATGAACGTGTAAGAGTCTGTCCATTACGGATTAAAAGCTCTCTTTTCGCCGTCTACTTTTTTCTGACACGCTTATTTCTCCGACTGGCTCTCATCTCCTCTCCCGTATCGGAACGCACAGATTTGATTGGCTGAGTAGCATCACGTGAGATGATTTACAACACATGCAATTGGTCTGTCAGTTTTCTCCCAGATTCTGCCAGATTGTGTCGTGTGTGTTCCTCCAGAAACGCTTCCTGTTTATTCATTGACCGTGTTCCATTTTGTCCTGTGCTGTGAAATGTTTCATCCTAGCAGCAAGACGGCGCCTATTTCCTATCTATTGATTATTCTATGGGCCGTAAGTATTTAAACCCCGCAAGACGTGTCTAAGAAGGGTAACTGCATATTAGACACGCAGCATTGTAGCCTAGAAAATGTCATACATGCGACAATGACTTCTATCGCCAGCAGCTCAGTTTTACGTGATTTATTTTTATATACCGTCATATAACTTATACCCCGGTGAAAAGTCAGCGAGGTATGAAGACATTAAAAATTAGATACAATACAATATACTATATTCTAATGCAAACTTAAAATTAAAGTTAAATGTCATTATGATCACGAACAGCACGACTATGACCGCCTTTACATTTGGTATGTTACAAGTTTTATGTTACGTCTTTATCGGGAGTCCTGCTCTGCTACTCAAGTTTCAGATTTCTGGAGATGGATATAACTAACTTCCATCTTTTCTCCTTGTGTGAGGTAACAACCAGTCCTGCATTCCTTCATTTTTTTTCCCCCCGAGTTTTCCCTCATCCAAACCCAGGGTCTAAGGATAAGGGATGTCGTATGATGTAGAGACTTTAAAGACTTTTTAGGCAAATTTGTGATTTTGGGCTATATAAATAAAACTGATTCGACAGATGATAAAAGCTGAAAATATTCCAATATGTGATTGGCAATAATTTACACTTACTGCTACTAGTATTATTTATCAACATCTGATTTTCTAGTCCTGCTCTCATCCACAAACACAATATGGGAATTTGTAATCCAGCGTAGAACTCAAACAAGCTAAACATCTGCTAATGGTGAGAGAGTGTATGATGGGCTAATAGGAACAAAGTTTACGAAAAGGGAAAGGGTATGATGGGTGAGCGTTACTGATTTATCAGCTGATGAAATCATTTGGCACTTGGCTCTGACGGGGAACTCCCACAACAAAACAAACTCACCCAAACACAGATGAACGGGGTGTCCCCTCCAGCTCTCTGGCACAGCGAAGACAGGGACTTTCCCTGCCTCCAGCCCAGGACACACACACACACACACACACACACACATTCCCAGGGACACACAGAAAAAGGTCACCCCTGGTTGACACACACACACACACACACACACACACGCAGTGGGTAGACTCATGGCTGATCTGACAGGGCTGCTCATACATCCATACACAAACACACAAACACACACACACACACGGGAGACGGTCAGTGTAACCAGTGCCAGCTAAATCTCCTCAGCAGAGCAGTGATGAGGCCGCAATCTGTGATCATGACACTGCCTTGACACACACTGTCTGGACTTCTCCACACACACGAACACACACACAGACGCAAACACACACAAAGAGCAAGCAGACAGTATCAGTTGAGCCTCTATTCCACGGTCATTTGTCCTGTATCTGGGTTCGCTATCGCTGCCCTCCTCTGACTCCGGGCCTTGTTCTCTAAACAGCACCGTCCACTGCTTTTTGTCATCGCAGCCAAGCATGCCACGGAATAGTTTTTCCACTGATGTGCCATAACATTTACAGAAATTCTCCAGTCAAATTCGTTTCTTAGCAAAGTTTTTAGAGTCAAAGTTCCCAAGATAGAAACCCACTGCCTGTGCAGAAGAGAGCAGTTAAAAAACCTGCCAGCAAAAGAAAAAAAGATATCATGGTAAAATCTGTGCAGCTTTTTCTCACTAAGCAACTTATGGCTGCATTGCACTGCATGGTCTCTACTGAGGCTACAGTACTGTCTGCTAAGATGAATTTATCTTTAGCTGTATGATAACTGATTGGCAGACGCAGTTGAAACATTCCCTAGTAACTAAGCTAGTAGGTAGAATTAAGCCAGAGATTTTGCATCCATTTCACTCTGTGCCTAATTTTGTTATTCTGAGTTGAAGATGGATGGAACCAACTGTGTATGTAACATAGACAGTGATAGGAGACTAGGTGATCAGCTGGAGCCCTTACCAGTTACTTGATGGAACAACCTGAAGAAAAGAATGTCCAGAATGTCCAGCTCCTCCTCCAGTCCACTGAGCCTCCTCACTCCTGAACACAAAGAACAACAAAAAAGCAGCTCATTAATAGTAACACATGTATCATCTAAATGCAGACAACCAAATGTGCATTACAGTGGAGTCAGAAACGGCAAGTCTAAGATAGGTATAGAAAACGTCAAGGAGAGTCAAAGAGAGAGATAGAGAGAGAAACTATAATGGTTGTGTCCAAGTGGACGTTTGTGCCAAACTTTAAGAAACTCCTTCAAGGCACTCCCGAGATATCGCGATCACGAGAATGGGACAGACGGACGGACAACCCGTCATAGCTATCAGCGGCTCGGAGGCATGAGAGATTTTAAGAAAAATCCACGATAACGGCAAAGTCCCTATATAAACATGTTAGTATCTCACTGAAAACACATCTAAAATGTCAATAAATTAAATCTTATTCCTGAGATCAAAACGCAGAGCAAAGTTTAGAAAGACTGACGAACAGACACCAGTCAGTATCAGTCCTTCCTCGCTCTGCTGCTGCTGTGATTCACCTGCAGGTACAGCTGGTACAGGGAGGAGGGCCTGGTTTGTCTCAGCCAGTAGCTAAGGTTACAAGAATTTGCCAACTTTTTAGGTACCTGGCAAACAAGGGTAAACTGTTAAACTACATGACAGACCGCGGACAAAGCAGATTCATTTACATGTTTATGCTTGTAGAAAGGGTGCTTCTCACTCGCTGAGGTTTCATTGCACGTACTTACAGTACCGAGCGTACTTTTCCTCAACTCGAGGTAGCTAATCTTGACCTGGTTCAATTCCCGGTCTCCACCTTTGCCTCTCGGCTCTGCTGTTCACTGTGGAGGAGCCCGGCCCCGACACAGAGAGCGTGATAATAACTACTGCTGTCTTTAGCCCCGGGGCCCGTTTAATACAGGGTCTCAGTACCCATGCCTAAATATTTCTAAATATAAAATTTTGCAATGTGTTTATTGCACATGTTCATATCGCAACGACATTGAAAATATGATTTATCAGTCAGCACTTTTTTGTGCATTTTCTGTGCATGAAATTGTGAGCAGATCGTCTCCCCCTTTCCTCTCTTCATTCCTCCTCCTTTTCCTCTCCCTTACCCACCCCCTCTTGCTGCCTACATTCCTCCTGCCCTCACACCCTTCATACCAAAATTCTTCCATCTATAAATATCAACAAGAGAGACTATAGAAGTACATACACACATACACACACACACACACACACTGCAAACACACAAACACACACAAGTCTGAACCAATGAGCACAGTGGCGTATTGTACCAGCAGAGCCAATACACACTTCCACGGCCATTACTCCCCATGGAAACAGGCGAGCGCATTCGCACACACATGTGATGTTGACGTTGTAGCCGTACAGTGGCTGCCTTAGACAATAAGCTATTTCAGGGCCAAATCGCTGACAAAAATCCATTTTTCCACCCCACTAAAAAAGATCAGGAATGAGGGAGGGAGAAAGAGCAGGATAGAGAGAAAAGCTGAAATCAAATAAAGAGTGGCGTACATCTCTCTTAAGCTGGATTTATCTCTGTATTTTGTCATCATTCTAATTTATTCCCCAACCTGCTTACAATTACTGCCTTTTCAAAACTCATATCGCCGGCTTGTTGTTGTTCTCAGAAAGATTGCGTGGTATCTGCAAATGAATGAGCGGGGGACTTGCATAAGGTGGAAAAGCTCCTAGTGTACTTCTGTAGATTATCCACTTGATACCGATTCATTTTCTCTCTCACTTGTCACAGTTCTGTAAAGGAGGCGATGTAGGACAAACATGCAAACGCACACAACACACACACACACACGGTACTGTAGAGTGTAGGGGAAGGGAGTGGGCTCATCATCTTTAGTTGTGATTACAACACTTGGCAAGCTTCTCCTGCCTGTTTGCCTGCCTATTGCCTTACAAATGGATTAGTAAGCCCTGTTCCATTTGTGTGTGTAGCTTCTCTGAGATTTAGGCTGATTTACAAATAACACCAATCAGATTTGGGAGCAGCCGTTGTGTAGTCTTTTCCGGGGGAATATTGGGTGAAATAATTTGGGGACAACGCTACAGTACGGCTTGTACACACACAGTTTGGAAAACCTTGGGACTGTCTGCACTTGTGTGTGTGTGCGTTGGGAAGATTTTACACATCTCATAACAAGGACGTCTGACTGCTACTTTTGGAGTCAGTCAGCGGTTAATCTGTGGGAGGCCTGCTCGCTCATCCCGAGTTTACATGTAATACAGAAGTGCACAACTGATCCGAGGAAGAGAGAAAAGACAGGGAAAGCAGGGTACAGATGACATGATGAAAAACAGCAAAGTTAATCGAAAAAACACAACTCTTAATATAACCTGCCTGTCACCTATGTGTATATTGCTTTGGCAGACTATATGGTTTTCTAACTCTGAACTCAGAACTCGGGCTCTTTCTGTTGCTTTGTTCCAGTCCCCTTTGGTTCAGTTGAAGCATATTCAACTCGCGCAGACATCTCTTTGCGCCAACGCACGGCGGGGCGCAGCATTCCATTGACTTTGTATGCAAGAATTCTGCCTCCAAAATTTACTTCAGGTTCTGTCTGAACAGACCAGAAAGCGTTCTGTTAAAATTGTTGGTGCTGGAAGCTTGATGACTATACTGGTTACTTCGGGATTGGGTGACACAGTTAATATGATAGCTTCCTTCATCACAAATCCTCTAGCACTGTATAGAACAGTTAGCCACAATGGTGATCTTTGCCTAACCTACTAGTTTTATTTGCCTAAACTCAACTATAGCTGAGAAAATGTTTGCATGAGTCGAATTTGGAGTGCAATCTGACAACATAATTTGATGTTTGGGGACTTAAATGGGAAGCGCACAATGTTCTACTTTTTCAATACATTATCAGAGAGGTGATGATTCCACCCAGCCTCTGTGTTCTATTGAGAGCATGATACGTATAAGAAAATAGAAAAACTGACCCTGAAAAATACTTTTTGTGCCCTGTGACCCTGAGCAGGAAGAAAACAATATTAGTAGTAATGAACTGGTGAACGTCACCTTAGAAATGATTTTGTGCTTGGCATGTCAAACAAACCGTTTTACAAACACACCCTTGTCCTACATGCGATTTCAGTCTGAGATCAATGTAATGTGCTTTAAGTGCCTTGCTCCAGAACATGATGACTGGCAACTATCTGGTCACAAACTCTCCTCTATCATTCATGAAACATTATTAAAAAACGAGACCGCCAATTTTCGTGTAGAACAACATCGGAGTGTTTGGTATATGGGGAAAGTGAGTGTGTGTACACATATGTGTTTCTCCTGACCCGAGAGTACAGTTTGTGTGAATAAAGCTCTAAGCTGAGCTTCCATTAAGCCCCTTTCAACACAATGCCGTTCTCTCTCAGAAACTGTCTGATGTCTGATGGAAATCTGCTTTTGTTGCCGCAGTTCAATGTCCCCGCTATCTCCTGATGGAAGGAGAGAGAAAGGACGGTCTGAATGGGCCTCTATAGTTTTATGTTCCAGACGGTTCACGCACACACATTTGCCAAATCACACACACTCCTTGCTCCTCTACAATGAAATCAATGCTCTCAGTTTTCCTCCCTCTGCACAGCATCTCACAGTGCCAAAGGCTTCTTGTGATCAAACACCACATCATGTACTGCAACTTCTGATACTGATGCTAACACAGTGCAGCTTTTGTACTCCGGTGTGGCTGTTCATCCACATTGTATTCAGTCCTAATAAAGGATGCCTGTTTTTGATGGGTGTTTTTATTACTTTTTTGGATGGACATTTCTTATTCATTTTCTAATGGTTGCCAATGTTGGGGTTTTTTCTTGCTGATATTTTGTGTTTCTGATCACAGAAACATCATATTTGCTGTCAGGTGTAATATCCCTGTACCTTGTATCAACATTGTCTTCAAAAAAATTTCTAAAAACTGTAAAATCACACTTTGTGTCACTCAAATGAGCAATGTATATAAAAACAAGAAAATTAAACAAATGCATTTGAAAATGTCTTTGTCTCCACATTTTTTAGACCAAAGTTACAGAATCATGCTTGCGGTGACTTTTTAGCAGGAACTCGACAAAAGTTTGAATCATTTTTGCAAACTGTGAAAGCAAGCAGGAAGAAAAATATTTACCATAATCTGCTCACACTTAAATTTTTGATTGCCTGTTTAGTTATTTGGCTCCAAAATCTCTTCGCTGTCTGTGTGGGCATGTTTGTGTGTGTTGGGGTTGAGTGGGTCACACAAGTGAACATATGTCAGGAAATATGTCTGGTCTGGTTTGGATAGGAGCGCTGGGCTGCTGCTCCCAGGGCTACCAAGGGACCAGGAGTGATAAAGCCTGATTGTTGGGAAGATAAAGTCTGCTAAAAGAGTGGACGGAGGAGGAGGGGGGGAGGGGACCACAGGACTGTCCCGCCAAAGACTGCAACACACACACACACACACAAAGGGACAAAAGTCAGTGAATCTAAACACGCACACAAGCATTATCTACAGGAGCTCTACATTAGCTTTCTACAGCAGTTTCATATTAAAAAACAAACACAAACACAGTGTCAAAGTGGTATGTTGGCAATGTGATGGTGGGGAGATCATAGGACTGTTGGCTGGTTATGTAATTAGACTGCGGATGGGCTGATTGTCTCTGAGACAAGGGGAGTGTTTTAATTAAAAGGTGTGTTTCTAATGTGAACATTTATGCTGAGAGATAGGAGGCTATTAAAGGGCTATTGTATTGGATTGCATTAGATTGTACAAGTACCTTATAAACTGGTTACTAAGTGTCTGCATGCAATCTGCAAATACTCTGTCCCACACAACTAATACACCTCAGAGAGAGTTCCCCTCCATAACCCCCATGGCTAGATACCACTAGAGATGATTGGAAAAATGTATCTTTATGTTATTAGTTACATTGATCCTGTAAAGGGCTGCAACCTCAAGACTAACTCCAGGAAGGAAAGAACAATATACTGTACATATATAGAGTGTGTGTGTGTGTGTGTGTGTGTGTGTGTGTCAGCAGCAGCAGTTGTAGCAACTGTGAGGGTCACAATGTTGAAGTCTAATCTTGTTTTATCAAATTAATGGCCTTCTCAGCTTTGCGCGCACACACACACACACACACACACACACACACACACACACACACACACACACAGTCGCACCGCATCTTCACAACTTAATCACAATACTCACGGCCTGCCGCTGTACAAGACACTCACAACAGCAATAGACACCAACTCCAACACACTTACATACACTGTTCACGCACAGCTCCTAGACCCCACATAAGGAAGTAAAATATACAGTACTTATGTGCTACACTCGACATGCACTTATTAAGAGGTAACAGTCAAAGGGGGAAGATTTGATTGACGAGCATCTCTTTCACTTTTCAAACTGCTCATAGTCTAATGCCATTATATAAGCCTATAAATGTATATTGAAATTAAGTTACTTTTCTCTAAATGTCTCTTAAAGGCACAATTCACTATTGAAAAAGCATCAATAGTAAAGGACTTGCATTGTGCTATACACTATTCCATCTTCAATTCAATCCATGTGGAAAACAACATTGCCACAGCAATTTAATTTATTCCTTCATTCATAAAAAATGGATTATGGCTGTAATGCCACATTCTGTAAATGATAATGTTAACAATAATAAAATGCACTTCATTATATTCCATGGGCAAATGAATGCCCCGGAGTGCATTATATGAAATGAAGGCTGGTCTAATATTATACAGACAATGAACCATTGGGTCCAAAGATGTCATCATGAAACACAACTTATTGGAACAAATGTGCTTAGCAATTATGCATCAGTGACATCAGGGTATTGTATTGTTTGCTCTATGGACAAGGACGCATCTCAGTACCTTGACCCCGTCTCACAGCTGGCTAATAGCTATTCAAACCAAGGATTCATTTTGAAATACGACATTACTACTTTTCTTTGCCAAGTCTAAATCAAACCGGGTAATCAGAATTATATAAACAAGGAAGAATGAGACCTTTTTCTGTTCCGTCTTTGTGAGACAGAATGGACAGATTGCATTTCTGATAAATGTCAATAGGAACACGAGATACACAGCTCTGAGACCTTGTACAGACCTTGAAACAAACACACAAAACATGTTACAGAGGCAAACTCCCTTGGCATACTGGCATCATGTCCTGTTCCCTAGGGCTCTCAAACCCAAAATCTACAGCACTAACTTGTCTACTTAGTTCTCTGCAAGATGAAGTTTTAGTTGGCGCCTGATAATCAATGACTGGTCCTTATTAGAGCCATTACATTGCTTCCATGTACTGTAGATAAGAAGAATCTGTCCAGGAACACAGGATCAATACGTTTTGCACATGTGGGGGCACTAGTTGTTCCATCTCTCTCTTTCTTATGTCCATTTTTATACATTTAGCTAGTGTTCGCACTTCTCAATGCCATTTTTCTCTCCTTCATTACTGTTAATTCTTCACTGCCTCCACGTTGTTCAAACTACATCCTCACTATGAAAATTGTACTACTTCAAATGGTAAAAATGCAAATTTAGAGTATGAATGGTATAACATGAGCTGACTGATTACCACAGTCTGATCAAATTTTTACTTCTTGTTGTTCCCAGAGATCAAATCTGGTGAAGGGGCAATGATGTCTATAATGTCTCATTTGAAAAGATGTTAACTATGATAAAATAAAAATAATCGAACCTTTGTTGAAATCCATATAACTATATACAGCGCACTGTGTTTCGCATAAAAATGATTATTCGCACAACGAGCTTACGCTGTGTATGATCAGAGACGGATCAGAGCGTCTTTGCTGTGATTTGACAGCGCGGATTACAAAGAGGAGGAAGAGAGAAAATAGCGAGGGGTGCAGAGAAGAGACAGGCCAGAGAAAACGAGCGTGTCTGTTGTAAAACCCAACTAGCCGGCCGCAATAGCACGACGTCTGTGCTTCGGCATCTCAGCAGAAAGCACAACGTTACAGTCTACACACCCAGTCCACAGAGCGAACCCGACACAAGGAATATGAACATATACACGAGGTGTTATTTATTATTATGACAGTCACAGTTCCTGTCCACTCGTTTTTGCCTCCTACAAATGCCACAGAGAAGACAGTAAAGGCTTACGTTATGCTGGAGCTGTAGTTAGGTTGAAACCCGTAGTTCTGAAACTTAAGTATATATACCTTTTTTTAAATTTAAAATGTTTCTTTAAAATTCAGAATGTAGTATGGCACTTAAATGCACTAAATGGGTTTAGTTTTGACAGCTTGAAATTTAAGCAACAAAAATATAGATTTTTCTAAAAAGGAAAGCAATTCTGCATTTTAAGAGACCCATCCTATTTCTCTTTTGAATATTTACTATTGCTCTTTAAAGCAAAAGCAAAACTGTCTCTAACGTCATGCATCGCACTATATGTGATGTCCTGTGTTGCTGCTAGTCTTGTGGGATGGCTACCAAGTATTGCGGGAGCATTGCATCTCTATCTGTAACGGTGCAGTCACGTTTGAACGAGTACACAAGGAACTTCTGTGACAGCCAAAAAGCTATTACTTTATCAGAAAGACAAACCCAGTAATGTTTCAGAATCCATGTGTAAAGGGGGATTTTTGATAATGGCAGAGACGTGGCATTAGGTGATACTGTACAGCAGGTAACATCCTGATGGACAGTGGTAATGAAAGATTAAGAGAAAGGCCAAAGTGAAAAGCTTAGGCTTGTTTTTCTCTCGTCTCTCTCCACCCCTCTCTCTCTCTTTCTCTCCGACAGTTGCTGTACCATTAACACCGCCTCCACAATTAGTGTCTTCTCACTGGTTACACACACACACACACACACACACACACGGGGTGACACACACAGTGACACCCCAGGGCCCTGCACAACCCAAACAGCATAATTAGACATCCCCTAAACAAAGCACACACTCTGTAATTACTCTGTAATGTTACATAGCACAAGGGACTCAACAAAAGCCATTTTCCCTGGATCAACCAGTGGCACACACACACTCACACACACATATATGCACACAAACGCTATACTCCTGTCCCATGAGTCTGTGTACATTTCTATTGAATTCAGCAGGCAGAGAAGTCGCACTGGCTGCTGTCTGGCTTGTGAGTACATGATAAGTGTGTGTGTGTGTGTGTGTGTGTGTGTGTGCATGCATGTATTGCGATGCAAATACTACACCTTTAGGTATGTGTGTGGTTGCTTACATAAATGTATGTCCTGTACGCATGTGTTTCTGGACTCGCCAGCAAATGAAAAGGCAGAGCAATTAAATCTCTTCATCTTGTGTTGCTCAGTCCAGGGAGCCAGCCACGCTAAGCACAGAAGGAGCGCTCACACACAAACACACACACCTACAAATACACTCGTCTCTCTCGCTCTCTCGCTCTGCTTCCTAATCTCCAGAATGGGACATGACTAATTTCTGCAAACAGAGCAAGAGCATAAACACAGGCCTGAACACTTGTGCTGATACCACTGTTGACAGGACTCCCCTCACCCCCCCAGTCTGACCTCAACATAACAGCCCCCCCCCACCCCCCAAACACGCTCACCCAGTTCCTGCTCCCACCCTCCCCCTTTTCCACCTCTGTGCCCCAAAGTCAGTGCAGATATTGTCAGTAAGTCCAGCGGCAGTAAATTAAATCTCTGTGCCAAGCCAAGTAGTGTGAAATCACATTAGATCTTAATCAGGGGCTATTGTGTTTGCCTTGTTGGATTTCTTTCTTTTATTATGGGTGTAATCTTTGGTTGTGTACAGTTTTATTTCACAATGTGTAAGCCATAGTGTGTAAGTGACTGAACGTTTTGACTTGTGGAGTACACTGGAATGCAAACATCAATAACCCCGACGTCAAATGTAGGGATTTGCGTCTGTCAGTCACAGTCCCAAACACGGATTACTTTCACATTATTGCACAGGATGTCCAACTAGGCAGTTAGTCAGCTGAGGGAGAAAGCTTTAACTTTAAACCAACTCAAACTTAATGTCTAGCTGGCGAATATCAGACTTCAGCTAACTTCAGCCTGGTGTTTGATCAGCAGTGCTGCTTGTGCACTCATTCCCAGCTAATAACATGACAACAGCTGACAACATTTTGACATGTCACAGCAAGAAAAGGTGTAGGTGTAAATAATATACATATATATATTTTTTTTTAATGAATGATTGCTTCACTTTCAGGGTCCTGCTATTGTACATACTGGCTCACTGTCACACCGTCATGGCTTACTGGTTCGTTGTCATCATTAATATAGTTAGCAATCGTTCCATTGACTACAACTCAAAATGTTTGCTATGAAAAAGATGTATTTTGACCGATTTATCCATTCGTCATTACGCTTCCAAAATTGTGAAAACTCAAGTTTCCTGTTCTTTCCAGACCTGGCAACGTGCTACTCTAACACATTAGATACATCTCGTCCTTTGATCAATTTAGTTTCTCAAAGACGGCGTAAACAGTTTCCTCACACATTAAATATATGGAGTATATATGCCTTTGCTGTAAGTTAACCTTTATAGTTCATCAAACTGTAATACATTCTTCTGATGTTAGCAGAGGTGGTTCTTGTTTGAGGAGAAGCAGCTCACCAGTATTGCAGTATGGCTCTTCCGATGATGCGTGCATGACAAGACTTGAGAGTGTTCTTCTTCGATTGTGAGAAAAGGAAAACGTAGTGTCTGTCTTAAAACTCCCCTGTACTGTAGCTCCCCTTTAATTTCCCGTGTCCAAACCCTGTCCCCCAGAAATTCTGTTTGTTTAAAACAAATTTGTTTTCCCCAGCTACGTTGTGGCAGGAAACTTTGTTGCTGCCTGGATTATGTTCACAGGCAACATTTTTTAAAGTATAGGAAGATTTACATTTAACGTTGCGCGAATTTCTGCCAAATTTCAGATTTTTCAACTCGAACGCTCAATTCGCGCCGCGCCATTCAGAATGTCAATTTGCGTCTTTGCATTGAGTTAAATAAATAAATCATTCGCGTCCTGTCTGAACACAAGGCTTTAGTCGCTAGGAGCAGATATTGTGATTTGCCATATACTTTAATTATCAACGTTTCCCCTTAATGCTAATTAAAAAAAGATGTAATTCATGCTTTTTTTCCCCCAAACATATTTGCTATACCATATAAACATCATTTCTAGGAGACAGGGTTCGGTGTGCAGAGAAGTATTTTTTGTTCAAATCAAACACCATCAAACCTAACAAACCACCTGAATGCTTCTCAAGTAACAACAGTGCTGTTCTCTGCAGGATCCTTTACACTAACAATGCATTTGCTGTGGAGATATGTACAACATAAGTCCAAGGAAACACAGTGGTGGACGAGAAGCAGCGCATGACAAACTGTCCTCTTTTACAGAAGCACTGCGGTTCAAGCCTCCATGTTGACAGTCATTTGCGCTGCCCAAGTGTCCTCGAGCGAGCCAGTGAGGGTCTACTAGCAGCTGGTCATTTGGCTGATTTGGAATTCAGCTTTCCCGGTTTCCACATGGAGAGCGCTGCATGATCAATAAAGTCACACTTCATCACTGTTATTTCTCCTTTGAAGTTCAGGTGTGTGTTGCCAAACCAGCAGGTTGCCCTTCATGAGTAACTTCACTTTAGATAACAAGAGTCCATGAAGGACGAGCGTGACACCATGAACGGTCTCCATGTTATGTTTTCTTTAATGAGCCACACCACACTTTACAACAAACAAAAATGAACACTCTCCCTCTAATGATGTCTGTTCGGCTTAAATGCAGTCTCTTCTTCCTCATCTCACTCTGAGCCAAATCAACACAACTTAACGAGTCTTCTCCATCACTGTGTTAACAATCTTAGGCATTATTCAACTAGTCAAACAAAAAAATAGACTGAACTATAAGACACTGTGTAGAGCGGTGATTTCCAACCAGGGGTACTTGTACCCCAAGGGGCACTTCTGCAGAAATTGTAAGCTAAAAGGTACAGTAATGTATAAATGGTGAAAAGGCTATAAGCAATAGCCAATTGGTTGACATTGCTGAATGCAACGGATAAATGGTTACAATAGAGTCCTAAAAGTAATGGAAAGTAAAGAAGTCTTTTACTGGCCGACGCGCCCCCTTCTTGGATATCAGTCATTGATTGGTCGCTGCAGCTGATTCGCACTGATCTGATACATCTCAACGTCACTGGAGTTTCATACCGGAGTGGAGACAGAGAACACATGAAACTTAAGTTTATCACTCCCAAATTTGATATTTCTCTTTGACCATCTAGTTCAAAACATCGGTGTCAATTGTAGGGCTGAACAACAAAAGGACCACAAACAACTTTCTTCATGCATTAGAAAGATTTTTCTTTTCATGATCTGTTATTTATTATGGATACAATTATAGTTAGAGATGGGGGGAGAGTCCGTCTGTCAGCCAGAACAACCTTTTACATAATTAAGCCTATCGTCGATAATTCCTGAGGGTCGGGTTTGATATGAGTTACACTGTGTCCTAATGGCATGCAATGCGACCGAGCATCAGTGACAAAGTCAGTTTGATTGCAAAGTTTTCTATTGGAGTGTCCTTATTGGCAGAGAGTGATGCATCTTCACTACAAAAACCTAAATAAGGTGGCAGCTGGCTGGAGGGAGATCGCCAGGGAGCTCAAGGTAAATGACAATCGGTATTTACAACCTACTTGTCATTTCCAGTGAAGAAACATCGAAAGATCACAGTACAAAACGTGTGTGTTCTGTTTAAAAGGCAGTCAAGTAGCCGTGTCACATATCTTTTACTTGAGTGGTTAACGCCGATCCCGAGCACACAGCTGAAAGGTTGCGTACGTGGTTTGTTCACATGACAACAGACGTGCATTTTCAATAGATTCAGCGATTGTCAGACGCTCATTCAGTGAGGAGGCCGTGTTACATAATTTCCATGAAACATTTATCCTAATTAATAATGACACCATAGTCATATTCTAGGTTATTCAATAATGAATTGACAATCAGCAGATCAATAAATAAAGATGCAAATAATGAATTAATAATATGAAGGCATTCTGCCAGTAAAAATTATTCCTGTGCCCCTGAGCAGGACACAGTACACATTATAAATAAAGAATGCAGCTTGTCCTTCATGTGCAGGTGTTTTTTTAAACAGGTAACAGGCTACAGAGAGACAACACTGCTGCTCTGGCACTCATCACTGCATGCCTTTATTAGTATTAACACAGTGCACGTGGACAAACTCAAAACTCTGTCAAAAGTCTCGTTCAAGTCTTCTCCAATTTTTCGAACTTGCCCTGTGTTTGTTAGACTTTGCTTGTTTTATGGACTTGCGGGTTCTGCCTACTCCATATCGGATTTGTTAACCTGTTGTAAACCTAGTGTAGGCCATTGACTAAACTCAACTTCCAGTGAGGTTAACAGTCAATGTTAGACAAGACAATGGCGGAAATGCTGATTTAGTTTAAGTCCAAAGAAGCGCAGACAGATTTTTAAACTGTTCGAGAGAGGATTTCTGCAGCAGCACAGTGAAAGCCTGATCCCAGTGAGAGATTTCGCATTTTCATGGCGTTTATTCGTCACGCCCTCAGTGTGTAAAGGCCTTTAGTAACGTGTACATTATGGTGAGACATGACAAGAAAATGTGCTTACAATTAAAAGAAATCAGTGTAAACATTTTTCACAAGTTGGGAATTGAACTCCCAAGCGTTCACCTTCCTCTGCACGCTGCTGCATGTAACAATGGTGCTGGTCCTAGAGTTACTGTGACAAAGAAAAAGCTCCCACGGACAAACTGATAAACATTGCGATTTTGCCTCTATAAATGTATTAAGCTTATCTTACACACTGACTTCCTTTCATCTGTGGTCCCAGCATAATACTCTATTTGCCTTTACGTGTTTGCATGCGTGTGCCCTAGTGCGCCCGTCTGTGTTTGAGGCAGTAGCTGCTTTACATCTTGTCAACAAATTCCCCCATTCTCTGTCTGGGAAACTGAACGGATACTGCCAGTGCTTTTTTAATAGTGAAAAAAGTAAATCAGCCATTGTTGATGCAAAGAAAAGAGCGATAATCAAAGGGGAGATGCTTAATAAAGTTGGAAGAAGAAAAAGGGTGATGATGGTGACAGCACTAATGTGATTGGTCTATTGAGGCAAAGTAATCCTTTAGAAGAACAGTCAGTGGAATGATCTACATCTTTAGCCCAAAGGGGACTTTCTTCTGGACCATGCTGGTAGTGCGTATAATAGCAATTGTCTTCTGGGGTGGTGGGCTATGTAAATGATTGATATAAAACAAAAAAATTTATCCATGATATGTCCAGGGCTGTTCACTTCCTCTTTTTTTTGTGAGAAACACTGTGGGATAGAGTTTAAAAGTTCTGCAGCCCAAACAAAAATATTGTAAGCTGGAATAAAAACTAAGAAATATAACAAAGAAACACTGACCATGACAGGCCTAACTGGACTTTCCATTTATTTACATTCTATCCTTTTGCGGGGCAGTTCTGTATAAATAATAAGGATACACCAATACGCCAGACCTTATTATTATTAAGCCAATTGAGTATCAACTAGATGTGACCGATCCACAATTATATAGTTTCCTCATCAGTGTCAGTGCCGACTCAGCGTTAGTACCACAGCCATCCCTGCTCTCATGTTACCTTACATAAAGATGATCCAGATCATTTCCACACAGTGAGGTTACCAGATTTTACATTTTGAAAACGAAGAGCGATGGTATCGGATCGGCGATCTTATGGGCACACCCCCGACTTGAGGAATCAGAATCCGCATCGGTAGAGAAAACGTCGGATCAGTACACAGACTAAATAACATGCCCAAATACATTACATCAGCTTATATAACCTAGGAGCTACATTCATGGTTGTGGTATCATTTGAAATGATCCAGCAGGGCAACACACAGAAGCTCAGGCATGAATTTCGAACACATTTTTGTAATTAAACTTTAAACTTCAAAATGTTACAGCTTGGCAACAAAATGACCAGTGTTTAAAAAGAGGAAAGCCAAATCTAGCACAACATATATAACATGTTTATATTCATATGACTGTAATTGCTGTCTCTGCAGACTCAAACATGTCTTCGTACATTTAGACATTTACATTTAGCAGATGCTTTTATCCAAAGCGACATACTAATGAGGAAGACAACAGAAGCAATTATAACACAAGGTAACAAAATGCATAAAATAAACAACTAGTCTGTTAAAGCCCAGCACAGTATACAAAGCTAAGGATAAGGCCTTAGCTTTGTAAGCCCTAGCTGGCTATCTATATCACTTAAAAGTAAATATTTGGCTTTTCGCGCAAAAGTGACACCTTCTACTTAGCTCATGTTACTGTGCTAACACAAGCTTTTGGGGCTGCATGGGGAATTATGGGAAGTATTACACTGCTCATGCATTGTAAATTCCTCCAGGTGAGAGCATCACCTTAAATACTAAACTGTATTTTAAAGTAAGTGGAAATGATCACAATTGCATCGCTGAGCTTCCCAGTCGATCGAGAAACCAATTACATTTATGAATCAGATGCTGTGAGCTACATTGCCCAAATTCTTATGTGCAATCTTACAAAATTCAGCAAATCAGACTGAAAGCAAGAGCAAGAGTGACAGGCTTGGTGCGAGCAGGGGAAAAGCCTCTTTTCCAGCCCTGTGCTCTGACATGGCTTACCTAACATGCTTTAGCTGATCACATTGCAGCAGAACAGTACATGAAAACATGAAAGGAAGGACTATGCACGGGCGCGAGCAGTAAGCCAGTCTTGATACGCAAACACACGCGCACATCCAAACAAAAACCCTTGCAGTACAGCACGTGTGTGTGAGTGAAGGCATGTTGACAAAGTGCGTGGTAGTGTTTTACTCAGTATGGAGGCCATGCATTACGTTTCAGACAATGCAGCTGTGACACTCCTGTTCTTTTCCTAGTTGCCTTTCTCCCGTTCCTCTCAAACTCTGTCTTCCTATTTTTATTTCCAAACCCTGTTTTTCTCACTCTTCTTCCCTTTTCTCTTAGAAACAGGGGTCATTCCATCAATTGTCATAGCCCTCCCTCGCCCAGCTATGCCATCTGAGCAAAGAACCGCAAACAGGCAAAAAAAAAAAAAAAAAAAAAAAAAAAGGTGAAATTATTGATTTGATGTCAGCGTCAATTAGAGGGAAGAGAGGAGAGGAGCAGCACAGCGAGATCCAGGGAGAGGAGAGAGGGGAAAGAGACTAAAAGTGAGCTGCTGGCATCACACAGATAACACTACTGGAGGTGGGAAAATACAAATGTAGACTGATGGAGAAAAGCCTAAAAAAAAAAAAAAAAAAGCCTAAAAATATGTATTTTATATGAATGTTAATATTCTTGCAAGGACAGCTTATAGGTGTACAGTATGTGTGTGTCCACAATATGCTGTGCAAATGAGCTCGTCACTGCTAGTGGCGATGAACACATCATTTCTGTACCAGTGCACACAACCGCATCTCACACAAACACATAAAAGCACAAACATGCCAGAGAATGGTCATCGGTTATAAGTAGGGTTGGGCGATGTCAGCATATGACGATGTCCACAGAGAAACATCCGGATGGACAATGACAGCGTTATGGGGGGAGGGGGTGGGGGGGCATCCTCACCTACTCACCCGGTCCTTCTTTACTTTTCCTCCCTAGTTGAGAAGCGTGGCAGCGGTGTGATATTGAGTGTGTGGGCGAGCGAAAGAGAGAGAGCGAGTGGCTGCACTCAAGAGTACACAGGTGTGTCGGCGACCGGAGCAGAGGGAAAGGTTAGCAGTGAAGTTGTCTGGTGGCAGTAAATGTACAATGCAGGTTACAGTTTGTCCATGAATAAACGCTGCAGCTCCTCAATACCCAAGACGTTCCCGTGTCTTGCTTCGCATCAACTTCAGTCCTGGAGGAAAACAAAGTTTTCCCTGTGCTTCCCGAGAGCATGCAGCAGGAACGGTTAACACTAAGCTTAAGTTACCTCACTAGGCAGATCATATGATGAAAAAATATTTTAAATACTAGTGATAAACTACTCTTATTTGCTTTTTACTCGCAAAGCTGGCCGTCAGCCACTGCCGAAGGACAGTGGCATCGTTCATCGGCCAAACCCTAGTTATAAGGCAATTCTTACATTTTCATCTATAATCTAATTCTGGCTTATTTGTGTTTCATCTTTTATTTTATGTCTTATAGAGGATGGTGTGCAAGTACACGTTTTTCACTTCTGTGCATGTCTGTGATGTTTCCAAACCTCACAGAAAACTGGAAGCATTGTCCAAAGCTCAGTGCACTTGGTCCACAATATTGTATGGGCATCTGTACATATTAACAACTACCTGTTGTGTAGAACATTTCAGAAGTCTGGTTGGTTGAAGTTCAAAAGGTACAAAAAATAAATTTCAGCCGGAGAATAAAAGTTCTGCTTCGGTCCAGTACCTACAGGATCTGATAACTTAAAAGTCGACTTGGTCAAGTGGCTTAATCAAGCTTAAAACTCATGACCCAAAAACCAAATGCCCCTGAGCAGACGGCACGTACAGTATGCTGAACTTCTACGTGAAAACAGAAAGTCTTAAGTGAAGTTGGTCTATTTAAGTACAGAAAAAAAACTTCCCTTATAACATTAGAATCCTGCTTGTCGTGCTTAAGGACACTCAAGCAGGCTAGACGCTTGCTATCACGGGGGCTGGCACCCAAACCAGGGCGAGCTTTATCCGAGCATTACCTGCATGCATAATAAAAGGTCTGTTTGAAGAAATTGTGAGCGACAGATATTGATTACAGGAGACCATGTATTGATCTCCTACAAAACATCAGAGGTAGAGGAGGAAAGAGGAAGAGCAGTATGGATGAACGAGTAACCTGTCATAAAGTAAGAGATTCCATCAGAATCCAATGCTTTTACTCCTCATCCCTAATCCTACTGGATCTTAAAGGATTAGGTCAAATTACTAAGAAAAAAAATATATATATATACATAATCACTTACCTCTAGTGGTATCTAGAGGTTTTGAGACAGTGTCTGTCTCTCCAGTATAATTTAGGTGAATGGAATTTTGTTTGTGGCGCTTACAGTATTGATTAATTTACATTCACATTTCATTGCTAAAAAACTACTTGGGGTAATTTAGGTGACCTGACTTTTTAACATTACCCTTTCCCCAAATGTACATTGAATCCCTTCACTAAAGCTCTCATCCATAATACACCACTTAAAGATGTGCAGAACAATCAAAAAAAAAATGGAAGAAAATACCAATTGAAAACAGTACCTGTTAGGCAGGATGCTATTAGTGATGACATGTGTGTACATATATACCCATTCTAAGTCTAGTAAGGATGGGTGGCATAAAATGTACAGGGTTAGAGAAGCAGGGGGCGTGGGGGGTGGGGCAGAGTCTGTGTTGGCCATTGACTACAGACTTGATACAGCTAGTGGAATGATAAGTGTGTGTATTTATGCGTGTGTTTGCATTTGTGCACGTGTAGGAGACGGGAGGGCAGGGTGAGGATACTGTTGTTATTCACATGACATGATGTGTCATTGCACATCACACACACACACACACACACACACACACACACACACAGTCAGACAAACCCGCACGCCGTGTGCCACTGCGCATTACTGTTGCTTTCTGTGGGCGAGGCGTCCAGACAATGACAAGCAGGCAGGAGCCACAGCATAATGAGAGAGAGCAGGGGCCTTCGCTTATACACACACACACACACACACACACGCACACACACACAATTCCACGCGCACAGACGCGAACACAGAGGGCAGTCGGCTTCACTCCGTCCCCTAGCCTCTCAATTACCCAGCAGGCTTTTAGTGCCACTCCGCTCCACTACAGCAAATTACCCAGGGCCCTGTCTCACTTAGAGACCTGTAACTGTGTGTGAGTGTGTGTTGGTGGATGTGGGTGCTTGACAGAGGTAGAGCAAGAGAGAGACTCTGTACGTGTGTGTGTGTGTGTGTGTGTGTGTGTCGTGCTAAAGCGAGTGGCTCCGAAACAGTGGCTGGAGCCCAGCAGAGGCACGTGAAAAGCTAATAAAAGTGTTTGAATGCAACTGCCATTAGGCTAATACCTCTCCAAAAGTATGACACACACACACACACACACGGGCACACACACAGTATGAGAGAGGAGAGAAGAGGCGACAGGGTCAGCTGCAGTGCCCTCTCTTAGATCAAATGTAGCTCTCCGGCTGGCTGAGAGTGCTGGCTTTTATTGAATGAGTTATTAAAGAGTTGTTAGCTGAAGAATACTGATACAAATGGCTACTGATGGCTGTTTAATTGCATCACAATTTGGTACAACTTCTGATGCTACACCCCTGTCCTTGCCACGATGCACACATTTTTGGACCCTCTGTGTTTGGGTAATTTCGTAACAGTGTCAAAAGCCTGCAGGCTTAAGGGTAACACGTGTATAATTGCCTGCTGTATAAGGTACTTGGTAACATCCGGACAGAAAATAATGCAAAGATCCTTAATTTGAAGGTTCTCACTGGCCATACAAAAACTGTAAAGCTTCATATTGCTGAGCATCGCACATTTACTGACAATAATTCCAATTTTGCGGGGAAGAAGCTGAGGAAGCAACGTGTCATCACACTATTGACTCAGTAAAAAAGGGTAACTTAACAATCAGGAGTTTCCGACTGACATGATTAAACAATCATAGATGAAGAAGAGGATTGCCTCCCACCAGAGACTCAGCTCTGGGCCAACTTGAAACGTCTTGGCATTTATTGAAACACTTTCTGCAAGTGGAACAGCGAGTGATGCATTTTGCGAATGCCTCATCAATTTCTTGTCAATTAGAGGACTAAAAACACAGCTGTAATGCAGGGGACTCAAATCATGTGATCACAATATATTATATCCAGAAACTTCAAAAGTAGTTCACGTCAGAAACAGAGCCAACACACAGGTTATTCAGAAGAACAAATAGGGAGGCTACCAACAAACAAGACTAAGAGTCTACAGCCACTTAGGCAGAGTTGCATTGAGCTAAATGCTAACATCAGCATGGCAAGATGCTCCCAAAGACAATGCTCACATGCTGATATTTAACAGGTATAATGTTTACCACGATCACCACTTTAGTTTGGTGTATTATTAGCATGCAAAAAATTGCTAATTAGCACTAAACACAAAGTACAGCTGAGGCTGATGGGAATGTTATAGGTTTTGCAGGTATTTGCTCATAAATCAAAGTACTGGGCAAGTACCGGCAAGACAGTGAACCCCATATTGCGTGGCCTGTGCCTTCGGTGTGCACGTGTGAATGAGTTAATTTCTTTGACCTGATGAGCAGTTGGTACCTGCCATCAGTGTTTGAATGTTATATGTAGTATGAAGCGCTTTGGTCAGAAGTGGTCAGAAGACTAGAAAGGCACTAGAAAGGCACTATACAAGCGCAGTCCATTTACCATTATTAATGAGATATTTCAGTCTGGAAGTCGTCGAATGGCCAACCAACATTCCCATCGATAGAGCCATGGCCCTTAGCATGGCTAAAGATTTCATGTTTGAACTTGTTGTGGGTGTTACAAACTAGAAAACTAGAGAAGAAGGGAGAATGGGACAGCAACTACTCTCCTCATGAAACTGGCTAGGCACCATTTTCACTGTCTGAGGCATCTAATCTAGCTGTAATATCTAATAATGAATGCCGGCCTTAGGTAACTTCCATACCGTGTGCGCTCGACTGCAGTCTTACAAGCTGCAAGGTCTAATTTATTTCTGACTATAGGTTCAATCTTAGTGGCCTAACATGTTATACTGTGTGATATTGGTTTGCTTTAGTCCTTGGCATGAGGACAGCAGCCAAGTGCTGACCTACAGTACTCGACCTTTTGTGAATTTATGACTTCATCAAACTAATTGTGCTAAGCTGGGAGTGCTTCTATGTCTTCTCTTCTTCCACACTGTAACGGTGAATCCGAGTCACTTGCTCCATTTGTCCACACTGTGGACTTTTAGCAGTTGCTATTGGTGTTGTCGGTGTGACTTCTGTATTGTCAAGAAGTTGGTCCAAACAGTGGTTACCATTCTTGGCCTTTAATAGCAGCTGCTGAGAGAAATAAAAGAAATAATTGACAAAGGTCATCTTGCTCTGACACACACGCTTTAGATTTCTCCAGAATGAAACCAAATTTCCCTTAACTTGACTGCAACACGACGTGAAATCAAATAAAATCCACCTGCAGCACATGTCTGAGTATTTGAGTGATTGGTATCACATTGACTAAATTGCCAAGGAGACGATTTGTGCCAGAATAAGATAAAGATAAGTTCAATTGGTTAGAGTGAGTCACACTTTTTTTTTTTGTCTGAGCTGCCTTTTTAGCTGTATTACTGTGTGTGTGTGTGTGTGTGTGTGTGTGTGTGTCCAAGCTTGTGCGCAACCCACCAAACGTGTTTGTTATGTGTTTACATGTGTGTGTATGTTAGTATGTTAGAACATGTATCTGTGCCATGCCTGATGTGGTGCTGACCAGTGGCTCTGCCCCGGTGCTGGGGTGAGAGACAGACCAACAGACAGACAGACCGGGAGAGCGAGAGAGGATCAAAGCAGGGGTTTGTGGCCAGAGGGCCCCTCTCTGTGCTTAGATGAAATGCGGCGGCTGCAAACTTTAAAGACTTCCTGCCATTAGCCTGGACCTTGTCCCCTCGCAGGCCTGGACCTCCTGCCCCCCCCCCCCGAGAAACAATGACAAAGAGGGAGAGAGAATGAGAGCGAGAGGGAGGGAGGGAGACAAAGTACAATGACCATAATGACTATAATTTCATATAAGTGAAACAGACCCACGGACAAAGCAGCCTGCTATCACCACACACACAGCATGGCTTGTAATGATGCGGAGTCCACACTAGATGGTTACATTTCAAATACATCTTGTTTCACCGTATTTTGTCCTCACCATGCCGATGTTTTTCACGCCCGAAAATGTAGATTTCTGAAAACTCTCTTTAGAGTGGATGAATTTGAAACACCTGACACCTCTTTCTACGCGGACACGGAAAACTGAGCTTTTGGGAAACGCAACGGACGACGTAAGCCTGCTCGGAGGCTGTGGAGCAAGAGAGCTAAAAAGATAAGTCTATTAGTTGATTCGTTGATCAACAACAAATCTGATCGTCGATTAATTGTTTAAAGCACTTTGTCGCGGTTTACAGCTGATTAAAAGCCAGTTAGCAGCTCTTTCAGATGTGGTAACAGATGCTTTGTGGCTACAGTTTAATGTAACGATCTTCTGTCCTCCACCAACCTTCTCTATGATCACTCCGTTTCAACGTCAGCTGTTCTGATTAACCTGCGTTTTTGTTTATTTTGTCGTACGATGTCATGATCACAAAATAATTAGATCCGCGGAAACTTTCTGTTTCTAACTCTTTTTGCGATCACTCATTTTATATCTCAAAGCAGGTGATCATATATCACAGCTGTTAGTTATTCTGTCATTAAATTGTGATTTGATTGGCTTTTCAGTGCAGCAGCACAGGAATTACTTTTAGCCGTGTTAAAAGGTGGCCTTCATTAGCCATGAGCAACTCACAATCTTATGCCTTATCTGTAAACAGCAACATAAAAATAACAACAGATTTAGATTTATTTTCTATCGTTTAGGCGTTTCAGTGTGGATGATCTTCATGAAAACTACCTGAAAACAATCAATGTTGTTTTTACACGTAAACTGTGATTTCAAATTTAGCCAGCTGCGTATGGACGAGGTCTGTAATGGCATAAATAATGGATGTGCATTTTCATACACTTTGATTGAGTTTGAATTTGCATCCTTGCATAACCTGAGTACTTGAGAGAGTGTCTGTGTGTGTGTGTGTGTGTGTTTGAATTCTTGGCCCCCTTAGAGCAAGCACCTCCACCTGGGCTGCATTAGAGAGAGGAAGTGCCTTTACTGTCCTTTCGCCAGGGCGCACACACACACACACACACACACACACACACACACACACACACCTGACAGAGCCAGGGGCGCGATCTGACCATCTCTCTGGGCGGCATTGCGCAGAGGAAGCTCACCGAGGGCTAACGAGGGAGGATCAAAGAGCGCATTACCATGCCTCCCCTCTTCCTCTGTCTCTCCATTCCTCTCTCTGCCATTCACAAGCAATAAGAGGCCTGCCGACCGCCTGTTCTTGTGCTTGTTAGGCAGTGACAATAGGACGTGCCCTGAGCCAAAGGAAATGAATTATTTACCCTGATCCCTCTTGTACTCTTGAAGAAAGAAAATAAAATCCCCTTTCTTGTATTACCATTGAACTCACGGCCCTTGTATTACACACACGCCTTGTTCTGTGGCCTTAGATGTTAAATGCTCTGAATAATTCTGTTCCCCGCTGTCGGCGAAGATATCCGTCCCCGGCTCGCCAGCGCAGCGTGCTCACACAGAGAAGGAAAAAGGGTGCATACTTGAAGAGGTATGTGCATGTATTTTGTGTAGACAAGGCTACTTCAGTGCGCACGCACACTCAACCAAATACGACTTTCCTTTACACTTTAGCCTCAGTGGAGTTCAGGGTGAACACATGAAGGGGCGAGTGAGGGCACCGAAACAAAGCGGGGGGGATACAGTGAAGGCTGGAGGGCAGGCCTGGTGGTTGTGTGGTGTGTGTGTGTGTGTAAGAGAGTAGGAGGCAGCTCCTTACAAACATACATCTGCTCATTTTATCAAAGACACAGCAGAGTGGCGAGACCCTCATAAGCCAACACTGCCCTCAGCCAAGAGCTGACAAGCGCTGAAACTGGCGGACGCGAGCATCCATACAATGTATGTATGTATGTATGTGTGTGTGAGTGTGTTTGTACTTGAAGCTACTTTCTGCACAGTACAATATGCCCTTGGTGAAGTGGCTTGCATAATTATTTCACTTATTCTCACACGTCCTCTCTTTCTCCCTCCGCCTCTCTCCCTTCCCCAATCACACTCTTCCTCATCATAATTCTTCATCACACCCCTTCCTCCTCCACCTCCTTCCCTGCTTCTTCTTCTCCTCTCTTTTCTCATCTGTCTGCCCCTCCTTATCTTCTATCTCCGCTTATCTTTCTTCTTCCCCTGTCCTTGCCTCTGTTCTTAAGGAGCCATAATGACTGTCTTTGAAACAAGGGGGAGTAATGGTCACCTTGATAATGATGATGGTCGTGCTGTTGAAGCGCCGAGAGTGCCGGGGGCACAGCGTAGCCTGTCAGCATGGGCTCACCTCGCTTGCTCTCCGGTCCCAACGTCAGAGTTGGAGCGGAAACTAGTGAACAGTAAAACCGGAGATTGTTCTTTTCTTCTTTCTTTCTCTCTCCGTTCCCCCCGTTAGATCAATACTCAGAGACCTGAGACCGACACAATGCGCTGCGGGCTACACTGAGGCCTATGTGGGCCCCAGACAATCCATCTCTGTACACTTCAACTGGTGGGGGACATGAAAGCGCCTTCATTAGCCACGCTAAAAGACTCATATTTCTCACAGGGCATAAAAGGCCATTGTAAAAACGCCCTCTGTTCCCTTTCAAACATAAAACGTGTCAGACGGCACAAAAGGATTCCAGTCGTCACAGAGAGCGAGGATCATTACCGAACAAGTCGGCAGGGCAGGCCGTGCAAAGTGAGCGGAGCAATGAGAGGAAATCGTGATTAGAGGAATGCAGAGGGGAATGGGGCAAGAGTTTTGATGAGTAACCTAAAAAAGAGGGGGCTAGATGCAAAACAGTGAAGAGACGGATGAAAGAGAAGAAATGGCCTTGAGGAGAGGACCGTGATGCATCCACACAGCAGCATTTTCCAGGTAGTCCTTTATGCTTCAGGCAGCTCTGTGTCTTTTTCTTTCTGACTTCCTGTGTGCAAACCTTGAGTTAGGGGAGCATCTGCTCTAAAAGCTCCTTTCTGGAGTCCTTGGACAGATAATGACTGTGTTGCTAGTCTATTATCCACCACACAGGCCTTGCACGCCGTTGTTCCAGCCTCTCCCAACTAGAGCCTCCACAATACAGCCAGCTTTCTGTATTTCAATGGGCCCCCCCCCCGCCACAGCACCCAACTGTAGGGAAACTGACCCCACGCATGACTGGCAAAGGAACTCAATTACTAGCAGGGTGCCACGGTCAAAGCTTTTTTCAGTTTCACGATGCCCAAACTGGTATTGTTCAGGTAGCAAATCACTGCAGTTATAGGGAGCTTGTCCCTCATGAAATATAACTGGAATTCAGACGTGGTGAGTTCTATGGAGACAAAAGAGGAGAAAAATTACGTGTAAGGCTGATTGAGATTGACCTCTGTTATGTGTTGTACGACAGACAACACTGTATCTCTTACGCAAACTCTCTTTATGTGTGATGAAACGCAGACAGCAATGACCTCCCGATCTGCGCCATTATCCACCCAGTATTCTTTTCAGCTTTTAATGCAAAAGCGTAAAAGAGTCTGCAGCCATGACCAAAATCGATGCAGCGGCAGAAATTTTTATGAAATAAAGGCTGGAACATAGAAAGTAAAGAAAGGTGAATAAAAGAAGAGGAATGAAAAGGCTAGAAAATCAATGTAATAAGAGCCAGGTATTAATCTGCATACAACTATAGCATTCCAGTTTCCCTTGGTGGTGGATCACACATAGCAGGAATCCAGGTGAATGTCACATAAAAATACAGTTTTGTTCTTGTTCTTTAATTTTTTTCTTGCAGCAAACGATTTGTGGTTCGGGACTCACTGATCTGAAGGAGAGTAATAAACACAGTGAACGGACACAGAGGTTTCATTTGATTATTTCAAGGTAATCTTCTAGTGTCAAAACTCTAGTTTCAATTTTATTTGTTCCTATTATAGGTCAAATGTGTGACCTCAGAGTGTTCAGTGGGATTCTTTCGCACCCGATTCTTTTTTTGGAATATAAAATTATAGGAAAAAGGTTGGCCTGTGCTCGGGAACAAACGGAGCTCCGATTATCCCTTGACGACACTTAAATTCTCGTGCATTCTCCTGTTGTTGTTTAGTGCTCCTGTGCTTCACTTCAGATAGTTGCAACTACCCAGCTGCTTCTTTGGATTGACCTATTTAGGAATTAGTGCGCTGATAAGACAACAAAAACAACACTTTGAGAAGGAGGGGACGGAGGGTCATGTAATGAAAGAAGTTCCCATATTTGTAACGGAGCGGATCAACTTGTCTGTGCGGCTTAAGAGACTCATTACATTATAAAGCCACAGTGCGGTGATTTGTTTTCAAGTACAACAAGGCTCGCTGTGCTCAACATTAACCACCCGTGATGAGCTATGGGTGTGTGTGTGTGTGTGTGTGTGTGTGTGGGGAGGAGGAGGAGGGGGCTGGAAGGGACACCAACTATCTCAGCAGACATGTTCAAGATGGAAAGCCACTGGTGACCTGCGTACGGAAAGACTAGAGTATTACTCCAACAGCAAAGATTACATGGTACTTACAGGAGGTCAGGCTCCAGAGAGTGTACAGGGGAAGAAAATAGGAGGGGGAGGGAGGGAGGGTGGTTGTACAGAGAGGAAAAGAGGAATTACGTAGAAGAGAAGATAGAGAAACTGCTTCAGTCTGTCTTCACAGCTTTTCTATTACTGGGGCTTCTGTGTGTGTGTGTGTGTGTGTGTGTGTGTGTGTGTGTGTGAGCTAAAGAGGGCGTACAGTAGTTCTGCTTGTTATCATAACGTCACATTTAGATAACAGCTGACCTACAGTCGCTGTCTCATTTGTCACAATCGGAAAATTACATTTAATGCTGACAAAAGGTTAAACACGGTTGACTTGTGGAGAACAAGCCAGCAACATTTCCTTATACATCTTGTGGCATTTCATTAGTGATCCACCACTGCCGACACAGTACTTTAATGATTCTGTGTGTCACCGGAGCAAGAAAATGTGGTTTGCAGTTCCAAGTTCGAACGAAGAGTATAAATAATGGATGATTTTCTAAGATAATGATTTTAACTTGTGATACGTACCTAGATAAAATGGTGAGGACCGTGCGGCTCAGTGTATGTCATTCAGGGGCTTCTGTTTTGACTGACAGACTTGCTTTACATGACATTTTAATTAATAATTGTCTTTTTGAGATGAATTTTCATTAGCGTACGCTCCTCCAGAGAGACTTTTTCAAACTTCACGTAACAGCACATCCACATCTGAATCGGGAAATTAATGTCAGACCTTTTGAGTAACACAAATAAAAAATAATAAAAACGTTCTTTAAGTGAGTTATTCTGAGACAATAACCATGCTCACCTTTATTGTTTTTTGGGTTTGTGAATTTTCTGGGCAGGACTTTCTGAATGACCTATTGTCCCAATTATCCAATCAGGATACACCCCTGAACAAACGCATAAAAAAGGTCAGGCTCAGGTATTAGCTGATTTCAGCTCTGATCAAAACGTTTCTTTGTTTTGGTTTCATGAACAAGCCACAGAACCAATAAAGGCTTTTTAAGTTGACCTCCGCTTCCTCATGTAGCCACCACAGACCATCCCAGCAATACAATGATTTTCGTGAAGCACTCTTTGATCCAAAAGCAACTTTTAGGTGGTCAGCAGTGAAACCAAGCATATACAGCACAGCAACCTTCTGCATGAGGCAAGACAAAATCACTTATGAGCTGCTAAAAAGCTTGAAAGAAAGGGGTAAGAGTGGACAAGAAATAAAAGCCATTGGGTGGGGATCAGCAGGTGTTCTTCATTATCGAGCCTTTCACAAAATACTTAAAACATCCTTTTTATTTAATGAATGTCCTGATCCAGGAGGTAAAAAAAAACCTTTTAGAAGCGTTAGATAGCAGATCACACATTATCGAAGTGAAGTGCCTGGTCACCCAGCAGTGCTATTCTCTCAAGTTTTTTGTTGTAATTTATTTTTTACCATTGGTTTTTATTTTGTCAGTAGGGATTGTGTGCACAGTTACATGGACACACGATGGAAAGACACGCCGCATCACGTGTTCTGCAGCAGCCTTGACCAAGAAAAATTGCATTCCTACCATTTAAAAATCCCTCTCGGCTTTTTTGATCATGTTGCACTTATGTCCTGTCATGTGCCTCTTTATATCACTTGAATACACAAATTGTAAAGACTTTATAGCATGTAATCCATATGTTAATCTGTTGTACTAGGCGACATTAGTTCTGACATTTGTACGAGTTAATCTGATAACGCCCCAACAGCCGTTATATTAAGTTCAGTTCAATCCTAAATACACTGTTAGGGTGCTTAAGCACATTAAGGACAGTTTGACCAATGTGGCTGTGACTGCAGTTTATGTAAAGTGAGTCCAAGTGTATCTGAATACTATGTTCAAAGTGCAGGGAGCCACAGCTGATGGAGATAACTAATCTCTGCCATTCGGCAAGGGAATACTTCTGTCACTTGGCTGGAGCATATGATTGCAGGTATATGCAGATTCTATCTGTGGCTGGGTGAGTCGTGAGTACGGAGGCTTATCAGGAGTTTGCAGGAGCCGGCTCTCCTATGGTGGGATCCACAAAAACACCTGTTGAACCGGAGCGCGGGAGCTTCTGAACTCGACACGATAAGAGACGACGGCAAATGCACCAGCCACACTCTCCATGTTCGTGGAGAGATGTTGATCGCAAAAAAAACCAAGTGAAAAAAGAAGGCAGAAGTTGCCACCTGTCATGTGTTTCTTTGCTCTGCGGAAACACAAACGGTAGCCTCACTGCAGCCACAATTTTGATAGAATATATGTGCTGCTGTTTTTCGTCTATTGTTTTAACAGGGGTCAAATGTTGAAAACCACACTGGCCACGTTGAATCCTTGTGAAGATTAGCGAGCGGAAAGCACATGTGCTCTGAGGGAGGTTCACCGCGATAATTACCAAGCACTCCTGGTTGCATCTGCCTCATGCTAACTGGTGACAAGCCAACCGAAAACATGCACCGAAAACAACAGTCCCTCTCTGCTGGCACTGCTGCCGCTCGCTGGCTGCCTTTTTTTTTTTTTTTTTTTAAATCTCTCTGTGTCTCTGTCTTTTTCTCTCCCCCTCTCTCTGGCCCCATCTGTCTCTCTTCCTCTTTCATCTCTTCTGCATCTTTATCACATTTCCTTTTTTTGTTTTTTGCCCCTGAGCTCTCTTTTTCTCCCCTCCTACTCTTGTTTCCACTCCTCCTCTCTCCGTTCTCTCGCTCCTTTCTGCACCCGAGGCCATGTGGTCCAGGCGAGGTAGCAGGGTGACAGAAGCCGGACCCTTTGGATTCACAAGTTCCTTATCTCACTTACGAGGTGCTGCCATGCATGTGCACTAAGTGTTTCTGTGTGTGTGTGCGCGCGTGAGCGTGGTGCTGTTCTCGAGGGCAAAGTGAGGTGTGAGAGGATGATGCACTTGATACACTGTGAGGAGAGGAGGAAGAAGTGCAGGAAAGGAGTGATGGGAGAGACATCCAGTGGGAGGGAGGGAGGTGGAGGCCAGGACTGAGCTGCTTGCGCTGAGAACGCCTCCTACTGGACCTTAGTTAAGTCATCAGAGAGCCGTGTGATTTACAGTGAAAATAAAAGTTTAGTAAGCTGATAGCTGGCAACTTTAAAGCAAGAAATAAAAATGCCATAGTGGATTAAACGATTACACTTGTTTCCTGTGCCATATATAATAGTGGCAACCTATAATTCCAACCTGATAACTAAAACATCTGGTTAAAAGCTACTGTACATAATTATGGTTTAAAACAACAATTCCTGACGTAATAATTAGTTCATCTAATTTTGTGGGGGAGATTTATTGAATGGTAACTTATAATGTAAATGCACTTCAAAGATGTTATGATAATAATAATCAAATCAGAATTAACCCTGTTCTTTCTTAAACATTATTATCATTTGTCAGTTGTTTCTGATTGTGTCATATTTACTTGTTTTGATGTACAACAGATGGGAGAAATATGTTGACTCCTCACTCCTCTACGTCTATCAGTGTCACTGAGGTGTCGAAGAAGGAAGAAGTTGGTCCAGCAATAGAAAGCTTTGGTTGGACAAGGTGGCCCGCAGGACTGATTAAGTGCAAAGGTGTCTTCATCCTGTTGGGAAATCCCCTACAGATGCTGGAACTTTCCAAAACAATGTGGCAATCACGCCCACTTCCCGCTGCGATTGGCCAGGTGTGGAGGTGAGAAAGTAAGCAGGGGTTAACGTTAACACAATAGGCAACATCAAGGTCAGCAGAAATGATCGAGGTCGACAGGCCTATGTGTTGTTATCCCCGTTTGAAAGATTACTGCTCTAGCTCCCGATGGGGTCAGAAGATTAGTTTCAAGTATACTGGTACCTTAATAAACGTTTTTGTTTTTTTTTTAAACGTTTTAGTCCAAACTTTACTTGCCATTTTAAACGACGACATTTGTTTTCATTTTAAAGCAAAGTGGATATATTTGAAAACACTGGTAAAGAAGGACAAGCGCTCACAAACAGTGACCTGGAGTAAAGCTGCTGCATTGCACGTGCCCAGGAGGACAGACTGGATCAAATTTCTGTTGTTTTGGAGTATCAATGTCGGTGACGAACTTCACCAAGATGATGTGAAAAAGCTAGTGTAGACTTTCAACGTATAAACAGCATTTCAAATTTAGCCTCATTAGGGCAGACATGGCCTTGGAGCGTGGAGCAGCGTTCTATGGATGATGAAGAGCCTCCCCAGCACAGATCCCCTGGGTAACTACACGTAAGTTAAGAGGCGGAGGTCTCCGACTGCTTCTGCCTCTCTGCGGCCTGTGGCTGACAGACAGAGCAGAATAGCTTGACTTTTGGATTGGAGCCCTTTTGTGTGTGGCACAGACGCCGAGCAGACATTGCACAGCCGTTGCGTGGACGTGGAGGCCTCGGGTCGCCGCTACACTGTTATTAAAAACAGTGTGATAGCATGTGGGCTGTTCCCTCTCCTCTCCCTGTTTCTTCTCTCTCTTTTCTCTCCTTGAGCACAATCAATCGCTCCTCTCTTGCCCTCTTTTCAGTGACAGAACGACTGCAGTCCTCTGTTTCTCTCTCTCTCTTTTTATTTTATTTTAATTTTTTTACTGTGTTTACCAGTGAGGCAGCTTTCCCACAGCAGACCTGATGACTGTATTTTGCCGGAGCAGTCTCGGTGGCCCTCTCTCCCACAACCACACATTTCCATCACTGTTTATCTCTGGTACCTCTCCTATCATCTTTCCCTCCTCTTTTCTTGCATTTTTTCTTTTCTTAACCTTCCTCTACTCTCTCTCAGTGTTTAAAGATCTTGACTTGAAAAAAGAAAAATCACACAGCCTTGTTGTGCGTCTTCTTCAGCTGACTTGAGCCCCCACCCACCCCAAATTGGGAGACAAGTGCTTTAAAAGATGCTATGTTGTAGGTCCTTGAAGAAGATGGCGACAATTCTCCGGGTTTTCAAGTAAAACCGCGGACAAAAAAAAAAAAAAAAAAAAAACACATCCCGTCATTCAGTGCTACTAAGTGAAATGGCAAGCATTTGGAACCAAGGGCTTCTTTCTATATCGGTCTATGTCTGTCTGTTCTTTGAAGTGAAAGAGGTTGGGGTTTTTTTGTTGTTTTTTTTTAAATCATCGCCGTTATGGACCTTTTGAAAATGTCACAATGAATTCTTTATGCAGGTTACACTCTTCATCCAGTGTTGATAATGCATTTGTACTCATATGCACACATACATATATTATCGTAATGATTTCTAACTACAATATCGATCGCTTTTACTTTTACTACAGTCAAGTGCTGACTGAGAGGTCTTGACTGACTCACACCTAGGGAACACCTGCAACAGCCATCACCTCTCTGCAGACGAGATATGATGACTTACTCTAACAGAGGCAAAAATCCTCATTTCGCTCTCATTTTCCTCTCATTTCCCCGTTCGCTTTCCCCTGAAAGCGCTGAAAAATGGGTTCTATTACAATACCCATCACAAGCTCCTTTTTAAAAAGTGGATACAGATGCACACCCAGGTGTTTAGGAGATGTGCGCGCTCAGGCGTAAAGACTTATATGCATAGGCAAATTGCATGCAAAAACTCCGTCCCAAAGATCATGTCTGCAAATCAAACATAGGCTGGAACAAAGTCACAAACACACACACACACACACACACACACACACACACACACACAGTAACAGAATGGAGCAACCAAGCCAGGCTGCTTATAAAGTAGGTCAGTAAGTACATCATTCAGTCAGTCAGGCCTGTCCGTTATCCATTCGGTTAGTTGGTCAGTCAGGCACAAGAGTAAAACATGACTGTAGTGTCTGTAATGTCAACGACACGTTTTTGAAAGAATGTTTCCTGATCAGTACCATCTTTGTTATCGGAGCCCAAAAAAACTCTCTGTTGGAGTTTGAATGAAGTGTCTTTTATTATATAATAATTAGGTGAAGGAGAGAAATGTGAATTCAGAAGGAGTACAGTTATATTTCATTTTAGTTTGATAAGGAAAATAGGTGCAAGAATGTGTCCTTTCTGGACGTTTTGTAAGTTTATTTTGTTTATTCATTAGACTAAAAGGGCTAAGAAAAAAGCTTTTGTAACAGCGACCTCGCCGCTCGCACACATCGGAATCTCGCCTCTCAAGGCACAATTAAAAACACCAGATGTGCCGGGGATAACATGTTAACTCACTAATTTCAGTTGATTTCGCTGCAACACAATACATAGACATCTTTGACATGACGTCATAACTGTTACATCTCCACATTCTGGTGGTAAGGTTAGTTCATTTTTTGAATGTTTTAAACTAAATATCTGGCCAAATCTTACATATTGCCTCTTTAATCATAAGTGCAATCTTGTTGTAGAATCAACCAGTATCAACGTTCTTGTCGGGAGATACAGTGGGTCAGGTAGCCATCAGACTTACATCAAGCTACCTCAGTATGCTTCAAACAAAGTGTTTGTCAGATCATCTAACAGCATCTGTAATTCCCTGGAAATGGGGGGAGGCTGCATCCAACAACTTCTTGGACACTTTCCAAAACAGATGATCTGACAGTCTCTGCAACTTTACGCAGTGATTGGCCAAGCATGCAGAGGTGTGAAAGTAGGCCAGGTTTGTTCTCTCTCAAGCGCTCTTTCTTCAGTCTTGACACAACTACATCGGCCACTTTTCATGTGTGCAAACGTGTGCAGGTATGCACTGTCCGGAAGTCTGCCTCGACTGTGGCCATTCGGAACAGGTGTAAACACTTTTGCCATTGCACGTGAGGCAGAGAAGTCGGACTACCACGTCGAAGGCAAAAGTGCATACTGAAGCATCTTAAGCATCTGTCATATCAGTCATGTAGCCCGTCAGTCATCAAGCCAATGGGTCAATTTCACTCTCATCTACTCAGTCCTTCAGTTTGGCAGGGAGTCAGGTAGTCAGCCAGTCAGTAAGTGAACCAGGCAGACAGGCAGGCAGGCGTTATTCCTGGCAGCAGTCTGAGCTGAATCCCCGGGCCCGGCCTGCCTGGCTCCAGAGACAAGCGAAAGAGGTGGAGCCAGGAGGCCTATCAAAGGTCCATCCACAATGGACCTCATTACGGCTTCAAGAGGCGCAGTCACACCGCAGTCCAGCCATCCCACCACCCAGCCCCTGAAAACCACTCTACTATTCTCTTTTCTGATACTCGCTCATTCTCACCATTCTCTCTCTGTTTCCGTCTCTCTCATCTGTCTTTCCTAGAAGGGGCACATCAGATGTAAACAAAGCCCAACGCCAGCCACTAATTAAATAGATGAGCGGTATTAACATAACCTGAAAGCCCCAGCCAATTGTACCCACCCCCCCTCCACTTCCCTTTAATACCCCTCCTCCTTATCCCTCCATCCATTTTTTGAAATTTTTTTCTTGTTGTTGTGATCCGAGCAGTGAGCGCCAATTGTGGGCAGTGTAATTACCATTAGGACAGAAAGCCTAGCATGTCTTTGATATGGTAATGATGCTTCATGTACACCCTGTATACCCTCCAACCCCCATCCCTAACCAGCACACACACACCCGTTCCATCACCTCCCTCTTCTGTAACTCCCCCCCCCACCCCACCCAACAAACACAAATAATCTCAACCATGATTATCAAGTAGGGCAACTCGTCAACACCTGATAGTGACGGCTGCAGTTTGGCGTGAGCTATCTCAAGGGTGACGGGCGGAGTGAAAGTGCAAGAGCGATGGAGGGGAGAAAGAAAGAGCAGATTGGTGTTGGATAAAGCGACCGAGGGCAGGGTTGGGGGCAGGGGTGTGGTATGAACATAAGTGCCAAAATTACACAGACAGACAGAGAGGGGGAGGGAGCGACAGGCAGAAGAGAGTGATAAGAGGAGAGGAAAGTGAAAAGATGACCAAATTGTGACTAAAGAAGAAAGGAGGGCAGGAGAGTAGGCATGTCGCGGGAGTGTAACCTCAGTTATTGTCACATGACCGTCGGCTGCTGCTTTAATTATTAATTGCACTTGTCAGACGTCATTAAGACCTCTTTAACATCTCAGTGTTGGTCTGATCAGACAAGAACACCCCCTGCTGCTAGCATTGTTCTAGTGACATTTCCTTCTTCCCCTTCCTCCTCTCCAATTTTTCCTAACCCTTCCTGCCTTGGTCATAAAGACCTCATGTCTAATTTCTCCCAACACCCCCGCCTCTTTATCAATCTCTTTCTACTTGTACTTGTATCCGCCCTCTCTTCTGACTCCTGCTCCCTTTCTCTCCATCATCTCTCATCCTCTGTGTCCAGGCTCTGGCCTCCAGCCCGCGGATGGAACAGGAACAAACCGACTGCCCAGCTCCCTGCTGTCTCCCTCTCATCCCAACTACACACACACCATCCCTCCAAAGCCTCCATCAGTCCAAATCCCGCAGCCTTTCCCCTCAACACCACGTGGCCCTGGCCCGCCGCACAAAATAGCCATGGACCTGGATCCCATGAACAAGAGAGAGTGACAAGTCTCATGGGGACACAATGCACAATGTCAGATTCACACAGTGTACTGTGCATTCAGCATCTCTCCTTTGTGGTGGTAAAAACCCAATGCCATTGGCTCTGCAACATGAAGCCTATGCCAGCTAAAGAAAAAATTGGATTCAACACAAAAAATGACCCAATTAAACTTCAAAAAAGATACAGTATACACAGCATGTAATCACATTTGAACTTGTGTTGTACACTAAAAAAACTGCCTAATTATTCATAGGAGAATGGACATTCAGTGGACCTAAACTGCAGGTTACAGTACCTGCTGGCAGTGTCCTCAGGCATTGTGTGTCACAATTGGTCCAAATGCTGGCAAAAGGTGCCATTGTCAATGGCCATAGATTGTGTGCACTGTGTGTAATATGGTGACAATTTTACTGACAGCTACACAAATTTACTCATTGCACTCATCACATCATGTATTATAGGTATACTGAATGGCTTTGCCAAATACGCTCTGGAAGAAAACATAATTGCTGTCTCACTTAAGCTCAGAAGCAACAATTATTCACGTCCAGAAAGTGTTGTGTTTGTGTAACTCCAAGAAGCTGTAGGGAGATAGTCAGGGTAGATGGTAGGCCTACAAAGTGCAGCACTTATTCCACCATATTCCAGGGTTCACATCTTACATCCTGCAAGTGGTTCTGGTTAAGCTACAAAAACGCTTTAGTTGAGATGAAAAGAGTACTCCACCGATTTAGCATCCTGTTAGCTCATGTAACATTGTCGGAGTCATGATGCTCAATTTAAAAAAAAAAAGGATAAAAAGTGACGCAGCAGAACCAGATATATCGTCTTTTTTATTCATAGCATTATTCTTTTGTTGTAAAAACCTGGAACCTACATTACCCACAATGCAATCCGACTGCCAACAGAATTTCCCCAAGTGACATCACTCGAGGCAACTGTTGACTTTCTTAAATATTTAACCAAGACCATCATCTTCTCCTAAACTTAACAAGAGCACTGAGTTGCCCAAACATAACCATACAACTGTTAACTGTGGTTGCCAAGAGTGGATACTGTAGGAAAAACTAAATACAGGGCATTGACAGTCAATAAGTTGCAGATACATTTACTATTAATTCGCTGTTAATTAATTTTGGGATTCTGAAGAAGTAATGTGATTCATTGAAGTCCGGGCGGCATTTATTTTCTTTAAAAACGGATTTGTATCAAATTAACGTAATTTTTAGGAGAGAAGTTTGTTTCACCATGAAATGTTCTTACTAAATTTTTCTTTTCAGGAAGGAAACATTTAAAATTAATAAATATTTAATGAAGTCGGGTATAGTTTATACTAGGGCTATTAATCAATTACTCATTTACCCTATGAAGTGAAAGTAAAGAAAATAGTGAGTAACATCCTCAAATTGCAGTTTTTGTCCAATTAATCATTTAAAGCCCATGGTAATCAATTTATAATAATATAAAATGGAGAAATGCATCAAATCCTCAAAGTTGAGAGGCTGGATTCAGAAACTATCTGGATGTTTTGCTTGATGAATAAAATACATAAAGTTATTATCATAATTTCTGTTGATCTGATTTGCACTTCGGTCGATCAATCAATCAATCGTTTTAGCGCTGCTTCATAGAACAATAACATTCATTAGTATAATGCCAGGTAATGCCATGCACAGGCCAAAGCTGCGTGTCAAACTGAAATTACGTAGATGAAGAATAAGTGTGCCCTGTAATCTTTGCCTATAATTCTATATTTCACATTTGAAAATATTGATAAATTAGGGCATATGCAAAAACTTTTCTTCTTCACTTATAACGCCTACGTGCTTTAAATATAGTCAGGACACAAGGTGAAAAAAGTGAAGTGAAATTATTTTATTCTCCATTATCATTTTAGTCGTGGCTGTGCAGCTGCTGTGTTGCTTTTAGTGAACTACCATGCCATTCACCTTTTAAAGTTATTTTGTTTTCTATCATTTGGGGACAAAGTGAGGCTTTATGGGCGTTCACATAAAAAACAGTGTAATCCAGACTACATGTAACAGAAAAAATGTGGAACAGGAAATCAATTCTACTTTGTATTGAGGGTCTTGGAATAGTGAATGACCTAGACACAGACACAGACACACATTAATACAAGATTTTGCAGCGGTTATGTAGTTTTCACTTATTTGTTTGTGTATTTTTAACTGAACACCTACAATGTTTTATTATTATTATCATCATCATTATAATTATCTTATCTTGCTTATTTGGAGATATTTTAATAGCACATTTCTTCTGTTTATCTACAGTATATGTTTTTATTTTACACATGCTTTGGCAATGTTAACGTCTCTTTCCCATACAAACAAAGCCCATTGACAAAACATGTTATTTTACATACATAACAACACTTATATAAAACACTATGGTGCAGTAAAAGAATAGGTGGAGGTGAGGGGTTGAAGGTAGTCAGGCCTCGCTTCTCTCTCTCTGTCTCTCTCCCTCCCTCCCTCTCTGGCTCCCCAGGGGACCACAGAGAGCAGAGGGAGCCCCGGTCGATCAGAGGGGAGCCCAGATGGACTGAGACGTGCACACACACACAAACACACACACTCACTCAGTCAGTCACTCACATGTCATATGTTATCCCATCTGCACTGTCACCAAGCTGCCTGTAACCCCAGGGCCTTGCAGGGGATACACACATGCACGCGTACATGCATGCACACACACACACACACACACACACACACACACACACACACACACACACACACACACACACACACAATAACATACAGTATGCACACGCCAACACAGTCAAACAGTCACACACAAAGGTTATAAAAATGTGTGACTGTGCCCACACACACACACACGATAACCTCTCTTGTTCGCTTGACTGGGCACCCGTGTTGTAGCAGCGATGCAAACACACACAAACATACACAGTTCTCAATATGAGTCTTTTCATATGAGTGACAAAGCTCTTGTACAGGTAAACACTGTTGTATGAGCCAGAGTGTGCATTTTGTCTTATGGAAGCTGACAGATACTGAATCCATAAACACATAAGTACCTTTCTCATTTGCTGTCAATAAATGGATTGACAGTGTGTAAATAGATTAAGATATTGCCATAGCATAAAACTATGGTGACAAGGGCAAACGCACTGCATCTTAAGAAAACACGTGCAAATAGAGAAAACACAAGCAAATAAAAAAGCAAAACCTCTTCGCTAATTTGACAACACATGGTTTGTGGCTCATGAAGTTACTGAAGTCCATCTATCATCCGTTCATGTTTATGTTGTGGGTTTCTGACTCCGCATGCGCTGAAAGTGACCGCCGCATGTACGTCGCAAGACCTTACAAAGCAAAAAAGCGGAATCCTATCAGTAATTTTAGTGATTTCTGAGGAGATTTAGTGTTTATGAGAGACATTAACCTTTATTATTCTACCACCAGTGTTGACAGACGGCCTGTTGCCTGCATGATAATCATATAGGCATTATTAGACCAGAAATATCCCGAGGTATAGGCTACAGATGGCCAAGCATCGGAATAATGAAGAGATAACCTCAGCTTCCATGTTTACAAAGTTACACATCAAGCACTATTACATTTCGTTGGGGGGGGGGGGGGGGGGGACCCTATTCTTCGCCATTGGACAAATACATATGAGGACTAAAAGCACTCAAAAAATTGGCTTTGGGGACGGAGCACCAAAACAAGAGGTT